>JACCHW010000006.1:5366586-5704086 GCA_018907185.1 Platyscapa corneri | reverse complement strand
CATTTATGCGTGGATGACGAGGCGCACGGGGCTGCACGACAAAGCGAAGCCGCGTGGCTTTCTTCGAGCTGCGCGGCAAACTTTTTCTCCCCCTCGGTTGTATTCGGACCTTTACGAATATTTCACTGACCGCGCTATACCTTTCTCGGATATTATAGCTATTATTTGTAGCGTTTATCTTTTCGCCTATAATCTAATGTAGGGAAATACAAAAAAAAAACGACAAAGTAAGAATTACCTGAAGCATGAAGGCATAAAGAGAGTTTCCGATATGCGTTTGACGCGAACAATATTCAGTTATGAAAATTGTAGGCCAAGCCATTGTCGAGGAGATTGAAAAATTGAGACGCTTTAAACCAGTCGTAGTAATTTATTTATTTCGGCTGGGTAATTCTGATGGCTTGGCTTTCACGCGCCCAACTTGGCTACTGGATAAAAGGATGGCGCGCATAACGTTGACTTTACCCGCTCGGACGTTTACGCGCGAAATAAAATAGTTGCTAAATCGATATTTGATGAGTAATGTCTATCGACTTTTTGCAATTACCAATGTCAAAGGAATTATTGACGCCGTAATGGCCGATCGTGAAATAGTTTTGAGCCTTTAAAGCAAATATCAGTGCGCGGCAATGCGGCCGCACCGTTTTGCCAAAAAATTTCATTATTCTGAGAGAGTAAAGTTTTGCTCTTGATTTTTTGATTATTTGCATGGCGCTGTGTACGGAAAATTGCTCTACCTACGATTTAGACGGCTTATCGAGCCGAAAGTGATAAAAATTTTACAAACGAATCCTCGACAGAAATCGCTTTACGAATTGCCGGATTCTGGCATTTAAATATTTTCTTTTTTGAATAATCTAAGACCGTCGCGAACGCAAATGCCTTTATCACAGAGGTTGCATAATTGCAAGATAACGAGCGAATTCGATTAAAAACTTTCCTCGAAAACTCGCGCGCGTAATTTGGACTCCCCGGAAACCAAATGTGTATTTTTAGCAAAAAGTTCTAAGTCTTGTGAAATTGTCTAGGAAAGGTCAATGGTTGACCGCGTCCGGACCAAATTAATTATAACGATTGGTCCGAAGCCGAAAAACGGTCAAATGTTGCGGCGAGACACGTAGCGTGTGGAGCTCGCGGTGGAGAAGAAAGGGGGAAATGTCCAAGGTACTAGTTAAAACGAGTGCGCTACTGCACCTACTTCTGTCTAAGCACGGCATTTTGTTCGCGAGGCTACGCAACACGGGAGGGAGGGTGTGTGCGCGCCGAAATCGGAAATGCGCTCGACCGTCTGTTCGTCTACTTTTTCCGTCTCTCTCTCTTTCTCTGCGTCCGTCCGTGGGACGGCTAGAGAGAGCGCGGCTGAGAAAGAGACGGGGCGAGAGCGCACCGACTCACGAATACATTTTTTGGGGAGTGAGGTCAGGTTAGGGCGATTGTATTGGTCACTCTCTCTCTCTCTCTCTCTCTCCAAAGAACAGCTGTGTTCTATGAGGATTTCGATCGATTTCGAGCCGTTAATTCGAAGGTACGTTTTTTGAGCCCCTTTTCCGCTGGACATTTTTCTAGGGACTGGTGTGCCTTGACTTTTTACTTTCTCTTTCGAAATAAACATTTTCAATTAAAAAACTCTTCTCGGTAAGATTGTCAAAAAGCGATAAAATATTCATTGCCGAGTGCGTTGTTTTATTTCACTTTTTGTAATTTACGATTCGCACATGGATTTTAAAATTTTTTGTAGACGACGCGCAGTTAACTATTCGAGAGTTAAATTAATTCTTTCATTTTTCTTCGCTCGAATCACTTTTCATTTGATGACAATAATGGCAGATTTATGTAACTAATCGTTACCTCTTTTAATTAAAATGCGAATTGTAATTTGGTAAAATATATCTTTAAGCGTTGCCGCTTACGTAAAAATAGCGTGAACAACGGCCATTATTTCTAAATACGTGCAACCTTTATAAAAATTACGAATGTTTTCTCGTTATTGAAAAATTTAAAGTTGGAGGAAGGAAGCGACCATTACGTGCTATCTAAATGTAATATATTATTATTTATGATTTTCTGTTTCTCAAGCTGCAAGGCACAAAAACGAATATCTCTTCTAAAAATGAATTCTGCATTATGCGAAACGTCGTACAGAAGATCCGCGTAGACTAGAGATTACATAAGCTGCTCCGCTGACTAGCATACAATTTTAAGAAAATTAAAACCGAAAAAGGTAATTATCTATTCTTTGCGATGGTTTCTTTGGTTTCGAGAATTCTTGTTCAATACACTGACAAATGCATGCACCCGCGCACCCGCGCGCGATCGCTTCGAGGGAATAACCTCTGTAGTCGCTGACATTTTAACTTCCTTGTCTTTGCGGCATTTCATCTTATACGATTGAGGCTATAAAAAACTGCTCGACATATTATACATTTCTTTTAAATATATTAGAGATCTGTTTCTCGCGCTGTTGGCTGTGTATATAATACGATTGTACTTTTGGTTGCGGGTTACACTGTGTCGACCCTGAGTTTATTTATATTTTTTTATTTTCATTTCTTAAATCATCTGCATTTCATTTTGTTCGCTGATATTACATTGTTTAAAAACTATATTATACGTATAAGTTTATTTACTCTTTTTTACTATTCGCGAAATTGCATGGCTCTCGACAAGGCATTATCGTGTTTTTTGTTGTATTTCAATGTGCAATGTTGACAGTCAGAAGGCCTCTGAGAAAATGTGGCTTAATTTCATTATTATTAAACCGCTTCCGCGTTAGACACTGCAGGAGTTGAGTATATTTATGTCTTAACGAAGTAATAAAATAAAACGGGTTTTTTCGATGCTACTATGATAGTCTATGTATTATACGATGAAGAAAAAAATTCGTTATACCGAGGAAAAGTGGAAAAATTTTATGCGTGCCATGGAATTATGGTTTTGGCTCGTTATCGAGCTACTGAAAATAGGAACTTTGTTTGATCACCCATTTGCATTAATGCGATTGCCTCTATAAGTAATGTATATTTACATGAGATAACGCAGCCTCTACTGCTGCCGCCACAGCCGCCGCCGCCGCCATCGCCACCGTCGCCATTGACACCGCAGTGCGGTTCACTTGCAACAAGTTATAAATGAATTCCTTATCGGAAAGCTCGCGAAATTCTTAAAAAAATTCACGAAAATCCAGCTTAATAAAGGCCTTTCGCGACTTTTTAAATGTGCTTGTTTTCTTCTTTTTCTTTCAAATCTGCATTCACATTGGACCTTCTTTCAACTTAAAGGAAATTCGAGGAAATCGGTGACTGTTATCGACGAGCATTCTTCGTGAAAAGTTGTTGCTAGGCGCTCGTACGTATAAAAATATTTGTTCCTATTATTTCGCCCTGCGTGTGCGTAGGTGGCCATCGTTATCTCTTGAATTAGGAATCAGTAACCACGTGCTAGTGCAGAGATTCGCCGGATGTGCAAATGCAGAATAGAGCCAAGGTTTCTCAGGCAGGATTCAGTGTAAAGGACATAGTGAGAGCGCCACTAACTCTTGTTTTGACCGGCAAGAAAACAAGAGCTGGCGCGAATCTCCTGGGCGCCGAATTCATATCGTCATTGTTGCAACCAATACCGCCATTTTGTGGATTTTCTATTTCTTCGATGATAAACGGCTGCATTATAGTCTTGTCGGGTGTGAGATTGATGTCTTGTGGCATAGCATAGCTTGCTGGAACTTTGTGTTTGTTTGCCACGTCTTTCAGTGTTTTGCTAAGTTCGGCAAGAGCTGTCTCTGCTGGATCTCCTATGCTTTTATGGTCTTTTCTTATGTGCTTCTTGATACGGTTCAGATTAGCCGTGGCAAACCCACACTGGGCACATTTGTACGCTCCTTGCGGCATTACCTGAACTGCGTTGTTTTCTTCCTGCTTTTTCATTTTGTTTGTGTCAATCTCGTTCATAATATGAGGGCTTGGCTGACGTAAATCTTCTTTTATATCTACATAATCATTTCGCTCTTGAAATTGGGGTGGCTGATCATTGTTTATATTAAAATCATTGAGTAATGGTATAGGGAACTGTGAAAGCAGTCCTGGAAATGGACTTGGATGCCGAGATGCTACGTGCTGTCGCAGCATTTCGGGTTGTGCAAAAGTTTGATTACAAATTGGGCATTGTATCATTCGTTCATTTTCTATGACCGTATTTTCTTGATGATGAGTGTGAGTTCTTTCGTGTAAGAAAAAGAGTGGCAAAATCGATGTAGAAAAATTGCAATGTAGTTGTGAGCAGCGATAAGCTTGAACTTGTTGGTCATCGCTTGCATTACCAAAGAAATTTGAAAGAACTTGATTCCCTAAAGCTGCTAGATCTTCTCGAATTTGTTGATTAGGCTCGAAGCCGTTTGGTATCCTAAGATTTGTATTTGCATGTGTTTGTTGTTGATGTTGCGTACTCTTTGGAATATTTGGAACTCTAGCCAGAATCTTTGGGCTCGTTTGTTGAAGCTGTTCGATTTCACGCCACTTTTCGATTCCAGCTTTACCATGCTCACCTTGCAAATGGACCTTGAGCCATTTGGGACTGCGGAATCTCCGATTGCAGATCGGACAAACTTCGGTAAAATGAGTGATGTAACGAAGACTCAAATCACCAAGTTGCTCGGGTTTTAGAGCCAAGTCGTCGGTATTTGGCGGAGGTTCAAAGTTATCTTGTTTTCCGGTTGTAGCACCTTCTTCAACGATTCCATGAGTATTTTGTTTGTGAACTCGTAAAAAGTACTTGCTACAGAGTTCTTTTTTACAAATATTACAAATTACGCCTCCTATTTGAGCGCCATTTTCAATCTCAATGCCATGCATCTTTTGCATATGAGTCTTCATGAAGTACTTGTTGCAAAGCTCTTTGTTGCAGATTTCGCAGTAACTCGATGTGGGTGTAATGGATGAGATGGATTTTCGTTCCATTTGTTGGGATGAATTTGATTTAGGAGTCGATGTTACGGAAGATGGTAGTTGAGGAGTTGAGCTCGTTGGCGTCAACGGCTGATGATCCTCTGCGATATGTTTCCTTAAGGCGTCTTGGCTGCAAAATTCCCTTTCACATAGGTTGCATAATACTTGAGGGATGATGGCAGTAGGAGATGACTTAATATTCGTTACTTGCTGTGGCGACGATAAATTTTCAGGTACTACTCCATGTTCAGCTACCATATGACTTCTCAAAGCACCCGGAGTGTCATAGTCTTTACCACAAAGAGCACACGAAGCCGCCTTATTTGATTCTAAGCCATTCAATTGTAAAATCATTGTTTGCAGCTTCTGCAGATCTTCTGAAATAAAATCAGTTCGCTGAATCGTTGAATTAACTTCTCGTTCTGGTCTTGGTGATGAATTTCCTAAATTATCATGAATTTTTTCCACATGCAAGTGATAAAGATCCTGTGTCTGAAAGCGAATAGCGCAAGATCTGCAAGCGTATTCTTCAGTTCGATCACCAGACTCGGATCCATTTCCAAGACTATCTCCCATAATTAGATTTAAGGGACTAGTCTGGACTTGATGCCAAGTGAGTCCCGAACTTGAACCGTTAGGAGATTTATCATTATCTGTAATTAAGATGCCATGGCGTTTAAGCTTGTGTGTGCGAAGAAAATACTTATTGCAGTATTCTTTGCAACACATTTCACAAAACGCTTCAGGATTCATAACACCAAATCGTTGAAAATTTTCTCCGTTAAATATTGATTCTTTGATTAGTGGAGGCGAAACGGCAGGAGTTTTTGTTGTTAAAGCATAAGCATTTTCTTCTTGTTCCACGCAGTATTCTTGCTTGAAAAGTGCTTCCATACCTCCCGGACTTTGCCTTTCATCCTCAGTTGAAGACGATAGACTTAATTGAACTTGAGTGGAATCTACTGCATCGTTATCTTGAGCAATGTGAATTTTATGTTTATGCTTCCGTAAAGAATCATCGTTTTTTAAACCTTTTGGACACGAATCACAAGGAATTGTTGGCTGTTGCTGGATTCCATTATTTTCAATTCTTGGCGAGGATTCAACCACTTTAATACTCATATTTGCTGGCAGATTACTAAGCGCATTAGAAGTAGTAATAAATGGACTCGATGGCGTGCCATCGTTACCTTGGGTGATTGGTGGATCAACATAAATGCCATGTTTGTTAGCTTTGTGCGTCTTGAGAAAGTATTTGTTACAAAATTCCTTATTACAAAGATCACAGTATGCATCGGGATTAAATATCTTTGGAAATTGTCCCATAGCCACTCTTTGGATTTGCGTGGAGTCTGGCATAGGAAAACCTGGCATTGGTAGAAATTGTGCGAGAGGACCCGGAAAACCTGCAGGCATTGACTGAAAGTGATTATTATTTCTGGCAGCAATTTTCGCCAGTGATGAAGACTCATTTTGCGTTTGCATTTGTCCCTGTCCCGGTAACCAGGATGTACTTGCGGCAAAGTTTCTAATACTAATACCCGAAAGATTGATTGGACTGATGGATTGTTCCGAATGACCGATGGTTTCAGGACTAATCCGAACTTGAGTCTGTATTTGTGGTGAATCACCATTAGTCGAGATCCCCTGTTGATGCTGTTGCTGCAACGCGGTGTTGTTGCTCGGAAAATCGAAATTGTGCTCGCATTCAAGATGTAACTTAAGCGTCACGCGGTTATCAAAAAATTGACTACAATACTGGCAGCGAAATTCATTGTTCAGGTTAACGTCTTTGATCGTCGGATGGCCCTGTATAGATTTAGAGTCCGGCGTCGTCGTCGGCTTACCTTCCAACTCAAGTTGCTGATCATACTCGTGTTGAACATGATTGTTCTTTCCTTGGATTTCGCTCGACTCTTCTTCTGACTCATCGTATTCTCCTATAGTCAATGACGTTGAAAACTTAACGGGAGTTGATTGTTTTCGCCGTTTTTTCGGTAGGCTTTCAGGGTCGCCGAGTAGTCGTCTGCGGGATTCTCGCTCTTCGCAGCTTGAACCCTCACTATCGATCTCCGCCAGATCTGGCAGGCACGTCTCCTGGGTAAACGACATCTTTTACTGGTTTCCAACAGTTTCCGGTGTTTCCGCGTCTAGACTCTTGTACTCTGAACATATAAAATAACGAAATATTAGTAATGATTCGTGAAAAAATATCCAGATACCACTAAATTATTTCAACTTTTTGTAATATTCGAACTTTACTTAACGATATTTTATGTCGTAACTTATTTTTTATTAATCATTCAATTACAACTTATTTAGCTATTTATGGAGTAATGTTAAGTGACAGCTAATTCATAATGAATTTTGATTTGGAACAATAATCCATCAATTAATCTCAAATTAAACAATGGATTTAAAAAAAAAATAATACTACTTGTATATTAGATTATAGAATAGAAATTTCAAGAAGTTTAAATATTAATGTAATAAAATTAATAAAATCAACAATTTTATAGTAATTTTATAAAGATTTGAAAATTTTTAATTATTTTTCTTATTGACATTAACATATATATTTTTTAAATAAATATAAAACAAGGTTTCATGAAATTGTTTAAATTTTCAGAATTTAGTTTAAATAAAAATATCAATAATTTTATGCGTTTACAAAAAAACCTTTAAAAATTTATTAATTTGATAGAATATTGAAACTTTTTATCTTAATTCGATTTTATTAAACGTCCACATTACCAATAATGTATATACATTTTTTCTAATGTAACCGTAATATCGTTGATACTTCTTATAATGTTTTTATAACTTTTTCCTTTTAGTTCTTAAATGTGAAAAAGTATCAACTTGTAATGAAAACCGCAACTAGAGTTACAAGTTAAGTATTTTAGTTAGAACTTTTGTTAAAACAGCAAATAAACTTCTACGAATATACTGTTATTAAAAACGTAATTGTTGTTTTTTTCTTAACTTGGAAACACGATTTATTTGTATAAAAAAATTATAAGCATTTACATTTACATTAAAAGCAATGCTCTTCGGTTTTTTAAACATAAATAATACTTATTAGGAATTGAACTAATTTAAAATAAATCAAATAAAAAATAAGTTATATGATACTTTCGTACACGAGAAATGAAAATTTTAGTTTTTTAATTAAAAGTTTTATTTAAAAAATAAATTTTAATTGTGCCATATAGTACGATAGCACTACGTTTTCAACGATACTTATATAGATTAAATTTAGATGACGATTTTAAATTTATTGGATGAGTTACTTATGTTCTTATAATTTATCTGCATTACGATTAAAATTTACTTTAACTTCAATTTTATAAATGTATAAATATTTATATTAACATTTGTTGCAATTATTATAATTAAAATATTATTATTGCTATTCGTAACCATTGAAGAGATATTTTTTAGACTAAAATAGATTTACGAAGTAAATCGTTATTCAACTGAACCCAAAAATGCATTTGTCATCTTTGATCGATACGCCCTATAATGGAATTGGATGCAGTATGCGTCGTATAATAAAAATAATAAAATTTTCTCCCTAAGTGCAAGCTTATAATGTTATAAAAATTTTAGATAACATCAATGGAATAGAAATATGTGAAGACTTTTAAAACGAAATAAATAATATTTTTGTTAAAGGTAAATTTTTTATTTTAAAACGATCACCACGTCGTTATTTAATTAAAAGTATAAACGCATACTTTTGTCTCTCATTGTATACCTATTGTATTATTAATTAATTATGAATACATGTTATGCGCAGTAACATATGTATCAACATATGTAAATGTTAGTGTGAATGAAATAATTAGAGTAAAGAAAGCAGGATGTATCTTCGATTAATTGGTTACCAAAATGAAAAAAAATTGCCTGTCTCCATACCTTATTTCCCAATCAGCAGCAATATTTTTCCAATAATAAATTTTACTTATAAAAGTTGTTTTTTTTTTGACAAGACTATAATAATGTTATAGCTTTTAATAAAGATGGTAAATTAAGTTTGCCTTCGATCTAGAGAAAGAAAGTGGATTAGTCGCGCGGCTAGTTTAAGAAATTGGCGAAAGTTGGAAAGAAGCGAGGGGAAGATTTTCCGCTTAGGGGGAATTTCATAATTTTCGGCCGCGCCATAATTTTATCGCTGCGGCCTCGACGGCCTTCAATCCCTTCGGGCGCAGAGAAGCAGAGAAGAGCAGGAGCGTGCTCGACGAGCCTATCGATTTTCCGAGTCTTTCCAATGATCCTCGAGACTCGAAGCTTCGAATTCTCGGCTTTCCTTCCTTTTCCCTCCCGCCAGCCCCGAGCCACCGAGCGCTCCGCGGAGACGCCAGCCATCTCCCGCTAGCCCCGCCACTACAAAAGGAATCCGATACTTTATTAATGAGACTCATTGGCGCTCGAGCACTATAAAAGGATCCGTGCGAATAAAGGACTCGAGAGGAGAGGCTCCGCGTCGGCATTGCGCATGACAGCATTAATTTGGAATCTTATAATGATTTTGTCCGTCCGAAAATCGGCGCGCGCCTGGGATGGACCGGAGGCGTCTAACGAGGCACCCGAAGCCGCTGGGGAGGAAGGAAAAACGAGAACGAGAACGAGAGAATCGTCGATCCGAACACCCTCTCGTGTCCGCTGGCTGCCGGTCGGTGTGTGCGCGCGGGGGTTGCGTCCGAAAAAGGGGCTTATATGAGTCATGCGTCGCACGCCCTCGCTTTTGGGGACGATTTCGAGAAAATTGAGAATACGCGTTTTCCAGTGCCACGGACTCATTAAGCCCGCTTCGCCCGTAGGCGTGATCGAGTATTGTCAGCCCCATTCACACTCGCCTCGCAACACATTTTAAATTACAATGGCTGATGAACGCGGATCGATCGGAGCTTTTCACTTTGGCGTTTAAACATTGCTTTTCCGAAAACACGCTTGTGGCTCAAGGGGTGGAGCCTTCCGAGGTCCTTGCTTTTACGAATTTTTTCGTTTCCGGGCTGCATCGAATTCGTTCTATTGCTTGAGAACCTCCATTATGCGTTCCTAAGCGTTTCTAATCCTGATTCCGTGCAACAAAATTTAGGAGAGAGAGCATGCAAGGAGACGCATTCGCGCGTTAAATTACCGCAACTTTTTCTACCAATATTTTGAATTATTCGAGACTGCGTGTTGGCTTTATAATTGAAAATGTATTTTATCGACAGTAACGTTAACAGGGAATTAAGAATGCATCACTAGCAAACTCTGAGCGTAATACGTGTTAAGATCACTTGTTTACCGTGAGGGATTTTCAATACTCGCTGCACTTAAATTTATAAAAAATTGTTGAACTTATTAAAATAGCTTTCGAGTCAATTGGCTATATGAAAGTTTGCTCGCGATAACATTCTTACTTTACTTTATAGTTGAAATGAAAAATGAGCGTACATCGACGTAGGCTTTTATGTGGGTTTATAATGGTCTAACTTAGCGATTGTTCCATTAATATTTTATAGTGAGTGCTTTCATAAGGAGATATAAATTTTTGATAAGTTCGGTTGAAGAAACGTTTTATAATACCATATATAGACCAAATAAATATTTAATTTGAAATAGTATTTGAGCATTCGATGGATATTTATGATTCGGTGAGAGCTGCTCAAGTGCGGAAAGGACTTCTGAAAATATTGCTTCGAAATTATCTGCTTCTGCTGCTTTATATTTAATTTACCTTTAGATTCAATGCAAATGGTTGGGTATAAACGTGGATATGAATGTGAATTTAAATTGCAGACGGACAACTGCATTAACAGACGTTTGACAACAACTTTTAATCAAAACTTTGCCTCAATCTCGATACGTTATATAATAAGTGAATCATAAAATTATTTTAAGATCATTCAGTATCTTGGACCTTCTCAAAAAATTATTCCAATTATTTTTATAGCATTAAGAAGTAATTACACATAATATTAGAGTTTCGTCAGTTGGATAACACGAGGACGCAAGAATAAACAACCGGCGATGCAAAACTTGAAATTGCCTAAATTTATTTATGTGTATTCAGTGCCTGCGTTCGTAAAACATTTCGAGTCTGGCATTTTTTACTTGTGTAATCCAGCGACACAATACATCGTTAGTATCGTATCGTAAGCAATTTGCATTCCTCGTAACCTGGTAACTGACTAATCTACAATCAACAGACCACCGAGCAGCTGCGAACCGGTCGCAGCTTTACTAGCAGTACAACAACAACCTCGCTTAGCTTTACAACACAAGTGCTACGTACCGCTGTATAGTTTAGTAATGAAAATTCGGATCTCCATGGATCTATCCGCAATGGCGATTATCAGTGGCTGGAAATTCGAGCAATCCAGCGCAAAATTTAAACTGACCATTCGCAACCGATTCGGGTAGAGGCTTCTAAGCAGGAGAAGGGGGTCTGCGTTCACGAGGCGGCACAGTCTTGAAGCTGTCCCCTCGAAGGTTCATCGCCCCCTGGGCAAGTTTGTACGCAAGAACACGCGGTGAGGTCGGGAGACCCCTGAAGGTGGAGGGCGCCAGTCACTCTTGATCGGCGCTGTCTCTGTCGTCGTAATGCTCGCGCCGTCCCAGCAGTTGCACTAGCTCAAGGTCGGTGCCGGGGGCCGTGGTCGCGCGTCCCGCACACGTCCTTTGGCCCATATCCGCGGGTCCGGCACATCGGGAGGCCGGCGAGGACGGCGCGCACCGCACGGCTCTACTGCGCGGCCGTTTGCTTTCGCTCGGTCCGGCCTCGTCGCGCGCCGGCGCCTGCGCCCCAGAGGAACGGAGAGGGCGTCTTGACGGCGGCGGCGGCGGCGGCGACGACGGCGGGGGCGACACGTGGGGACCGGCAAGGCCCGCGCACTACCGTCCGGTTTCTTTCGTCCGCTCACCCCGGCTCGACCAAGGTGAAGTGGATCCTGGTACACCGCGAGGTACTCACAGTTCGCTGCCTCGTGTCGATCTGTCATGCTGTTTTCGTAGCTGCCCCCGGCGCACGCGAGACGCCTCTCTCCTTCCGTCTCTCTTTCTCGCCCGTCCGCCCAAATATAACCTCCCCCTGCCGTAGCCCCCACCACAGCAACCCCACGATTATTCTTTCCTAACTCTCTCTCTCTCTCTCTCTCTCTCTTCAACCGTGGGCTTCTCGTTACAGCTCGTGCATTTTTGAGGAGGATGCTTTTTGGGGGAATAATATGCGTTTTTCATTTCCAGATGGGTAGTCCCGGCGCTGCTACCACTGCGAGCGACGACGATTTTTGGTCGGCATTACTACAGAGGCAAAAGACAAAAGTTTTAATGCAGTGTGCTTGACCACTCGTCAATGTAATTCGAGCGACTCGTGTACGGAGTCGTAACGAATTTTTCGATTTCCTTTTATTTGCTGCAGGAAACCTGTGTTACCTAATTCCGAAGTATCGGGATGAAGGACGTGCTTCGCATACTTAGGGCACCAATAGCCGTATTCTGGGAATCATTCGTTAACGTAGCCGAATTATTTAGCGGAATTCTCAAGCGCGCATTTTATTATGATTACTATTGTTAATAATTTAATAATTCCAAGAGGAATCTGTGTCAGGTTAATAACTACATTAATACGGAGCACGAGAAGGCCCATTGAGGTTTTTCTTTGAACGCATTTAAAATAAAAATTCATACATTTGTTACTCAAACTATAATTTGCATTTATAAATAGAAACATTGTCCGTCAAATTTGTTTTGGCACATGATTTTTCATGGAATACAATTCAAAGCCTTGCATTTAATATTCTCCCTACTTCAACTAAGTTTTCAGAATCTTCTTAGTATCATTTGAAATATCGCAGCAACATTAACATTATTTCAAGGTTTTTATTTTATTTGATAAAAATATATAATTTTACCTCTTATAGTTACTAAATTAAGTATCTGATAAATAATTTTACGGAATCATAAAAAAATAATTGAACAATAAATTACGACACGAAGAAAAAGAAAAGCACTGAAATCCAAAATTATATGTAAACAATAAGTAAAAATAATAGTTTCGATAATAAAAAAAAAATTTCAAGTCATTTATATGTTAATTCTATTTCTTTAATAATTAGAACCAAAGTGTCTCTAACCATGACTTCATACGTTCAATAATTTTTTAGCAGGGAAATTTCAAGTGCAGTATAGCGTAGCTATAAGATTAATTTTATTGATAATGGGAGCTGAATAATTAATTTTCAATTATAGTAAATTACAATCGCTTAGATAGTTTATTTAAACTATACTTATAAATTCTCTACTTGTACAAGACAACCTTTTATTTATACACAGGTTTCTAAGTTAAACAGGAATAGGAAACTTTATAAAATAGTAATTATTTCTTATTGAATTCTATGCGTAAAACATCCGCAAATTGATTAGAACATTATAAATTATTTAATGACTTCTTCTTCGCGAAATAATAGTGATTCGTTATATTTTGTAAGAAAGTATTTCAAATTATTTTTTTTTATCAATTTAAGATTATAAGAAACCGAATGCGAGTCAATGTCAAGGAACGAAGAGTCAATTTTTGAGCCCTTAAACAATATCTCACGCTCGAGAAAAATTTTAAAATTGGATTTAATACAGAATAAGCGTAAAATAAAGTTAAGCAAAATTTTTAGTTCTAACGCTGATTAATAATAAACGAAACGGATATTATCGAGTATACGGCATACGTAGTTTTGAGTGAGAGGAATGAGATATTTTAGGCGACAAGTATGTCGGTCGTAAAGATGAAGATTCTCGAAACTTTATCAGAATAACGTTTTGATAAAACTATTTTTTTTTCGTTGAAAAGTTTGACTTCGAGCAAACTTCCACTCCTACAAAACTTGCATAACCACCAAAGTTACAAATGAACACATTGCGGCGGACTATAATTTACCCTCCATATTTTTTGAAATAACAAAAGTTTCTCTCCGCACTCGGTAAAGAAGAATAATATTTTCCCGGAATCCGACAATTCATCATCGATTCGAGGCGGACTTGCAGAGTCATGACGCAATGGGGTGACAGGGGCCCATATCTACCTCCGTACGCGCGCAATGGCAAGTCGCCGGGCTCGCGTAAAAGGATGATCGAGAGGGTTGAAGAGATACGCAAAGGGCACGCGCAACGTGCGCGACCCTCGCCAATATTTCGTAAATCGGCGAGAATCCTTACGTTTCAATCTATCCCGATGAAAAGAGCTCGCGCACGCGTTCGGATGAAATAAATCGAGAGAGCGAGCGAGAGATCAGGATAGCAATTGGATTAGGCGAGAGAGCGAGGGTTGCGATGCGGCAGGGTGGCTCGCGGCGCAATCCGCTGACGGATTCTCTAAAAACAGTCGTAAATACGCCCGTATGACCGGCTTTGCCAAAAATGTGAAAACCCGCGTTTCTATGGGCTGACAGGCAGAGAAAGGAAGCGGCACGGGAGAAAGGAACCGGCATGGCGCACAGGGGGCGGGGGGATTACCTGCACGCGAGGGCTCGCGAATACCCTTTATTACGGAACAGAGAACTACGGAGTGAGCGCTGAACGGCTCACTGATATAAACAAGCACCCGCGCACGTTATTTATCGCAATCGGAGAATAGGCGCGGATGCTGAAGAAGTTTGACGTCGATCGACTTTTCCAACCAAAGCGTCCCCTTCGATTCTAGATTACGAAAACGGTACTTTCTCTAAAACACAATTTTAGCCGATACCGAGAGAAAGTGTTCGCTCGCAGAGAAGTTATATTTATCGCGTAAACCAAACTTGTTTTATTAACGTTCGATCTTTAATCGATGTGTGCCTTTAATTTGCTAGAATAACTTCAAACACTATCGGGTTTTCGGCAACATTATTTCGCAGACAATTAGAATTAGATTTGACAATATTTAATGCAGAGCTGCTGTTGAATTTCAAAATAATACGATAAGTGAGGCTCGGAACGATGTATCAAAAGTTCTAGTTATCTTAGAAATTCGAGTGTTTCATTCGGAGATCATAAACGAGGAGATTTTTATTCATCATATTCTATATCTGATATTAAAAAAGTACGTAAAGCATATTTATATGATGAAGGTTTTTACGCGATATCTACTTTTATAAAAAAATTGCAAATACTGGGTTTTCTTGTGGATACATTAAGTATTACGAAACTGTATTCCAACGATATTGAAAAAACCTAATTTTGATAAAAACAGTCTCGTATCTCTGACTTAACGAAATCTGATGTTATTACAGTATTTAGACCTTTTATTTTCTTACATTCCTTGTGTTGTTATCTTGGCTAAGCATATTTTGATAGAACAAAATTTGTTACTATAATATTATACAATTATTATTGTTATTTTTTAATTAAAAAGTAAATATAAGATTGTCGATATGACTTTGACGATTTAAATTATCTATTCCTGCCGATCTAAATTATTTTTATCGATCTGATGTGCTACGCTTCGCTTAATTTAATTAGGAAAAAATATAGCGCGCCAAAATAATTTACGTATTCAAATAAACCTCAATGTTTGAAGATTAAAGTACCTTTAAACCGAACAGTTATAAAATTAATGGAATCAATAAATACCTTACAATTTTCTATTAACAGATAACTGTGGAAAAATTTTCCTCTTCCGTTATTATAGTTGACTTCAAATAACAGTACTTACATCGGAAATTTCACAATGCTATTTAAAAACCGGTAGATCTAGCTTTCATTGTAGGATTATTTGATATAATATACCATTCATATAACAGGTAATCAAGTAGTTAGAATTCTACTCTGCATGAGTATTAAAAATTTCGCTTCATTATTGAAAGCAAGTTAATGCTGAAATATCCAAATACAATAATCATTGATAAGTTTTTTATAGTTTATTGACGTCAAACTTAATAAATCTTACTTATGTATACATGAAAACTTTATACAATAAAAACCTATAAGTAGCTTTCCATGGGCAATGCGAGTCTTTTAAAATCTAATCGTGAAAGTTTAAGTATCACTTTAAGTGTTTAATTAAAATTGATAGCTATTAAATTCCTTCCACTTTGTACATTATCTTGATTGGTATAAATTACAAACTAAGGTACATAAAAAATTTAGTATCATATTTATTTATTAAAGAGTGATAAATAATATTGATTTTTTAGAATATGTGCTCAATGTTGAAAACACAAGAAAAATAATTATATTGCTTGTTTATAAATCAGTTCAGAACTGGAATTGATAAACGTATTATTTTGAAAATGCTTAGCAAGAAGTGATTGTTATTTAATATATTTCTTTTAATTCTCCAATAAATTTAATAGTGAAATTTGTGTTTTATGTCTAAAATTAATACTATCAAAACTATAACGTTGCTATACTTTTAGTTATTAATTTATTAAACTATAAATGCACTTATCAATATGTGGACATTATATAGAAACTACATAAACAAGGTTTTTTGTTTACTATTGAATAATTTTTAACTCGATATATAGTCTGTTAATTTTTAAATTATGAAACATTAATTTTAAATATATTTACACGCACTGGTTAATTTATAAAATTTTTAAATAAATAAGAGTAAAAAAAGCATTAGAAAAATGAAAATGTTTTTCCGATCAGCATTGGAGACATTTTGATGACTCAATTTTTAAATATCCATTTTTATAATCTATGAACAGAGAACTGATAAACCTAACTTTTTAATTTAATTTTACTGGTTTTTAACTAAATTAAAACCATGAAATGCAGAAACACACACATTATTGTTATGTACTTTCTATACAAATGTAACAAACTCATTAATTCCAATTTACCAGTATGTTTCTCTTCTATGCTCTTTATAATTACATAGAATTGAGTAAAAAAATCATCAGGGTCGATGTCTCCCTTTACATTTATGACGGTTATGACCTAAAAATTGAACTTCCCCTTCTCGTGGGACTTTCAATTACGTGCTTCCCTATTCACGCGTTGCTTTCATCGATTTCAGCAGCAATCATAGTTCAAAAAGTGCGTGTGCCTCACACTTGTTTTGTATTTGAGTGAATTCTATTGTAGTAAAATGAGCACAAAGAAATTACAATGGTGTATACATGTATATTTGTGTGTGTGTGCATGTGTGTGTGCATACTTATGTTTTTTATTACTTCGTTTAATTGTGAAAAAATGAAAACATTAGAAATTACATCGATTTCTTGAGTAAATTAACTTTTAATTTATATTTTAAACTATTTAAATTATTAATCGATAAAACACTTCGGATGATATATGGATTTACAGTTTCTATGGTTATGAATTTCTCTATTTTAAGCTATTATTTAATATTTAATCAACAAATGATAGATACGATAAAACTGGGACAAATTCGCTTAATAAAAGATTATAATTTGTTTTTTACTTATATATCATTAATGAGTACTGAGTAATCATCAGAGATAGCGATGTTTTATTAAAGATTAATAATATTTATAACGATAAGAGATCAATTATTAAATGAACTAATGAATTGATAGATACAAATAATTTCACATACAAGTAGAAGTTCATTATTTCATTTTCTATTCATTATTTAGGTATTCTAAATTAATTATATTATTTCATTTTTATTTTTTAAATAATTTTAATTCGTATAATTAGCAGTGAATTTAAATTATATTCGTTAATGATTAAATTAATTTAATAGTAATTCAAAATTTAATTTTAATATTTTAAAAATTGCTTCTTAGGATTTGTAAAATTTTTAGCAAGAAAATAATTTAGACAATTAATTATGAAGACTTATATAAATTATTAACTTACGTATTATTTAAATGATATTGTGCTTTATATTATTTCATCAAAACTTTTACTAAGCGGATAATTTTTTATTTATTAATGATATTCTTGAAGATATAATATTGTTTTAAATTTACAATACGTATATAATATAGTAAAGTTATAATAATTTATAAAATTCATTGAAAGAATAAATCAAGATTATACAAAATTTAGTTCTTACTAATTTATCATTTTAAAATAAAATGAGCAATCTAGTAAAAATATCCAAGTTCTGTGCAAATTGTTTATTCATGAATATACATAGATTAGGAATATATAAAACTTTGTACATTGTTGCTAATTAATAGCTTATATGAATGAAACAATATGTACATCATTAAAAAATAGTAATTGCACTAAACATTATAAATATACTAAGTACTTAAGTGTGATAAAATTTTCAAAATCATTATTTGTGTTGCGAAATATATTTGTTAATTGTAAAATAAAGTACTTATTAAAGTTATCTTATTAGGATAGAAGAATCCTAAAATTCCGTCAGTTTTATAATGAACTCTAATAAAACAAAGCTACGACGTATTGTCTATTTTGAAAACATCATCCAAATTAAAATGATAAATAAGAATCAGATAAAACAGACATTTGTCCATTGATAAAAATTAATGAATTTCAAAATAGTTTTTGGTTATTTCTTAGGCAGTGATAGGATTATATGTAAGACACAACTATTTTTAAGCAGTTGTTTAAAAATCTGAAAAACATAAGGTAACGGCAATAATTGATATCAGCTGAAAAATAAAATCAAACAAGTCGACAATGAGAATTATCCGCAAGTATGATCGGTGGCAGTCTATTTATAAGTAGGCGTTTTCCTATTGTGGTGAACTCGATGAATGAAGAACATTAGAGGAAAAAGAAAAAGCGTCGATATTTTTGTTAACATTGAAAAGGAGGGTAGGTGTACGTCATAAACGTCGGAAAGTGAAAGTCTTGGCGACTGTTCTTTCTTCGTCTCTCCTGCGCGGCGGAGGCTTCGATCCTCGAATCAAGATTAGCTCCTCGCGGAGAGGCCGCGTTGCCATAGTTTCAAATATGGCGCGCCAGTCAGCGAATGTAAGGCGTGCAGCTCTACACACACACTTTAATGACGAAACGCGCGGGCAGCGACGGATGCGCTAGGAGTCGAATCAAATTTTGGCCTTTTTCTCCTTTCTCCGGCCTTCCGAGAGAATTCTGCGCGAGAGAGGAGGTCGGGCATACAGGGGAGGACGGGAGGACGGGAGGACGGGAGGGCCGGAGGACGGGAGGATGGATTTGCAGGACAGCCGCGATGATATTTGTCTTGTTTACGAGGAAGACTTACGCGCGTGTGCCGGCGTCGGCTGAAGGCAGAGTGCCAGTACCGGCGAAACCCGGAGACGCGAGTCGTGCGCCCTCGATCAATAGGCCTCATAGGAGAAATCTCGTGCGCGTGTACGCATGCACTAACACAGAGACAGGCCGTTAACGCACGGCCGCTCGAGACTGCCACTTTAACACCGTCGAGCAAACTTTTCGTTCCTTCCAACTTCAAAGCCGAGGCCTCGGACGCGCTCCTTTTCTCCAGGAGATCGATACACGCACTTGCTCGAAAAATCCCCGCCCCTTAGCTCCGGCTCTTGTTTCGACTTCAATTTAAGGACCTATGCGCGCACTTGGCCGCTATATAATTATGTTATTCTTATCGATTTGCCGGGGTGAAAATTTAATTAATGGAAAGCGTCGGCCGAGAGGAGCTGTGGAAATTTAAAAATCGATCGCGCGCTCCAGGAACTGCCTCCCGGCTTATCCGCTCCAGAAACTAACCGCCGTTCCCACCACTTTTCTCTTGTTTAAAACTTGACTTTATTTTATGCGATTGATAATCTGGAAATTTCAGAGACGAGGATTTTTATGGACGCTGGATAGTAAAACCCACGGACGTTGCGGTCTTATCGATAAAAGCAGTCTGAGTATCAGATTTAAAATACTTTTTATCTACAGTTAAAAACGATAAAGTCTGTAATCGCGTCTATGTTAGACTAGAAGCTTGTTAACTGTTTTACAGCTGGCAATATAAACAATGTTTTAGATGTGGTTAACACAGCGACGACCTTTCGTGAGCATTATTTAAAGTAATTTTAGGAAAGAGATAACGCGGCAAATTGGAAATGCGGCACTATTCAATATTAAAATAATATTGAAAAGTGTAATGATTTAAATCTTAACAAACGTTTGTTCTAAACGGATCCGAAAACAATTTGGTCATTTTAAAACGACTTCTCTTTAACCTTTAATTGCTAAAACTTGATAATTTTATTGCAATAATTAGTAATACTATTAACTTACTTAATAGAATAATTGATAATATTTTTTATTTGAGCCGAAATATCTCGCGCGCACTGCAGTAATGTTTCGACTTCAATATAATATGTAATTAATTCTATTTGTTTTAAACGTAGTTAATTTAAGGTAGAATATCAGTATTATAATTAAGAAGTGTCTATAAAGTAATTTTTTGGTCCTCCAAAAATATTGTGTGATTGGCCAACCTTAATTTTGTTTACTGTCCAACCGAAGGAACGAAAAAGAAAAATCAATAAGATTTATCTTGTTTTGTAGTCCGATTAAAAGTACAAATGCATTAAAATTGTAAATTTTAATGCAATCTTTTCAATCACTGACACGTCATTGAATATTTGATGAAAACTGAAAAAATGGCATTAAAACATCGATAATAATCTCAGCGATTTATCATTTACAATAGCAAATACCCTAGACAGACAATTAATCCAACCGCATTTCATTCTAAACTCCCCCTTTTAATGCAATGTTTCGTCACCCTCGTTTAAAGTTCTGTCTTATGTCACTCTAATATGTACGTGTAGAAAGGAGGCGTGTGCCAGAGAGATTTGCATCGGCGAAGAAAAGCGCGCGAATGGAATTCCCGGCCGCATCGCAGCACAGGATAATATGCGCCTCAAAAGAAGGAGAGAGCGTTTATTTTTGTAATTTCACCTCTTCCAAGGTTTAGCGATTACCGACATCCAGCAATTCACGATACTTAAAGAAACGGCGATAAAATCACTTGAGCGAGCGATGAGTGTGCAATTTTTTGTGAATACCGGCGCCGGACTATCCCTAAGCACTCAGGGTAAAACTCGGAAAAGCTCGAAAATAGCCAATTGAAGAGATGGACAGGTCGAGCTTACTCTTATCGTTGGCATACACGAGAGCAATGCCTATTGTATGGACCATTTATATGCAAAATGAGAAAGACCTGCTTAACCATCTGTCCAGACGCACAGACGACCTTCAGTTCTGAATGGAACGTCACCTCTCGCGCTTCATTTCAACCTTCGTTCGGCTTTAAAACCTCATCATTTTTCCATTATCTCACTGTCTTCCTTCTTTCTCGTGCATTATCTCTGCATTCATCACCGCAATCTTCATGCGTTTATCGTCTTCTGGAATAAACGCATATTTTACAGTTTCCAGAATCATGTGTCATACATCAAGAAATACGCGAACGATTATTATTACCATTATTGCCTTAAAATTTATTACAACGCAAGGTTCAATGATAAGCCCAATATTCTGAAAAAAACTTAAATTTTAATTTAAGTGATTAAGTGCGCAACAGCAGGGCTTCCACGATTTATCGTTATATTCACAATTTTTTATTTACGGCGTCGCTCGTTAATTGATGCATTAAGTCATAAAAAGCACGTTGGTCGACACTTTTAACACTTATTTTCGATGTTGTCGGTGAGACTTGTTCGAGTTACTTAAAAACTGGTCTTTAACACTTTAAAAGCGCACTTGTTGACTGCTTGACACTGATGAACTCACAAGAAAAGTAAATTGATATTGTTGAAAACGAACTTCACATGCGACATATTTCGTTACGGTATGATTTTTACAATAAAATAGAAACTAGTTTGAAGGTAAAGTGTTATTCTTGTTAAGGCACAATTTTTACGGCGCATAATCGTGGCTATTAAATGAAAATCTAGTTTGATATTAGAATTGTCGATTTGCGTGGAACTCGCAGGCACCGGCCGAGAAAGAAAATTAGTGTTTGAAATAAGAGAAAAAGAGAAAGTTAACGAATTGTGCGGATACAGAGAAATGAAGCATAAACATTTGAAAATAAAAGCACAGCTGTAAGGTCATGCGTTTTCTCGCGATAGAAGAAATAAAATAAACGAGTTACTTACGATTGTTTTGGCCATCATGACACCATAGCGGCCATACTTGATATGAGAAAGTATCCCTCACATTGTATCCGCTAGGCCATCCACGAATTCCCCCTTACACCCGCGCGCTGATTCAACCCCCTCTATCAGCCCTCTCTCCCTCCCTTGTACATTTTCGCAGCGCCCGGCCGCACCATCACCCATACTACTGCATGCTAGCGCATGAGCTTTCAAAGTCAGGTCCGACTGTCATGGACGGGGGAGGTGGTGAAGGAAGGGAGGAGGCGTATAACAGGGCTCGCGCGTCCGACTCTCTCTCCTTCGCTTTCTCCTGATAGCCACTCAATTTTCCGTATTCCCGGTAATGTTGTATTTTCATATTTTTCACCCGTTGCGCCGCTTTGCCCTCCCCCTTTTCCGTTCATAAATTATTAATACAAAGTATGTCCGGTTTAGCTGATCGATAACTGATTTCATATAAATAATAACTTAAGACGTAGAGAAAGTGATAAGGGAATACAGGGTGAAAGGGAGACAGAGAAAGAGAGAGAGAGAGAGAGAAGAGTTAGAGTAAAAAAGTGATGGTGAATGAAGAAGAAGTGGGAGGGTTGAGGTGAAGTTGCGAAGGGAAAGTTACATAAAATGATGACGAAGTCTTGTTGTTGAACTTTCACTTATGTCAAACAATATTCTGGCAGTGTCTTGAGTATCATTTTACATGGGTTTGCAATACTGGAAATTATCGTATGCCAATAATGATCCTTATAAATAAGTCTGAAAATATAAGAAAGTTGCGACCCCTGATATATGACTGCATAGTTTTTCAAACAAATAAAAAATTAATATATTTTGCGATAGTATTACTCATTATAATTTTCTTATTCACTAGAAAAAAGAAAGTAAAAAGAATAATAAATTTTGAAATTATTGCTTTCTATTTTCGCTTGGTATGGTTATTGATTTCAAGTGAATGTCAAATCAGGATTCAGGCCAAAAACTACTTTTAAATAGACATTATTCTGTATGTATTATTATGTATATTTTATCCGGAAAAATCTTATAAAATTTATTTTTCTCTAAGCATCACGAATTTTTTTCATTGATCAATATTAAAAAGTTTAATCGTATAATTTCATGCTTTTAAATGAAGATTTTTTAATGTGAAAAAACCACAAATCAAAGTTTCACCCATTAAAGATAATTTGCAAAAACCAACAAAGTTTTAACGAGCAGCTCTTATTCCAGTGCCTTTAAAAAATGTATTCCATAAATACTATACCCGTTTATAATATTTTTTAACATCAAAATTAAACTGTAAAGAATCTGTTAAAATTTTGCCATAGAATAAAAGAAAATTATGATTTAAAAATCTTTTTAGATGGCTATTACAAAATGTCATATATTTTTTCAAAGGTAATTTGTGTTATTTCATTCTTTTCACAAATAATAAGATATAATTTAAAACGTAATAGCTTAATTTTTACTTTCTCCAAGCAATGGTTTTTGATTCTGAGAAAATTTGAAACCACAATGAAGTCTGTTCATATGTAGTTTTGAAGTGAAAGTAACTACGAGTAATCATTGTTATTTGATTGGCTTTTACAAAATGTCATACTTTTGCTTACGTAATTCATATTATTTGATTTGTCAATAATAACAATACGTACTTCAAAATTTAATAACTTCATTTTAATTTTCTTTATTCAGTGGTTTAGAAAGGAAATTTGAACCACAATGTGGTCTATTGAAAATTATCTTCAGAATAGAAAAAAATTACAATTTGGAATTCCTACTCGGGTTAGGTTTTTAATATGGCATATTTTGCCCCCCTCCCCCCCGAGGATAATTAGCACTGCGTAATTAATTATTAAGGCTACCAATGTATATTTAAACATTAAGAATTTCATTTTAACATTTTATGATTGTGGTTTTTGATTCTGAGAACAATTCTAAGGAAAAATTCATGACTAAGGGCTGCAATTAAGATAAACGAGAAACGCAGCTGGTAATTACTGCACGTATTATACTTAAATATGCGTTATAATTGCCTTAAACACAAATAGTTGTTATCATAGTGGTCAACATAATACTAGCATTGCGCGAAAATTATAATAGTTTTATTCCTTTTCCACTTAATTTATTGGTTTCTGATTGCGAGAACATTTTAGGCTACAGTTAAGGGCAACTCGAGAGCGAGTTAAGGTTATTTACTTAAAAACTATCTTCAATATTCTTTCGTTATTACGTCGGTCACTTGTTCGTAGTCGTTGAGTTTGCAGAAGTGATTCGACGTAACTGCCGTTTTCATATATATTTAAAGCGCCGGTTAAAATTGACTTGCGGAGGTACACGCGCCGCTCGCCTGTCAAAGTGCAAACAAGAAAAGAAGAAGAGAAAAGGAAAAAAATCGCGTGCTTAATGCAAGGTTCGTCGCGGCGAACGCGTGCGCTTTCGCCCACACGTGCATGGACACGTCAGACGCTTTTATCTGGTAAAAATTTTACAGAGCACGAAAGCACCGAGCAGTTCATAAATTACGCGCGCGGATCTACTTGTCGGGATGATTGTGTTGTTGATTTGCTCTCGCGCGCGCGCCTTTATCGATCAGCCCCGCGATAATTCAGGCATTTGCTCGTTCCGCGTGTCCTTCCTGCCCGCCCTTCTCCTTCTCACCCTCGATCGCCACTCTTGGGCGAGTCCCGAACTCGTCACGGCAGTTGACACGTTGATAAGTGCCTCGCGCGATTTCCATTGCGTACGAGCTGTCGCGGAACCACCTGCGCGGCTCCTCACGTGCTCGCGACGCTCCGTCTGCTCGCTTTCGGGCTCTGTATTCGCTATCGTACACGTACGTCCGCGCTTGCGACAACTTCAATTGGTTCTTGCACCTCTCGACAAGTTAAAACAAACGATAATAAACGAAAATAAAGTTCGGACGATATTGTAATGGCCTGTAATTCGAGGGACGGTGCGCTGCTGTTAAATAGCTTATAGATTCATTAGAGACACGTTCGAGTCTTTCATTGTATTCTTTTTCTTTTTTTGGGAAAGAACCAGAGTATCCGTATCGACTATTATAAAAGTGTATTAATAATTTGGTCAAGTGCACACAATGCTTTATTTGAATTAACAATTTATTTCACCTGGAGAATAATTAATGAAAGCTTGTAGTATATACCTGGACAAACGTTGTAGGCTTATAATTTTAGATACAAATGAGAGTATCGATTAATTCAAGTATGAAATTTATTACAAAGTTTTAACATTTGCAATAAAGAAAATAAAGAAAATAGTAAATAGTAAAAGTAACTCTACCGCTCGTGCAAATTTTATAATATTCATTTCCCACGTTACTGGAGATTTTGATATTTTGAATTATTATTGTACCTGTAAGTAGTAAATTAGACGAAGTGAATAATTAATGTCTTATCCATATTTTCTGTATCAAGATAAATTTATCGTAAAAATGTTCAAAGAGTGAATTAAATATTAAAAATGTTATCAATTTCTAATACATAGTAGTTGCGAAAAAGAATCTAATTGAATTTTTAGTTTGCGGTTATACAGTGTTACATTTTTTATGGAAAAGGAAAAAATGCTATTACAATTTGGAAACTTGACCAAATTTTATCACTCGCGTACAAAGCAATAGTCTTTTCATGAAAAATTTCCAATCATACGTGAAAAATATATAAACGATTTGTAAATAAAAAATTTAAATAATTTTATGCAAAAGACGTGGAAATTTAACAATGTAAGTTTATTTGTCAATATCTTGATTTTACAAATATCGCCTTGCTGTTTATGAAAAGAATGTTAATTCGGAAAATGCTCGTTATGAAATATCTATGAAATATCGATCAATCTGAAATTCTCCCTCGTCGAAAAATTTCAATATCCTCGGTTGTATTTTATTTAACAATCATCGAACAATTTGCCCTGCTCTGATAATTCTTTCGAAAAAGTAAAGTATTTTACAGGTTGGGCGAAAGAGCACAAGCGGCCTCGTAAACCTGTAGCCGTGCCGGTCCTGTTTAACAGCCACCGTCGGTAATGATCTTCATTTCTCTCGCTTCCTGTAGGCACCTGTACACATTGTTTCAAAATAAGATTGAGAAGAAAAGGAAAAGCGGAGGAATAAGGCCAGAGAAGACATTCTTGCACACGAGAAAGGCACGCTCGTGTGTTGGCCAATGCGTGCGCGTTCGTAATGGTGGCTCGTCCACGCTCGCGTTTTCCTCCACGAGAGTTGACTTTTACCCCAGTCAGAATTCAGAATTCGCAATTCCCCGGGTAGCTTGGCCGGCTCTTTCCTTCGACTTTGCCTAGAGAAGGAAAAGCCGGCCGTTCGCTGGGGGAGAGCACTACGATGCTCTGGAGAATTTTAGGACGGAGGTTTGAAAGAGAAGCGCAGAAGCGAGAGAGAGAGAAATGGAGGCAGCAAGATTGGCACGAGGGGAGTTTGTAGTGTAGAGACTAGAGACTGGTCAGTAGGAATTTTCGGCCCTCTCTTTTTTCTCTCTGAGCCAGCTCACCCTCTTTTTCACATGTGTCGGGCCTTCTCCCCTCTACCACCACCACCCGAGCGTAGTGTCACTGCCACACGGACGTCGACGTACTAAGATACTAATTTCGAGGTTCCAGGGCTGCGTGTACGTATAGAGGGGTGGCGACTCGAATTTGTCCTCCCCCCACCTTTATCGATACTTTCCTCAACGATCCATCGCTCCCTTTTATATATCCGGGTACCGTTTGTATCTTGCCTCGTTCTCCTCTGGCTATTTGCTCCTCAGGACTCGAAAAAGTGAGGCGGCTGTGCGAGTGCGCACTCGTCCGCTCGTCCGCTCGTCCACGAGCAGAGATATTTATTTTGAAGTGTGCTTTTTGTGACAGCGTATCATTTTTCAACGCGCGGGCTACAATGAAAGTTTTCATTATATGCGGTGTATAAAGGGAAGCTTTGTATACTTGAAGACTTTTCAATAAATTATTCGTGTTTAATGTTAGGGGAACGCGGCTCTACACTAAATTGGAATTTCTGTCCTCGCTCTCTACCTTACGTGCAATTTGATTATATGCGTAGGCAAAATACCATCTTACTCAATAACAGGAAATTCATATTATATCAGTAAAATACTTGCAATTTATAATATTTAAATCAATTTTTGAACGAATATTCTTTCATCATCTTTGCCTAGTTCCTGCCTGTCTGTGCATTTAGAGTCACATTTTTTTTATCCCACGCACACACGCTCCCCCTCCTCTGAATGTTCCATACAATTTTCTTTCTATTTCCACGTTAAAGAATACTCGTATTTATGCGCGTTTAGGTTTTGCTTAACGAACATGTCAGTGGTCTTCGAAATGTACAGGCGTTACACAATAACACGTCCGACTATTCTTCCGCGCATTTCGGCCGTATAATTTTTCCCGACCTTCCGATAAACGATAAAAAGCGTATAAAAAGTTTATCGAGAAAAGCAGCAGGATTAGCATCCAGGGCTCGAAAATTTTTACGCGCACATGGAGTATCACGTCAAAAAATTCGGCCGTCGTCCAAGCGGGCAACTCCCCTTAGGGCGCAGCTCGCCCTTACCTTTGTGGTCCACCGGCTTTTCCACTTGAGTGCGATACATGGCCGAAGAGTAGACGATAAAGCACGACACACGTGGACCCAAGGGGCGCGTCTCCTGCGCGCGCACCTCTTAATTTTTTTCAAGAGGACCTTCGCTCGCCGACGTGTCCTCTGAGAAAATGTAAAAGGGGTTTAAGGGTGAGGATGGATGATCGCGAGGAGGGCAAGCCAAGACAGTGGTCGATGAAGGTAGTCGATACTTCCGCGAGTTTTATTACATATTTTGAACGCCGGTGAAGCTGGAAATTCTTCGAGCGGCTTCGCCCTTATTAGTTTTTTTTAATAAAAATACCTGCTAAGTATTGCCTTTTGGCTCGGGAGCAATTTCGCTTCCTGTCATTTATTAATTGTCTTCGAAATCTTCCTCAGCCATTTTTCAATTTAATCAGCGATTACTACGGTTAAATATCACTCGCTTGAATTTACCATCTTATTATTTTTAATCGGTCTATTTATATAGACATTTGCGCTTGAAAAGAGTGTGTATTAAATTTTTCAATTATTAAATGAATATTATTATCGTCGCTCGAAACCTTGAGTTTTGTTAAAATATCGAGTGAAACGAATTAAAAGCTTAAATAAGATATCGCAGGGCGTACAAGTTTTTTCAGGCTCTTTATATTATGGATCATTACTTATTTAAAAAATACCAATCTAGCAATTTTATTTCCAGAGCACATCTGCAGTAATTATTTGAAATTAATTTAATAAAATTTTGTTAACAATTGAACATTGTTAATGCCCAAAAATTCAAACATTCGTCACTCGTACTCGTAAATGTATTACACGCACCGTTGAGGAAAACAAATCAATATTTAAAGATGACATAGGTGTGCTTTTTATACAAGAGCTGTACCACTTTTCAAAATATTAAAGATTTTTCAATTTTCGTACTCGAATGGATTACTATATAAATTTATTGCACTGTTTGTGTTTTCTTTCAATGAAATTGACTAAAAAAGATTTTGTTCCTAAATCTATAGCTCAAATTGGTTCAATTTTAACGTTCATTATGACTTGAACGATGTGCGCACCACAAGAGTGGAAAAGAGGAATGGAGCATCAATAAGTAATGCAGTGCAGCTCACAGTCGGGCATGAAAGAGCGACACGCTCCTCGTAAGAAAGTAGCGCAGTCTAGACACGAAATGCAAGCTTAATAGAAAAGACAACAGACTAAAATAAAAGAGGAACACGTCACGCGAGGCTCGTTGTCGTTGGAAGCACTAGAAACAGACAAAGGCCCACTCCTCGAGGCCCGGAGGGTGACCAGAGGAAGAAGCTCGAAAGGGCTGCTAGCCCCGCGGCTGGGCCCGTGATTGGTCGCCGGTGGCGCCTTGGCCGGATTTGCGTGACGCGTCTTCTCACTTGCACTCGTCCCTTCCCCAATTTCGCTCCGCGAGGGCCTGAATAATGCACGAGCCGCGTGCACGCACACGACTTTTGATTCGCGGAAGGAGCCGACCTGGTTGCCTGCTAATTGTCTCGGGCGCCAAGGTCGCGAACGAGCCGGCCTGTCCACGTTCCGCGCGTCGCCCACGGGCCTGGAGATGATCCCACGGCGGACATTAGCGCGGTCGCAGACTCGCGCTCGCTACCCAACGAGTGCGACAGAGGGCTCGTGTCGCCGCTCCCACCTCCTTTCGAAAGCTAAGGTGTTTCGCAACCGTGCGCCTTTTTCGTTAATGCCACATGGGCTTTGCGCCCTCGAATAATCGCTAAGGCCCCGAGACTTTTGGCTGCTTTCTCTTCCTTTCCTACTTTTACCGTGCCACTTATGCTCGAGTGCGTTACGCATCATTCGCATCGACTCGAGCATATTTTTACTCCGTAGCGGAGAAGCCACAAAATTATGTCTAAATAAGAACTTGAAGAAGCAAATTACACTCCCTCGCCAAATGTAATTTAATGAAAGGTTATTTCTGGGTCATCGGAATAATACGCAGGACTCGCAAAACATTTGTAAAAGTTTTTATCGGTTAGAGGCCAGTCGTGCTTAATTGATACTTCGCTACTGTTACTCGAGAGTTTCAATAGCCAAATTCGCTCGACAAAGAGTATCGGTGCTGTAGAAGATTCGACGCGAATCGCTTAAGCAGCCTGAAACTAACAGTTTAGCTCCTAGTATCAAAGGACGCCTAAAACAACATATTGGTTACGAATTAAGGTAACGAGCAAATACTCGCATGTGAGAGTTAGCAGCGATTTCAAAAACTCACTTGTGAGTCAAGCGCCCGTGTCATTGTTAGTCGCACGCGCGAACGTAATGCCTCGCTCTTACGTAGCGGCGAAAAAAACTGCGACAAAGAGCGACTCTGGCAGCAGTCCGGCAAGGATCGAGCACCCGCTGACACACGCCTCGATTTTCACGCGTGTCCGGCGTTACCGCTATCGGGGCCCGAGAAGAAAAGCGCGAAAAAACCCGGACGTCGAAAAAAGTCCTTATCCCAGCAGCGCTCGCGCCACCCCTCGCCTCCACGCGGCTCCTGTCCAGCAGATGCGGACGAAAAAAAGGCGAGCCCCGCCAGCCGAGTGGCCGGCTCGCGTTCACGATAAAAGACGGCCGCCGTGCGTGAAACATAATCGCCGGTGCGATCCGGAGGAGCTCCGGCAGCTGGACCGCCGCGGTCTATGTTTGATTTGTCCATGCGTATCTGTCGAACTAATCCGCAGGCACTCGCTCACGTTCAATTGGCTGGACATCTTTTTTCCTTCGTCCCTTTAATTGCCATTATGGATGTTTGCAGGAGACGCGTGTCGGTGCCTCTCTCCATTTGAACTACGCGCTCGCTTCGAGCTGTTTTTTCGTCCTCGGCCGTCGACATATGTGCGACTCCGAATTTCTAGTAGCGCTAGGGGAATTATAAAACGATTCGAATATGGAAGAATGTGCGACTGTTTGACGATACGTGACTCCGATGGCACTACACTATGGAATAGTTGCAGTGTGTCGCGATTTGTATAATATTTTCGCATCCGTTTTAAATTCACGAATTTTTATTTTTAATCAGGTGAGATTAAATAATCAAATGATTGTTTAAAATAGCTACTTAAATGTGACCTTTCAAAGCGAGCGTAAAATATTTCTAACTGTACTTCACATGCAATAGGGTCACGCACTTTTTATCACCTTATTTTTTACTTGGATCGCTTTGATTCTATATTTTTATTTTATAACTTAATATAGTTAATGTTGTTTCATAAGAATCAAATAGCTTCATATGGATATTACATTCGATAATGATTCATAACTATTCCATTAGCTTACGTTTTATTTGGTGAGTATCTCTCAATCTTACATTTAGTTGAATAAATTTTATTTAACTTCAAATAGTTTTGTTTGATAATAAAAAATACTTATGGTCAAAGAATCATCTCTATATGGAAAGTTATATTGCAAAACCATAGAATACATTCAATACGTAAGTAGCTATAATAAACAAAAATAAGACTTATAAATTATAATTTTTAGATTAAAAATACCTTTAATATCTTATGTTTTGCTTTGTTTTCAAATAATTTTTATCCGTGTGTTGTATTCTTAAATATAATATTTCACTTAAAATTACAACTTTTTTTCTAAACAATTGAATCACGATTATTTTTTTTAGTATTGTTTGTTTCGTTATAAAATTTACTTTCTACGTAAGAAGGTATAAATATCAAAGCAGAATTTTTAATGCTTATGATAATTATTTATATATATTAAAATTATTTCAGTTTTATTTTTTATAGCAGCTAACACTAATATTATATCTTGTAACGAAGCAATTTTAGTTAAAACGTACAATGTATTACGCTAATCAGTGAAAAAACTCATTATTGTATTTTCAAATGTATATTAATTGCTTTTTGAAAATGAAAAATAACAGTTTTAAAATCTCTATCTTGTGTAATTAATTACATTATGTAATACTTGAAATATTTTGAAATTTATAAAAATAATATTCTGTAAAATATCTATTTCATATTAAAATAGATTTTTATATTAAACAAGAAATTTAAAGCAATAAAGTAGCTATATTTGATTTTTAATGAAAACAGTTTAATATGAAAGTAAACTTTATCGTTTAGTATTATCGAAACACTAAATATTAAAAAGTTATATTCAATAATCCAATGATTCTACATTTTTAATAACAGTCTATTATGAAATTATTAGAGCTATAATATTTTAGATTAGAATATTTTATGACTATTGCTATATTATAGATCTCAGTATTATTGCTTTAATCTTATGTAAATTTTTTCATCTTTAATGTAATACCGAACAATTATTTGAGCTGTTTTATGGTTCATTTCATGATTTAATGCTTCTTATCAAATGCAATTATTAATGCAATAAAATTTTTAAATACTTTATGAACCATTTTATAAAATTTCATTTATTACTAAGGCTTTTTAACTTACAAGCTTGTAAATGCATATTTATATAAACTAATAATAGATTCGGATAAACGAACAATATGCGAAGCTTAGATTAGATAAATATAAACAACAATCGTATTGATTTTGCAGTTTAATTGAATAAAATGTTTGTAATATAATATTAAAACCAAATGGAATGGTAACAATAATATTTGTTAAATAAATGAGCCGATTTGTTTACTCAGCGTCTTTAACCTTACAATATGAATGAAGCTAAGTAGTTCTAAATATCAACGTCGTTAATATAATTCTCTGTTTTACCTGCGGTGGGTGTTACTAAGGTCGCCTTCAGAAGGTTTGGTATAATATCTTATCAGCAGCCGTTAAAACGTTTACAACATATGGAAATACAAATTCCTGTCTAGGAATAATATTATCCTGTAAATATAACATACAAAAAGCAGTTTTTAATTAAGTTGCGTAAAAATAACACGATCACGAATTATTCTCGCAAACTTGGTATTTAAATTGCTGCACCAATTATACATTTTTAGATAATTAATTGCATTAAAATATGTATGTCCACAAATTTAGAAATTCTCTGGATTACACGAAAGATTTTGTGCTCTATCTTATTTAATTATGTGAAATCTAAGCGAAATTCGAGCGCCTTGATGTTTTAGAACATTTTGAATTTTGAGAAGGCCCGAGCAATTTGATACCAACAAAGGCTCTCCGAATTTCCCATTTCTTCCCGAGTCCTTTGAGCTCGAGAGCAGAGAATAAGGCTACCCCTTGGACTCTTATTCTGAAAAATTGCCGAAAGCAAAATGACGCGACGAGGCGGGTGCAAAAATAATGTGCCGGGCTCTTGACCGTAGGAGCATTAAAAAAGGGAAAAACAATAAAGATCGAGGCAGGAAACGGGGATAAAAGTCTTTGCGCAACTTTGATGCATAGTTGGATGCATACCTGCAGAAAGAAAACTGCAAATATAAGCTTGGATACGACAATGACATAAAATATTTAAGAGTCTGAAGGTAGATCCTTTTTACAATTCACTGCCACGGGCTGTTTAAACTTTGGACTTTGTACTCTCTGTATACGTGGAAGTGAGAAAAAACTCTTCTTTCCATTCACCTCTCCCACTTTTCTTTTACGCTTCTTTCAAGTTTGGCGGAAACAAAAAGAAGAATTTAAAAGAAAAACAACTGCACTGAAATCGATCGCAGTTTCCAAAGTAAATAAAAAAGAATAGGCAATACGTGAAGTTAAAATTTTTGTATTCTTGTTAGTGATTTTTCATCGATAAAACTTTACTTTTAACAATTACTTTTTAATTAATTTAAATTCTACATCATTTAAAACATACATATTTTATAGATATTTCAGTAAGTGGAATAGCTTGTATCTCAGTCTGATTTTTATCATCGTTCAAAATTAATATGTTCAGTTGAAAAATATTTGTTAGAAATATAATCAGTAGGCAAATTCTATTATCGAGAAAAATTTTGTTTGCAAAATGCATTCAGCCTCACTTTCGACTATTCCATTCATGTTCATACCTCCTTTGAATCTAGTCACTTATCTGGATTATCGTAAATTTTAGGGGCAGCTCTTATCTTTTTAGCCGTTAAGTAACTTGAGTCGATTTGTTCGTATGAATTTTAGCGCTGATTTTTACTTCGGCTTACGACTTTATTTTTCTTAGGTGCGAAATCATGCGAGATATTTCATCTTTAATGTAATAATACAATAATTTCAAAATTGACGTCTTTATTAAGTTGTGCTGATAAAATTTTTTTAATTTCGGCGATCATTTTAACATAAATCTTTATACAAATATAAATATTTATTTTTTAACGAAAGCTTTATAACAACTGAATTTAATACAAAATTTAACGAATGAATAATTTATATGTTACAAGCACTACATCTAAAAAAGATCTTAGTTTTAATGCAAAATTATTTTGGAATAAAACTATCTCATTAGATTTTCAATTAAACGTTTTTCACGAATAGAATATGTCGCTGACTATGTGAGGTCTAAGCAGAATAAATGACAATGATAAACCGGTATTTTATGAAAAAGTGGTTATTATGTCAATGGAGCAAAGCACAAAGTTCGTGAATGAGTTTCAAGATCTTCAATTCCTCACAGCAAATCATTTTTCAAATTGGCCATCGCATTCGAAGGAATAACAGTTTTTGGGAACACGTGTCATGAAATTATAGAAATTTGTGCGCGCAAGTGAGCTAAAATTATAGGATGATAAAAATATACGCATCGTATCGAGTCCCAAATCTACATAAGGAAAATAATAATTTATACAACACATGAGTCATACACAGATGAATAATAAAATTTAGAGTTCGAGGCGGGGAAACGAAACCGGGGACAACAAACCTGCTGCACTTTCTTCCCGGATGAGTTTCTCGGAGCCGTGCTCTCTTACGAAGGAGTTAATTATGGCAGTCAGGTACGTAATGCATGGAAAACATAGTCTCAGAGCTTAAAAACTTCTGGGAGAAAAATATGGATGGACAAAGTGAACTTCAGCTCCTTTCAGGCTGCATAGTAGTACCGAAGATTTGCCCCTCGTATTTCCAGTCTCACAGCCACTTTCCTGCCTCTTCTTCCCCTCTACGTCGAGCTTGTTCTGCTTGCATAGCGTAAGTAAAGCAGGGGGTAAAATCCCCCTCATCGATTTTCGATGTAGATCGGGTGTAAATTTCTTTAAGTGAAATCTATCCTCTAATTAATTTTAACGACAAACGGCAATAACTGATTCCTGCGAATCCCTCAATCGTTTTATATTCCATTATAAAGTTACAGTCTGGCTTGGCTCTTAAAAATCAAAGCGAATTTTTTCAATGGCCTATCGATTCTTTATATACGCGTGATATTAATTAGATGCAGTGACCATATCCTTTAACTGCTTTAAGATAGAATAAAAAGTAGAGAATTGTTTGTAGCTTCTATGATGAATGAGGGAAACAACACATTTTCGCTTAATAGAATCGGAGTTATATTATGGGTCAGTAATTTCAACAATTTAATCGGTTTAATGAAATATCAATTTTACGGATTCTCTCATTACGTTTGTACTATATTTTAACCTTTTAATTTCTATAAAATTAATTGAAAATCGATCTTCCAGTTTTGGAAATTTAATGATCATCATCGGCGTTTATAATTGACAAATTATACTCACGGCATTTAAAATAAAATTGACTATTATTTCCTTAATCTTATTAATTATCTCATTAAATTACTTCAATTAAAATACACAAGGGTTTTATATTTCTAGTCATTTAAGTCGTTTGAAATTCTATCGATAAATAAATGATAAGCAATGATAGCAAAATGAGAGGTTCTAGTAAATACTGTGCAAGGTGAATAATTTAATTATTTTGCAAACTAAAGATTATTTGTAATTGTAATTTATGGTTAATAATATATTTTAAGTAACTGCATAATTTAGAACATTTGTGATCTATTCATATAGATTTCTCTAAGTTATTTGAGATACGCGAAAAATATTTTATCATAAATTTAAAAAATTTTATTACATGAAAACTTTCGATAAATAACGATTTTATAATTAAAGCTTCCGAGAATTTTATTAAATTTCTATAATAAATAAATTGAAAATAATTTGAAAAAAGTTTTAATATTGGTAAAACATTAATTTTATCATTTTATCATGAATAATATTTAACTATTAAATAAATCAGATTAAAAAATAAATTATTTAATGTTGCAATTATTTACTGCTGAAATATGAATTATATCTTGTATTTAAATGCACAGAGATTATGATGATTAAAAACTTCTATTAAATTACTCTAATTAAATGAAAATATTTTAAAACGAAAAGTTTTGTTGCAAGAGTATAATAATGTAAAATTTATTTTGCACTATTATTCATACTAGAAGATCCTTCTCTTGTATGAATAATTTAGGAGTTGATCATTACAGCTGAAAAGCTGTAAATCTCTATTACATTATTATTTTTTCATGTACATTAAATCATTGTATAAAAAAAAATATGTTTATATATTACGTTTATGTTTTTCTTAAATGAAAATTATGGCTAAACTCAAAGCATAATAAAAAGTTATATTAAAATAAAATTTAGGAAAAACTAGTGTAACATATTGGCAACTTTCTAAGTATACTTTTTTCACAAAGAAATTTAGTTGGTATATAAGTTAAATAAATTTAAAAAACTAAACAGATAAATAAATTATTAAAAGGTATACAATTCAAATGTAAAATAGTAATTGTTTGCTAAATCCAAAAATTATAATAATGTATTCAATTAATGAACTTATTGTACATTAAAAAATGTAACAAGTACAAATATAATTCCTCGGTTTATCCGAAGCTGAAAATTTAGTTTAGTTCATGAAATTAAAGTTAATGTATAAGTGAAGTGAAAAAACTTAATAATAATTCTAATCAAATTTTATATTTACATTCTAGCCTATTTCAATATTTTATAAAGATTAAGTAAAGGTTATTAATAACGAAGGAATACGAAATAATTAATTCGAAAGTTTTTCTTTCATCTTAAAAAATTTATAAACTCAAAGTTTACAAAATATATTAATTTATTATGTTCTTATGAATTGAACCTTTGATTTATTCTAGTTGCATAAAATAGGTTTAAAATGATTTACTTTGTAAAAACAAGTTTTGTTAAAATATTTGTTAAAGTAAATGAAATATTTACATAAAGTTGAGTAAACAATTCAAAACACAATTCGATGCTTGCACTAGTAAACATCAATATTTTTTAAGTGCGATACACCTAGAATTATAAAAAATATTGTAGTATCATATCGACTGTGTGAGTAAAATGTAACAAAATACTCAATTACAACTAGACTCTTAATTGCATTCGATTCTGTCGGTACTTAAAAGAGAAACGTTTGGAAATTAATTTAAAACAAACATAAATTATTTTAGGATGCACGATAGATTTATAGAAATTAATTATTATGTAAATTAGGTACGCTTGTACAAGATTTGGTCGAAAAGCTCATTCAAGTTTCTTATCCTTTTTTCTTTGATTGCACGTATAGCGCGTCCTATAAATTTTATCGGGTCAATAAAGCACACTATTTGGTCATTTTACTTGGTTTGCGTGAAGGTATCCATAAAAATGACTTGATTCATGGCAGCATAATTCATTGAAATTGCACTGCGATAATGCACAAGCTCACGTGTTAATGTTCGATCGAAATTTCTTAGGCAAACATAATATCATAATGGTACTCTAATTACTCTATCGATTGACTAGAATTTATTTTGATTCTTTACAAAAAAAAACTGCAGTAATGAGAGGGAACAAGGAATTCAAGCCTTTGCAATATTAATCAAAGTATTTTTAGCATATTTAAGAATAAGCTAAATAATGTATTACAGAAATATTTCGCAGATTTGCAAAAATATTAATATTTATTTTACTTACTAACCTGAAAAAGTAACAAATGTAAGCAAAAACTCTTATATATTATTAATTATTCAAAAATTGTATAAATATTTGACCAAAGTCAGTAAACAGCTTAAAAGCGGAACATTAACTATGTTGCTTTTCTGTACTATATAAATTTGAAAATAGCACTTCTATTTTTAATATAATTTTTTTATACGCACAGCTTAATCATAAATTGTTAAAATTTAAAGGTGGATCTCTAAATACAATTTCTTACAATGTTTTTTACAAAAAAATGCATAGCTTCAAAAGAAATGTAAACTATGAATAATAGAACATGCAATACTTTTTTTGATTGTGTTTCATTACACGAAAATATTATTTGAATAATTTTTTGCATTGAAATACCATCTTTCAACGTGTCAGATTTTATTTATTATACAGTTATATGATGTATTCTAATTTTAAGTAAAAAAATCGAAAATAAATAAATTAATAACACTTAATTTCTTATATTTTTAATGTATTTATTTTAAATCTGAAATATAAGTCAAAATAAATTATTAAAAATCCAACGACAGTTAAATTCTGAATTAAAAAAATGTTTATTTCAACATGAAAAATTTAAAAAAGCTTTTATGTTCCTTTCATTTCAAACGTTAGTTCATTTTTTAATTGAACATAGTAACAAAGAAGAAATAATACAATTTTTCTTAAAATATAATGCATATGATAAATTTAAACTAAAGTACTTCCTTTTATAGTTATAAATATGCACGCAAAAGAGTAATAAAAGTTATATTTCGTAAAAATTTGTAAAAATATTCTGTAGTAAATAGTATAATTAGACATTTTTGTATTATCCGAATTTTATTTGAGTCATTGTTATAATATTTTAGAATTTTGAAATTAATATTAGATATAATAAGTTTTAGCAACAAAATTACAATAAAAAGTACATTATAAAATAAATAAATTATACGTAAAAACATTTATTTTCATTTTTTAGTACTTTTTTATATTATTTTGAAGACAATATTATGTTATAATGCACTGATTTCAATACTAGATATAAGATAGAGACACAAATAAAATTATATAAAATTCATATATAATTTGTTTAAATTATGTTTGTAATATACGGTACGTAAAATCGTAAAATAATAAAGTCGTAAAATCGTATATAAAGTTTTATTAGTTTAAAAGTTTAAATTATATTTTTATCATATATAGTTATTTGATTTACAAATATTACATGGACATTTTAGTTGAAAATAACTTCTTTTTGATAACTAACATTATGCAAATAACACTATCTTTATATTCTTCGTATTAAGTACTTTTTCAGACTGGATTTGGACAAAAAGTTTATTTGTTTTATCACAAATGGCATTTTATTATTTTTGAATATAAAAAATTATAAAATTGAATCGTTTTTAGTAAAATACAATTGCATTTTAATTACAATAATTAAGTTTCTTTGACTAGACAAATGGTCCCAAAAATATTATATTTTAAAAAACATATTATTTTCAACTTTAATATTGCTTAAAGTAATTTCAATTTTGAATGATTCGCATCGTTAATTGTATGAAATATATTTTTAACGAAAACATGTTATTTTTATAGTATATATGTACATATTTAAGAAATAAGACAAAGTTAATTTTTTTAGCCTAAAGTATTTGTCCTTATATGACTTGTAAGATTATTTTTAGTTAAAACTTTATATTCACCATTGTTCTACTTATTCAACAAATTATTCTTATAACGATCTCTATTATTAGATCGAACGTCTTAAAAATTAAACCTCTTTATTTACAATGATTTTGCATTAAAAAAGTTATAAAGAGAAATTATTCGAAGATACATAATTATTCATTTGTGGCAAACTACCAATGCACCAATTGGGATTTTCATTTTGTGCGTAATAATAACGTTTTCAAAATTTCAAATATTTTATCATTAATGCAGATATTTCGCACAAAAAATGTTAGACAGTCGCTAGACAGACGGGGGGGGGGTGCAAGTATTTTTTGCTCTGTTCGCGCCGCCAGAAGCCGCGGTCACGTTTTATATCAGCGAGGGCGCGGCGGAAAAATAGATGGCGATCGGTCTCTCATTAGAAGAAAATTCAAACGCGAAATGCTCGAAGGGGGTGTTCACATACGTATGCACGTGCATGCTGGTACACGGGTGCATACGTATGCATTGTGGCTCGCATTCACCTGCGGCCTTTGGCCATTATTGATCCGGGGTCCTTCCAGCTTCCCTCTGTCCCTCTCTATTGCGCACATACCGTCATTTTCCACCATTACCTCCTGCGCGTAGTTGTGCGCTTTTATGCACGCGCGTGTCTGTATGTATTGGATTATGCTGCCCAGCGGTACGACGATGCGATCTCGGAAGCTGCGCAGCGTCACGCAACAAAAATAATGAAAACGTACTTCGGCGGCCGCTATGATACAGCGCCTTTATAGTCTTTTGAATATTGGCCCGGCTGACGCGAAAGAAAGTCCAAAAAAATTTGTTTGCCTCCCTACTGGGTCTTTAGCCGATAGGTTTTTCGAGAGCCACTCAGCCCTCCTCCTTCCATGTGGGTCGCCGCAAATATGGGACACACAAAGATTTTAATGGAGTGAATGTTCTAAAGGACACACGGGGTTGCGAAAGGCGTGCCGCGACGCCTTTTTAAATTCCCGGCGCTCGTGTGAAACACTGCGAGTCCTTCTCCATCTAATGAATTCTTCCTGGTGCCGCTCTTCTTTTTTCCTTCTTTCCCTCGCTCGGGCTATCAGCTGCGAAGAATTCCGAGGCGCTTCCACGCGTGCTTTATCGACTATTCTTATTTATCATGCACAAAGGCGTCTTATGAGAAAATTCTCCTCCATTCTTGAATTGAAAAATAGCGTTGTGCAATTAATCATCGGAGGGAGTCGTCGTTGCTCGCTTGTGCATATGGATGTTTTCCAATGGAAATATATTTTTCCAACTGAAAAATGTACAGAATCCTTTATTGCAATTTAGCTATTAGAAAATCTTTATTTTCAACGACAATAGCAATCATCGCATAATGATTGGCTACATAATAAACAATTATCAACACGATCATGAAGATAAATTGTCGTTCTTCGATTATAATATCAAAATATTTACTGGGCATCATAGCTTGCTCGGATTTTAGCTAACAAGACGTCGTTTAAATTGTTTTCGCGATGAAGACTTAATTTATCATGTAAAACAAAGTTTAATAGCCCCACTGTCCCAAAACCACGGGAAAATTATAAATTTCAAGTCTTCTACATTAGCCCTCGATGTCAATTTTTTCGAAGAGAATGTTATTGATAACCTGTGAAGAAAAGTGAAGTCCAAGTTCATCGCGTGCGTGGGTATTAGACTGGAGGAGAAGATGAAGAGTGAAAGATTACTCGTTTCCTTCCTCGAGTTCCCAAATTTTCCTTCGCGTAGCGTAATCAGCTTAAGTAATAACGGCGGGGAAAAAGGTAAAAAAGAATCGACGATCGAGGCGAGAAATCACTGGAGGATAAATAAAAACAGGCGAGGGTTACGGTCCCATGCATGGGTTCGCCGTCTGTATGGGTATAGTTTCTTCTTCTTTCATTTACTTTTAGGTATCCTCGTCTGCGCTACGCTTTGTCCAATTTTGGGACTCGAGGTCCACTGACGGATATGGAGGGTGGTGATTCCAAAAAGCCGGTCAATGAACGGCTACGGGTAGGGACAAGGGTGTCTACCGTTCCTGCGCTAGGGTTGACAAAACCGTAGTAATGCGAGTACAGACTTGCCCAAGGCTAATGCTACTTTCCTTCTTCTCTCTTTCTCTCTCTCTCTCTCTCTCTATCATCCTTTTAACCTCCGTGTAGCGTCGTTACTATGTGTCTTGTATCTCTCGTAGAAAATATGGATTTTATAAGCGTGAACGAAAGAAAATAGGAGGAAGAGAGAGAGAGAGAGAGAGAGAGAGACAAAGCACGAGAGAGAAAGTATATAGAAGACAAAGTAGAAATGGCAGTCTTTACCTTTTGCACTCCGGCACGTCCCCCTTTCACTGTGGCTCTTCACTAACTTCCTCCTTTTCCCTTTCTCGGAGGCTCCGTAACTCTTACTCTGCCATACTCTCGGAGGCCTCTTTGAACGGCAAGAAAAAGCTTTTCTTTTCATTCCGCGTTTTCTCCCTTGACAAGTCGATTTGCATGGAAATTCATAAAGGCGAGTTTGCTCATTTTTTCTCATTCTGATTTCTTGGACACGCATACACACAGCTACGCTCGTTGTGTGCGCATCGTACCTATACCTGTATTGTCCTTGCTTTTTATTCTATCATTATTTTAAATATGTGCAGTAACAACGTTTTACATTACTGCAAAAGTGAGAGTTTTAATTAATACGTTTTTAAAGTATGAACTTGCTAAAGCGAACTCGTTTTGTGTTATAACCAGAAGAATGATTTCGGACAAACTTTCTTCTTTATCGTCAAATATACCACTTTAAGCAAATAATTTTCCACGAGTTTTTAAGGACACACAGAGAAATAGAGGAATAGCAAACAAAAAATAAATTTCACAGTGATAATTTGTTTTGGGACAGCTAGCGGTTTCGCACAGTTCGACTATGGCGCTGCAAATCATAATCATAATAATTCAGCAATGAAACTTACCGAATAGCGAATATTTAAACCTCGAGTGTATTTGAGAACATCGAATTGAATGTTGACAGAGTCATATGATATTTTAGCATCGAAGCAACTATCGAAGCTTGTGATCCGTAAACAGCACGCAACAAAGAAGACAACGGTTGATAAAAGTTTTAAGGAAGCCCCGAACACAGAGATAAAATCGTAAATCCGTTGGCTGTTCATCGAGGAGCCTGATTTTTAAAATTTTGTCAACGTGAAAAAAGGCGAAATACGGTTGGCGTCTTGTCTGTAGTGCGACTTTACGACCTTTGCGGCGAGGTTTACGAAAACACGCAAAAGCTTTCGGAGGACGAAAGGATGACGCATAGCAGCGCCGGCTCGCGTATATTAAATTCGACGTTACGCGCGCGGTCTGCATATCGCGGAAGCACGCGAGCGCGCGCATTCACGGCAAAGTGCACAAGTCTGAATGACACGCATTACCGCATCGGGTTAATGAATTATTCATTGGCTCCGTACTCGCCGTAGCGTGTAAAATGAAATTAAACTACGGGCCGGATGTTTTAATGGCGCCCCGACGAGTTTTCATCCCCTGGAAAGTAAACATTCCCGAATGAATAAGAAATCAGCCGTAATGACCCCCGCGCAACATTCCGGCATTGCTCTAGTCAAATCCTGCGAAAATTGCGGAGCATAAATGCGTCGTTATTTTCATTAACACGGCTGTTAAAAGCAGAGCTTCGGGATTTCGGAAATTCTTCTGTTTGACTGAAGCGCTTGCCATTTGCGAGTACCGCGCTAAGTTATTTCGCCCGCTACGGAACTAATTTATCCGTAATCGTCCGTGATTTTAACCTGGGAATCCAGCCGCACATTAAGTATGTGGTCGTCGCTTTACCGCCGCTTGTAGCATCAATTTTACGATTGTCGAGTGGAAGATCGGAGGGGCGGGAGGGCTTGAGCGAATTGAAAAAGCTGCGAGTATGCGAAACCGAAGGCCGTGTGATTTCATTATCTCAGGAGAGGTACGTCATTCCTTACGACGAAGCCAGCGAACTTGAACGAAATTGTTTGGGCTCGAGTTTGGGTAAAATGTTAATAAACGCAATTATTTGGCGCAAGTGTTCGATGTCGAGTGTCGCGTAATGCACAAGCAGTCGAGCGTGAGCTCCTGAATAACGTTTCCTTATTAACACCGGCTGCTCCGCTTGTACGAGACGTGAAAAACAAGCTGAGCGCGCGCCATCTGGGCGAATCGTTTTTCCAAAGCAGTGCCGTCGAGATAATTTATGTGCATCTGTTGAGCTTTCTTGCACTCAATGACCAGGGCTGGCTCCGTTTTACGTGTGCGCGTGTAAACGGACTCATAGCTGCATGAAAATGGGATGGCCTGTGCTGTTTTCGGTGCAGATGATTGCACTTGTCGAGGTGCAAAGTCGTGTGCGAGTCAATAACCTGACGAGCCTCTGTCGATATTACGCGCACCTCCCCGAATTTCTGTATTAAACGGCCGGAAAATCGAGAGAAATTGAAAACGTTTGCTAATCGCGCCGGTTGGGGGGGGGTGGCAGTGAATCATCGTATCAAGTTATCGTGTTCGGTTGTCTATTTGGTTTGAGTGGTTTGAGTGCAAAAAACAAAAATTTCGCACTCGTATAATTTATGCCCACGACGTTTACGTAAACAATGACGCTGCCGAAAACCTGAAATAAAAATCAAAGTTGAGTAAATGTGTATCTTGTATGCGGAGTATTGATAATGTATGCATTTTATTATGAGTTTGCAGTTACGGCGCATCCACACACTGAGAGGTAGAAACTATGGTGATTCATAAAACTCTTGAAATATGATAAAGAGAGAGTAAAATATACTTGCGATACTAAACGATGAGGATATTTACGAAACGCTCTTTCGATTGATGACCAAAAGCATTCGTTATAAGATAACTTTAAACACGATTTTAGCAGTCCAAAATATTAGCATTTCATACTGTTCATTGCTTGAAACAATAACGCATGAAATTCGAGAAATACGTAAAACTTAATTGTACTTAAATTAGCGTATTTAAGACGAATTTAAATAATAATTTTATTGTTAGGCAAGATTGAATTTTACAAAAATCACGGTGAAAACATGAATTAATTTCATCATTGAGGCATTTTTAAAAAAAATTTTTTATTCAAGTTGTAGCTCTCTATGCTACATCTACATAAAGGCTCAGATATTATGTTTGAAAAGTATTTGAATAACCTAGTTTTCTGGGCTTTAAGTGTCAAGTGAGTCATATGTCACATAAAATCCTAAATTACAATTAAAGGTTCTTTGAAATATTGCATATGAAAGTTATCATAAGATTCAGCTATTTATACATGAGCACATTAACTTATAAACGTATTATTGTAAGTTATTTTTAAACGAATATTTATTAAAGTAAATATGGTATTTTGGAATAGAAATTTTCATATTTATAATTAATTTTCAAATAATTTTATGAGATAAATGTACTATTTTAAACTTTACCGTCTAAATGTATATTTTCTAGAAATATAATTTTATTCCTAAAAATAAATATAAGAATCCTATTACTTTAAAATTTACACAATTATAATTAGTAAATACATTGTAGAATCACGAATATATTTTTTAAATATTTTTAACAAAGCTTTCTAAATATTAAATTTTAATCAATAAACGAAATGGTTAGAATATTTGTAGAACATATATATAATTTCATCAATGAAGTTTATGTTTACTATAGCATATATTACTGACTTAAAGAAAATTATGATAGATACATAATTTCATCATTTGCAGTGAAAGAACTCTTCATATTTAACGAAGATCAATGATATCGAATAATTATTATTAAGTTTTATCTAGAACTGTACTATGAACTAATAATAATAAAGAAGATAAATTTTAAATATTAAATCTACTAAGTAATTTAATTTAGTTTAAAATATAATCCTCCATAATTTATAAATTACATATTATAGCATTTTATTGTTTTATTTTTATAAATATTCGACGAAAATATCTGTAACGATATTCATTATTGTCTAGCTATCTGTTAAGAAATAAAATATTATAAATTCAGTATCTCAAAGTTTCGTATTTATTAAAAATAGCGACAGATTAACGAGTAAAATAGTCGTCTAAAACTTTAACGAGATTTCGAATCTCTTGTTTTTCCAAGAAGCTTATTTTTCCAGCTAAAAATCCGGTTGTCTTTCAATTTGTTCTGTTTCACGTACAAATATATTAAGTGTGAATGACAAAATTAAGTAGTAATTGTTTACAAAGCCAACAGTTCTCATATTTTGAAAGAGCTATTAACGAAATATCTTAGTGTGTAACACCTTTTTCAGTACAATAAAAAGGACAAGAGAACGATGTGACTCCACATCAACAAGGTCTTAAGGTCCTCTCTAGCATTCGTTCACGCGAATAAATAATAGCTTGAATATTGACGTATGGGCGGCTGACGTCAACGGGTCGTAACGACTAGCTAGAAATTAAGTTGAAACCACGCGAACTTCCCCCGTGCTACCGCCACATTCAGCAAATTCGCAGTTGGTACTTCGCGTTTGTGCCTTTAACTGCGCGTGTAATTGCGTGCTTATTAACAAGAACAAACGTGGAAAATCTGTTTGGGCGCATCCTCCACGCGCGAAAAGGGCGCATCGCGATATAAACAATGGGGAAAAGGTAACAAAAGGACTCGCGGAGGTTTAACAAAGAATTGCGGGTCGGGCGGCCGATGGGAAAAATTAATCTTCCTGTGGGATTGCGCGTATTTATTTCTGCCGTTGTCGCGCGCGACACACTACCTTATCCCCATCCCCGTCGCTGCTGTTATTTTTGCCAAAAAAAAAATCACCCACCCCTTGAGTAACAAACGTATTTTCTCGGCGAACGGAATAATCAGCGAGAGGAGAAATCACGCGTGAAATGTCTCGGTGTTGTCCTGTCGCATCTTGTTTACTTTTCCTTCCTCGATCTTCTCTCCACTCAGCCTCTCAGCCTGAATTTCCAGCTTTTTCTTCTACCTCCTTCAACGTCTTGCTCAATATTTTCCCTAAGTATGCCGTGCAACTTCGCTCGCAGCTTGGCACTCGCCCCGTCTCCCCTTTTGTTTTTCCCTTCTCTCTCGCGCATTCTTTACTCTCCAAACGGAGCCTTTCGGGGTGTGCCACCATCCGTTTCATTTTTTCCCTCGTCCGTTCTCCCGTTTCGCCGTGCGATGATGAATAATCACCGAGCTTGCCACGCCGTCAACTCGAGGCGCTAAGTTGCGAGGTTAACGAGTGAAAACGTCGAGGCTGGGCTCTTTAGACGTGGTTGAGACTTTCGCATGGTGATACGCGCGTAAATCGTCACAGGACAAGAGCGAACGAAAACGCACGAGAGAAAAAAAGTCGTTGCAGGCGGGGCGAGGAGAGAGTGAAAATACAGAGGACGGAATTGTAGGTGGAACGAAAAAATAGGCAAGATAGTCGTGTACCCATATTCGGCTGCACGCGTTTGTGGATTTGCATCTACTTTTTCTAAAAAAGGATTGCGCCTTTTTGCGTTTGTGTGAGCCAGCACCGCGTATTTACAATAGAAGAATGGATTGTTTTTATCGCACGATATTTAAGAATTTCGTTGAAATTCACAAGGAATACTTTTGTAAATACAAATATCATAAAATACGGCTTTGTAAAAATAGTTGGTTGCGTTTGTAATACTTACAAGATAAAATGAACAAAGTTAATATTACTTTGTTCGAACTTGATTCGAGCAGATTATATTTATTTTAATTAAAGAATGCGATGCTATAGAAATATTTTAATTATTAAATTCTTCTACAAAGTACTATGCATTTTCTTTAAACCTACATTATAAAATTCTTCCTTTGTGCGTTTTAACATTTTTTCAATAAAACAGAAATAAAAATCATTTTTATACGTAGATATACTATAATCATAAGAAAATAATGCATATACTCTTTTAATATTTTGAAATGAATTAATATAGAATTTAAATACATATATATATACGCACACATACATTAACATATAAACTTGGTTTTTTTATTCGAAGCTTCAATTTTTAAGTATAAAGTTCAATTACATTTTTCACAATTCCATTAACAGAAGTAATTATTGGTACAGACGCAATCATTTTTTAGTTTTATTTGAAGTCGTAGATTGAATCTTTACTATCCTATATATATACATATAAAATCGTTGATTAACGACTTTTTAAATATAATTTAGGAATATTTTAGTTCTTTTTGAATTGTAAAGTACAGTTAATCCTTAGATTAAAATTTTACCAGCCATGCAGTGTAATCATGAATTAATTTTAATGAGGCAATTAATTTTCCTTACGATAATCGCCAAGTATAATATTCTTTGACTTTTTATAATCATATTATTTTACGTAACGTAGCTGCTTTTTTCATTATGATATATGATATAGTTGCAGTTATCTCGAAAAGTAATGAGTTGACGAATAAGTCGTTTTCACTTTGAATTTAGAATAAATCACGTATCCTAATATATTTGAACATTTAAAACCTGAAAACCGATTAATAATAGGATTAACGATATAAGATCAAAGCTAACTTAATTTTATAATGTTTATGGCAAACTTATATGATGTTTGCGACAAAAAACTTCAGAAATTCAGACAGAGATCCATTTATTCCATCTGTTAACAACTACTGAAAATTATCAATACAATGATACATTTTAATATTTGGAATTTTGAGGTGAATTGTATTACAACTAAAGCTACTAAAATGCTTTTGACTACGTATGATATAAAGTATTGTTTTAAACTATATACGTACATGAAAATGGGTTTTTATCGTTTAGAATATATTTTATTCAATTTAATTTAATTTATTGGTGTGTTTAGTAGCTATTCTACGAAAAAGGAAGATTGCAAAAGTAGTCGAGCATGTTATCACTAGTCTTGATATGACCTGAGACTAAGAATATATTCTACGAAGACCGAGAAACTGTGCTCGCGTAAAATATGTGAATTTACTTCGACTGTGCGAATTACAATTTTTCAGCAATGCGATATTTCACGCAAAACGACAGTATTTGTTTTTCTCGTCTCTAATTATAATTCCTTTCTTTATCCAATACAAAATTCATCAAAGTTTAATATTGCGAGACTAGTGGGAGGACTTCATTTTTTAATTAAATTTATTAAAGTAGATGGAGGGATATTAATACACAGTCTCGAAAAAAGTAGAAACTTTCCCAGGCATTTCTACCAACTGAAACATTGCTCGATGTATAAATTTTCTGCAACAGGCAAGGCATAAGGCATACGTTAAAAGAAAAAAAAGCAAATAATAACAGCTCTGCTCTGCTTAAGGCAGCGAATCCGCTTTCATCCACATTTTGCCTATGTATGTGTGTCGAGGACGGCGAGCTTACGCGAGCAAGTTTCGCATAAAAGCTCGTTTTTCTACTCTACCAAGCACTTCGTAGCTTCATTTTTCCTTTCCGAGATAAACGCTAGTCGACGTAGAAGTTCTGCTTCATATTTGCGTCGGAAAAATTCCGAAACACATGAGAATCAAATTATTGCGCGATAACTGATTCGGATCACTCTTCTCTGTGTATGCATGTGCACGCGTTTGTACGAACTTATTAGAAAAGGCACATCTATGGGTGTGTGTACCCTCGCACAGATCTGCTGGCGTTTTATGTGTGCGTGCGCGTGCAAGTCCGCATTAATCTATTCATTCATACGCATGTCATTTTATTTACATTTTACAAACAGGAAATGACACGTACATTTATAGCACTTGCGAAACAACACCTCTAAATAATCGAATAATTTTGCAGACTTTTTATTTCGGAACATCCTAGTTGTGAAGCACGAATAGTACATGGAGACCGAAAGCAATTAAAAGCAAGTAGTCCGTGCATATTTTATAAAATATTCACGCTGTTAAAAAAAAGTTATATACCACGAACAGAAAAAAAATATTCATATAATTTGCATAGTTATTCATATGTTTCCAATAAAAAATTTTTAAAAAAGTAATATGAATTATTTTTTATCAATACATTTTTTAGCATTTAGTATACTTTTCGAAAAAGAAAAAAAATCACAACAATAATACTTTATCAATATTCTAGACGAAGATAATAATTTCTTTTAATTCATCAGTTTGAATGAAAGTAGATTCAAAATTTATTTCTTATTTTTCTGAGTTTTAGATATATATATATATATATTATTTGAAGACATAAATATTTTAGTCAAATTCAAATAAATTAGAATTAATATGATAATATTAATGATATAATATACAAAGTAATCAATAAAATACTTGACATATTACGAATCAATTATTCTATAAACTGATTAAATAGTCACCAAATTATTTATTAATATTTAGTACTATTTTTATTATATATATTTAATCATTATTTTATATGATACCTTTATATGTTTTAAAATATTGTTATATGATTTCGAAATATTTAAAAATATTTTAAAACAATTATGAAAATCTATATGATATAAATTTTTATTATGACTTGTCATAGATTTAAATTAGATTAATCAAGCTGCATAAAATATTACTTAAATCAGAATTTTCAATAAAAGATTTAATTTTTTTATTAATTTCTGTCACCTGAAAAACATTATCAGTTTTTAATTATGTTCTAGTAAAACTTAAAAAAATGTAGTATTTAAAAATTAGTTTTAACATATTTTGAAATACTATAATTATTACAGTATTTATTAACAAAATAGTTTTTAAAAATTATAATCAGAATATATAAGTAAAAAGGAACTCTATATCCAACATTGTATTTTCCAATTTTTATTAATGAAGTTATATATATAAATTTATATTTAAATGTTCTTTATAAAAAGTGCATTATTTATATATTTTATATGTTTAGTCTTAATTAAAATATTAAATATGTTTCCATTATTTGTATATATAAACTGGGGGGGGGGAGGGAATCTTGCATTCACATGAAACTCAAGAATATGTTTTAGCACAGTTTAAGAGATATACAAGGTCGATTTATGTACCAAGAAATATTTACACATTGAATATGTATGAGTTTTCTAAACTTTCTTTACCAATATAGACTTTGCGTGTAATATTATCACATATAAACTTTAGAATATTTTAATAAATGTAATTTTTTCGTATATTTATGAATGTTTACTTTTAACTATATATTTTATTTCTTTACTATTTATACTTTCATTGAAATATATATGTTACATAATTATAATAAAAAATTATTTTGATACATGTGATTATTTATTTTTATATGTATTACAAGATGGTAAAAATAATATATCGCTTATATTTATTTTTATTCTTTTTGAAATTTTTTAAATAATTATAAATTTTAATTTTCACAAAAAAAAGATGAAAGAAATTATTTTAGTAAATAAAATTATTTATTTTAGACAATTTTCCATGATATTATTAAAAAAATTATCATTGTTTAGTTTTATCAAGATATATTTACGTTAAATGAATTTATAAGTAGATACTTGTAAAAATTATATTTTTATGATAATTTTATTGGGAAATATTCTATATTTTTCCTATAACAAGTTATTTTAATATTTTTAACTATTTTTTTATACCTTTATTAAACTGTGGAATATTTATTTAAATTTTTATAATTACGTAAAATCCGAAGAAAAAAACTAAAAATTATTTATTAAATTTTATAATTAAGTGTAAATAAAAAATATTATTAGTTATAATAAATATAAAAAAGAAAATTTTTTCCAAATTTAAAAAAATATCATTTTGTTTTTAAGAAATATTTATCAATAAATATCTTGCTATGAAAAAAATACTTCTGATGTATAAGATAAAATGGAATAATTAATTATTAATAAAAGTTTTTAAAAACATATATAAATTAAAATTCTTAGATATATTATTTAAACTAATTTTCTCTTTTTTTTAAAATTAAGGTTATAATAAAATAGATATATGATAGTAGAAATTTTTTATTTTACTACTACTAAACATAATATTTAAGTTTAATCTGAATGAAACATAAATATTTTTTTATGAGATATATAAAAAAAAGTATTGAAAAATAAATTTTTTAGAAGAAAATTTGCAATGGAATAAGAAGTGTACATGAAGATTGAAGTACGTTCAAATAATCATGAGATAAAGAAACGTTATCCAATATTTTCACGCTAATTAAACTACCTAGATTAAGAATAAGTGGAAACGTAACTAAAATGGGAAATAGTAGAGCAGCATATACTATTTTGTACGAAATCCGAAATTTAATAGATCCTTACTAAAATTACAAGAAGATGCGAATGTAATATTAAATTAGACTTAGGAAAAGTTGGATAGCGTTGAATTGTTTAGGTTTATTATGTAAAAAAGCTTACTAAAAAATAAATGAATAAATCTTAATTTATAATATTACTTAAATGATATAATTAAAATTATAGTTTTAATATTTAGAAATATACACTTTGAGTACAGTTTCCTCTTTGTTATTATTAGAATAAGACATAGATTTCGTGGAACTTACAAAAATAAATTAAGAAATACAATATTAAAAGAATTGGAAACTTAGAAGTTAAAAAACATTTTTAATTAAAAATTGAATCATTAAAATTAATTTTTTTAGTTAATAAACATTCTATTATATTACTAAAATAAATTATCGTATTGAATTCCACATATACGAAGAATAAATCAATGAAAAGAATAAATATAAAAGTTGTTAAGAAAAATTTTATTCTCTACTTAAAAGATCAAATTTTGTATGTGTTTATAATAGGCTTCAAATAATTTATAAACATTTTTGATTTAATTAAAATTTCATTTTTTCACATACTTTTTTATGTTTAAATTTATTGAATAATAGGTAACTAATTATTATTCTAAGAAGACAGAAGTTTTCCTCGTATAAAATTAAAAATAGTATTTTAAAAATCTTTAATTAATAAAAGTAAAGTTTGTACTATAAATATTTAGTTGATAATATAAAGTATGCACATAAAATTTTCTTGATATGAAAGATTAAAAATTATCGAAGAATTTGGAATAAAAATTATTTGTTTAATTTTTTATGAATGTGCGTGATCTTTTAGTTTGTACTATTAAACGAATACTAATTTCCATTCCTATATTTGAACATACGTATGATATTTTGTAATGCATTTTCTCACAATTTTGTATTTTTTTAAAAATTATATTTTATAAATAACTGCAATATTTAAAAGTAATTTGAAAAACTATATTATTTATTTGATTTTTGTTATTACATATTTATTAGAAATATAAAATAATTTAATTTAATTTTCGCTTTGATTATATTTTTAATTTTTTACTTTCTTTTGATTTTATTATTATTTATGTATTTTCAATCAATTTTTTATTTACAAAAGATTTTTTACCAAGTTATTAATTAATAATTATTTATTCATATATCTGCAATTCACTCAAGCTTCTTAATTAATTTTTCTTATAAACTTTTTGTGTAATTATTACTAAGGATAAATTTTAAAAAATTAATAATTACTAACTTGACATTATATCATTACCTATTTCACATATTATTAAAAAAAGTTATTTTTTTTCAAAGTTGAATATTTAATAAAAATCAATTTCATCATCTTTCTAATATAATAGTTTTTCTACATTATTCATTTAAATATTCATACTATTAAAATTTTGTATATTTAACTAATAATTTTGATGTTATTACTTATTATTAAAATAATATAATGTGAATTCAATTTATAACAGTGTTTTAATGATATTTAATTTACAAGTAAAAAAAATTCATGTAATAACAATATTGATAATAATTAAGGAGAAAAAGAAAAGTTTATTAAATTACTTAACTGAATTAGTTGATAAGGATATTTAAAAGATAATATAAATGCTCTGAAGCTGGTGTTTTTCTATTAAATCATGAATTACTTTAAAAAATTTCCTGAACCAAAAATCTTGTATTTATATAAATTATAAAATTTATAATCACTGTTAAATTAATATTCTAATATTCGAAAATTTAGTCATTTATTGAAACAATTTCAAATTTTTAAATTTGTGTATTTTTGTAGTGTTACACCTGTTGTGGAGTCATATCAAAATATTTTTTAACATTTAAAACTAGGAAGTTGAACTAGTGTCGCATGAATATTACTGTTAATAGTAATGTAATAATTATATTTCAAAATAAATTTTCTTAGTTTGAAACTAAATTACTATATATAATAAAGACATAAATTTTTACTTTTAGTAATATTAGGATCAAAAGAGAAAAGCTGGCTAAGATATTTATTATCGATTGCTTGTAAATTTCAAATTATGGAAGTTATTCATGAATTAGTTAATATTTTACGAAAGAACCTTTTAAGTTTGTATCATAACAGGAAATTTAATTTTATTGATACTTTATAAAATTTTATAAGATCCGTAACTTTAATATATTTTCGTAACATAACAAAATTTTTTCATTTTTTAAAGAGAATGTAATAAATTTTTCAAGATTTAAGATTATGCTTAAAAATAACGTATTAAAAATTATTGTAATGATTTTAAAAACTTATTGTCTTCTCGAAGTGTTTTCTCTACTCAGAATATAGAAATAGAAATAAAATTACATGTAGTTACTAGCTTTATAATTTATACGTATAATAAAAATTTGTCACTTATTTGATAATTTATAGAAATAATAAATATTAAAATACACACATAATTTTTTTAAAGAAAGACTTTGTATGTATTTCTATCTATTATAAATTTGGAATAATAGAAAATTTCAAACCTGTAATTTAAATTGTTTGTATTTTAGATTATAGGATTTTATGAAAAAAAACGTAAGTTCTTTTAGAACGTTTTACACATTTCGAAATTTTTAGAAACTTAGATTGTTGTTTTGAATCACCAAGTTCTGTTTTAAAATATGATATAAGAAGTAAAAAATGAAGAACAGTAATATAATACTTTTCGGTATTATTAAAGCTTCGTTAAACTTTAAACGAATTTTTCTTTAAACGATTTGTTTGAATTAGCGTACCAATAACTACATATATCAATTTTCATTTGAACGCATTAAAACTTTTCATACAATATTTTTGCATCGTGATTATAATTAAACATGATTTATCAAATTCTTTGCGAATACTTTTTGTTTGAAATTTAAACAGACAAGTAAAGAAAAACAGGAAAATTTACATTCAAATGTACAAAAGCTTTATTAAATCCAAAGCTTTTGATAAATTTCACTATATTCCCTAGTACTGGAGCATGTACTATAAAAATTTTTAGTTTATCTTTCCTTTTTTTAGTATGTATAAATGGTATATTTGAGCATAGCAATTTCACAGTAAAAAAGCTGGAGTATATTAAGTAAAGCTATGACAAAATTGTTGTTTTGAGGAAATTAAATTTTTTACACCATTTGCCAAATTTCGATATATTTTAGTTTTGCTTATAATTATAAACTTCTCTATAATTTAGCGCTATTCTATGAAGTAGTATGATACAGTCACATTTTCGCGGAATGACCCATTAAATCTCTTTTTAAAATTATTGTTTTCGATCCCCACGAGTTTTCACAAAAACAAACAATAGCTAAGCCAGAAGTTCGTTTATTTTGAAATTTACGTACTTTTCTATTGAATACTTGCGCGATTGATTTATTAGGTTTTCCCAAAGTAATCCACCAAATCTTTAAATAAACAGTGATCGTGAGAAAGTCGATTATTTTAAAAGATCGCGACACTGACTTGTGCATGTAATGTACACAAAAGCTTAGAAACATAGGGAACTGTGAGCGGGTAATTGCCGTGAAATACAGAGCTCTTTGATTGGCGCGATAAAGTGTGCTGGCGGGGACCTTCCAGAGGGCGACGCAGCAGGAGTGAGAGGGAGAGAGAGAGAGAGTTCGCAAAAGCCAACCGCTTGAAAAGCAGGCCGTTGAGCTCTTAGCAATCATACGTGATTCGTGTGTGAAGAGCCAATTAAGTCGTGATGACTATGTGAGTGCGATACATGCACATGGCGACTATCGCGGGGCTTCGGTGCTTTCAACATATAAACGAATGCGGCGATACGGCCACCATTAGTTCGCCTAACGCAAACTAACTTTGGTCACTGACATTTTTGTTTTATTTGTGCTTCGCCCTATTTTGGTTGACGAATGCGGTCGCGTTTCGGAGTGACTGCGCTTTTATTGTTTTTTTTTTCAATTGGCCTTCTGAAATCGACAGCTGCTCCCCGTGCACTAATTTTTTCCGCGGTTATCGGCGGTTGCCCAAAACGTACTTTCTTACTTCCTTGCGTCGTATGCGTCCTAATGCTCGACTTTTCTAATTACGTGAAAATTTTTTGATGAAATGAAAATAGTTCTTTTTATACGTCTAATGGCTTACAATTTAAAGCAATTATGAAATTATTGATATTCTAGAGGAATTACTGTCATAATTCTGGGAGGATGATCTTTATTACTTTTAGACGTTTACAAATTAATTTCGAATCAAGAGTGGAATTACAAGAAGTATTTTAACGCTATTTTATTAACTCTTTTATTACTTACTTTTACACACCGCTACACGTATTAGGTGTATAAATAACAGAACATACACGTTGTACTTCGATGAAAATCCATTCTTCAAAAATGTATTTAAAACCAAAATTATGTTTACAAAAGGTACACTATAATACCTACGCTTAGTTGGTGTTGAGAAATTTTTTAAAAATATTTTTGATTATCTAATAATACTGAGAAAGTAAAAAGAATTTGAATCAAGACATTTTAGCATAAATATAAGATATGAAATTGCGTGCAATAGTTTTTTTTATTTTTTTGTAAAAATATTATTAAGATGATTACGAAAGTTCACATCTGAGTGAATATGAAGGTTTTAAATGTTTAAGCGTCTTAAATTTTTCAAATGTTTCAAGTATAAAAAGTTCCAAAAACTGTAAAAATCAAATGATCTCATAAACTAGAATCATAGAATAAAAGTAAGTTGTAATATAAGTTTTTGAAAAAAGTGTATAAATATATTATAGTAGAATTAGCTGGTATATTTTTGATAATCAGAAATCCATAATTAGACTAAAAAATTAAATTAAATTAAAGCGAAAAATTATTTGAATTTTGAGTTCTTGTATGCTCGTATATTGGAATATTGTCAATCTATTGAATTTTTAACTAAAAAAATATATTTTGCTATTTAGTCTTAATCGATCCCAAAAATTCACGATTATACTTCAGAATATAGGAGTCATAATAGTGCAATATTCAATTATTAGTCATTGAATTTACTTAATTTAAGGAACATAATGTAAGAGACTTAATTTAAGAAACGCATAAAAATTTTATTTAACGTAGAAAACAATAAAAGTATCCAAAAATTTAGCGTATGCATATACATATATATAAAAGTGTAAACGAATAAAGTAAATGGTAGAAAAAAAACAGAAAAGTGGTCGTCGAGAAGGTTTTGTCTGCTTGGCGTCAAATACGACGGTTACCCGAGATGTTGTGTAAAAAAGATATAAAGAAAATTAGAAAACGGATAGTTTCTTAGAAAAGGGCAAGAACCTTTTCTACGATGTTTTGGAATAGAATAGTCAGACAATTGGACTATGATGAATTTCTTAATTTGCCGAAATAATTTAATAATCTCGCGTAGGCGCTTTTTTTTCATAAAAAATTGATATTAGATTATGTAAATTTTATCTACCGAAATAATAAAGAATGCATTATGCAGTTTTTATTAATTACATTCCTTAACCTTAGGTAAGCGCAATATTGCGCTATTCTTATGATTTATCTTATAAAAAATCTATTTTATATTTCACAATTAAAACACCAATTATCCGAACAATAGTTTATTTATTTTTTCTTGCAATAATAAATCAGTGCTAGAATCTAGGGTGGCTTTTAATCCGAGCAAAGACGATCACAAATTATTGACCGAGGGTGAAACGATTAGGTTTTTGTCAGTATCCCGTTGTCACGCGAACCTACAACTATTATCTCGCCCAGTTGTCAGTAGAATGGCTGACGCCGCCTAATGATGGCCAATTTGATTTAGCAATACGCAGCCTGTCGTGAGCTTCAGCATCGATGCAATTTATTCATCTTCTTTTCACGAAGATTCCTCGAGCTTGACTCATCTTGGCGGTGCAACTCTTACCGCGTCCCCTTTTTTCGAGCATCGCCCGCGCGCGCGTGTGCATCGTGTAAAAGACAAACAGTAGAGGCAGAATGACTTTCAATTTCGCATAAAAAGCGGTAGCCACGCGAAACGGTAGCGACCGCAGGAAGCGCTTTCCTTTTCTGCTTGGCACATCCAAGTGTACTGCAAGTGCACTCACGTGATAGTCGTCCGAAATAGCGCAGGGGCCCGGGCCTCATTTGCGAAAACGACTCTTCATCGCAAGTGCAAACGCCACGGCGCATTCGCCAAGTGGACGGCAAACACGATGTTCCCTTATCCCCTCCGCCGGCGTTCACGCGCATCGGTTATTGGAAGAGACAAGCGGCTGACGAGAAAGAAGACGTCGTTCTCTTTCATTAGCATAGTAAACAGGCTCGTGCGCATTATGTTCGGCGTGCGCGTGAAAAGTGCCCCAAGGCCGACTTGCTTTTGTGGGGGAGATAACTTGAAAATTAAACGCCGTGAATTGCTGAGCGTGTGCGCGCCCGTTTTATGATATTTTCGGAGATTTTACCGGATTCCTCCGCGACAAGCCCTGGATTTCGTAGAATCTAGGCGTGAAGTTGGTGCCGCTAAGTAACACTACCGATCGAATACCATTATTTCCACAATACGTACTCAAAAGTAGCATCTTCGTTTCCATTATCGATAGAGTTTCGCGGTATTTTCTTTTGAAAGCAATGTAATTCTTTTAATCGGGGCAAAGATGGAAGCGCGAATTTGGGAAAATTATATCGTAGCTTCTAACGAAATCTTTCTGCTGACATTTTCACGAAGCTTATATTTCAAGGTATTGATGTAAGTGCTCCTGCACAAATACTCTCGTGAACTCCATAGTAGATACTAGTTCGTAGGTAGCTGGAATTGCTAGAATGAGAAAAATTAATGTTACTTCGTGAGCCTTTGATCACTGGTAAGTCTTTCTTCCTCCGAGTTAGCAAATAATTTATTGCAGAAGCTATTTAATTCAATTCCGCGCAAAAAAGTCATATCTGCTCGTGTATCCTAATTACAATAATAATATAACGCACAGGTGAAAATTAATAACTAGCTATTAAATATTAACCAATGTCGTAATTAATATTAATAGTGCAATTATTATTAATATCTCGCTTAATTAGTATTAATGTAATTAGTATTAAAAATTAAGGTAGCAGTTTGTATTTTAATTAATATTAGCATAGAGATTGAGAATTCTTTGACTATGTAATCGCCAAAACAACGTCGAGCGTCAATCATTATTGTTTCTCGTATCGACAGATTTCGGCATTTTAGTGAATTCATTGTGCGTGTGTTCGAAGAACATATTCGACATTTTACATTGAATTCTTGGCCCTGAGCATATCCGTCCCCTACAAATCCAGCGAGAGTCTTTTGTTCTCTTACGCCACCTCTCTATTAAATACACTGAATGGTGCACTGAACTCGCCTCGTGTTTTTACGATGTTGATTCTCACTTTTTTAGCTCCTTATGATTTGTCTGCCTGTCTGCGTATACTAAAACTTGGGATAAATGTTTCTTTGCTCAGATGTTAGGATGGTTTTGAGAAAATTTTACCCACGCATGAGCAAGACTTGAAAAAAACTTATAATAAAATCGCTGTTTGCTTATTTTCAAGATTCTTAGTCCACGCGTTTTGCAAAGCTTACAATTTTTGTTCAAATTTGATAAGTGCATGAATAAGTATTTACATTCAAGCATTTAACGATGTGAAACGTAATAAGCAATTTTTTTTTCATCATTTTTTATTGCTCATAAATAATAATTATTCTTTATAGATTGTTACTCGAGTATCGTAACATTGTAACTAATATTTCTATTCGATTAGCATTTAGATATTTAATTGACGATAAAACTTTTATAGTCATGCTAATTGTTTTATCTTAAATTAAAAAATTTAAAACGCGCGCGTCTTATATAAATTATTAATTGAAAATGGAAACATTAGTAATACAAATGTTGGCATATAAATATTTTATGTTTTCTTGTAATATTAAAAGAAATTTTTGTCGTAAAAGTCATTCATTTTAAAAGACCCTTGTGGTTAATTTGTGTTGAAAATAATAAAATATAATTCATATAAAAAATCAACAAGAATTACAATAAATTTTAGTACGAATAATTTCTACATAGAAAGTCGTCAATACGTCCATGTATTATTTATTTTATTGTAATTTATTTCTGAACTTACGTTCAAATTTTAACGGATTACGTAATAATAATAAAAATAATTTTTATATAATGATTTTTTAAAATATAATTATTGTTTAAATAAATAAATACGCACATATATATATATTATTTAAATTACTAAATAAAATATAATAAAATATAGTTTAATTAAAATTTATTTGTTTGAATAAATAGGTCGATAAACAACCAGTATTATTAATTTAATTTATTGATACTATATTAGCTAACATAACAGTAAATATTGAATATTAATAATAATAATATTACTAATAAAAATAAATTTTGAAAGGTGCGTTCTATTAAATACATAGATATGATATTTATATTTAATTAAATTGAACTCAATAACTTCTAAACAAAAAAAAATTTAGAAATTGTTGAAGATACTATCAACTTATTTAATAATAATTTCGAAAAATATTTATTTTATATATATATATATATTAGTAGAACGATATTACTAAATTATATACGTAATTAAAATATTTGTAATATTTACAAAAAAACCTTTCAATAAATGCTAAAATTAACTGTTTCTATTATGAAAATTTTTCATCAGTAAAAATATTTTTAACTGAATTTTAATTTAATAAGAATTAGAACGTTAAGAAATGTTGTAAAGTCATAAAGTTTATATAGTACTTCTGTATATATTTTAATATAGTCTTAATTTACCATCAAAAACTTCAAAATTGACCTTTTAAATTTAAATTAACGTCGATCGAAAAATACTTAATATTTATGTATGGATATATAAAAGCCGTTAATATAACAAATTCGTCTATGTATATCTACCAATAATAACTTGTATTTTATGAATAGTTTTTTAGTTACATTTAAAAATCAACAATACTAGTCAGTAATGACGCGTGTGATTTATATTTATTAGATATAATATTTATTTGACAAAAATCGTGTATTTTAGCGCACGTGAAAGTTGGATTGTAACCAATATTTTGTATATGAAAGCTGAGTTTAAAATAGTAAATTTTATTACGAGAAGACATCGTTTCCTCAAAAATCTGAAGATCATTATCTTTTGTAATGCGCGTATTCATCATTTTTAGTTCGCAGAAATAAAATTTATGTCATTTAATGTAAATAAATCGTTTTGAGGCTTGTGCACAATCAACAAGCAGTAAAACAAGTACAATCACGCTTAACAATCCATTCCTCGAATAAAAATCATTCGTTTGGCTTTCAATCGGTGAATCGACGCACTAGTTAATATTAAACTTTCACGCCTCTTCGATAAGTACGAGTATAGACTTATATTTTTCTAGAAAGTAACGAATAAACTCGTTATTTGCAGTGGCCGCTTGGAGAACAAATATCGATTCTTCGGGAAAAATCAACAGAAACACAGACCAAGAGCAGTTATTCCTTTTCATTCGACTTTTCTTTAAAACAAACATTAAGAGCCATGAAATTCTACGTGCATACGAGTTACCGGAAGGGAATGAGATATATTAAATCCTCGAAACGAAAGCCCACCACTTTAGTTGACATTCAAGTACGCGTCACGTTGCAATATTCCAGTACGTGATTTGGCCGGGCGAAGCTGCCCCTCGAACCTAATAAAGAGAGCCATGGCCAAGGTGCAGCAGACTGCATATTGAGAGGTAAAGAGAGAATGGACATTTGACAGGAGCGGAATAGCGCACATGCACGCGCATTGTATGCATCTCATAAAGTATGTGGTGCTCCAAGTTTTGGGAGGGAGGAGGTGCTCGCCTCTCCTCTCGATGCTTAGCTCTTGGCTCGTATATAAAAGACCGGTAAATCGATGAGTTCTCACGTCAACTCTCGAGTCTCGCCGGACCTTCCGAGCTTCAAGATTCATTTCGCGAATGGCTGCGATTGGTTGACCTGGACTCGGTATTCCCGACTGCTGAGTCCCTTGGTTCATTGATCTCGCAATGGGTGCGGAGGTCAGACAGATTGTGAGTAGGTGAAGGATAAAAGTCAACAAGCGGCACCAATTTAGATAAGTTGGTGTACGTTGTGCTTGGAGATAAGAAAATAAGAAAGTGCAGTGTATTGAGTGAAGTTCTGCCGGACTCGTGTTACACTCGGGTTACTTATCTCGAAACTTTACCGGATGTTTGCTTGGAATGAGAAAAAGGACTCTGTGATCGACTGCTTCTGTTCACTTATCGTACATCTACTAATAGTCGATGCTCCCCAACTTTAATCGATTCAAAGAAGTCAGTGCTCTTTTATTTTAGGCTATAAACATCGGGACGAGTGTATAACTATTTGAATCTGATGCATAAAGTAACTTGCGATTTCGTTAGGTTGAAATCGTCGCTGTGATCTTATCATACTGGAACGTTTCATTTCGCTGGAAATAATAAAATACGTGATTTAAATGACGTTCCACTTTAAACTTTAGTGTAACAATATTTTTGCTCCAAAAACCAAAAGTGAAGATAACGGTGCCACGCAACAAGATATCATAATATGCTCTGAAAATTTTATCGTAAATTAGTTTCGGTACATTATAATTATTAAATAGCTTTTTTATAGATCACTGACTTCGCTGCACTGTAATAATAAAATCAATTCATATTAAATTTTATTATATAAATTTATATGGATAGATATAATGATAATCGAAATTTCATTTTGTTCCAATATTTACTATATAACTACTGATCGATTTCCTGATAAGACTCTTACTTCAAAAAGTATTTATTTTATAAAAATTTGCTACAACAATACGAACTATTAAAAATAATCACTATAAAAACTTAATTAATTCCATCCGTCATTAAAAAATGAAAAAATTTATACGAATTCATTTTATACTTATGATTTCTATTTGGAAGCAATAATAAAGACCGCTGTGTTTAATTATTTGATTTATTTCATCCGCTGCTATAATGTTTTTTTCAAGTTTATATGGTTAATTAATTTGAATATCTGTAAAGTTAAGTTTTCATTGTATAGTTAATAATGCCATTATCGGTTATCCATTTTAGTGGGATCGAGATGCTCAAGAAATATGGATTTATATTGTATTGGTCATCGGTGTGCTAGCGTTATACCTCTTTAAGGATTATATCAGAATATACTGGACTATTTTTCAACTCGGTGGACCGCCAGCCCTTCCAATTATAGGAAATGCTGATTGGCTTTTGCGCGAAGACCGTAATTTTATCACTTAATTTATTTTTTCATAGTATAAGATATTTATTTATATTCCTAACAAAATATTAAAAACACTTTTTTTCCTTTTCAAAACCTATCAATTGTAAAATATAAATTTTGCTTGCATATATTCTCAAATATCTTTGAAAAACAAATTTTCTTTTTGTTAAAATTTTGAAGCTTAAAATTGATAAACAATTCAAAAAAATTATTATTTGACTTAATTTTTGTACTCTGTATTTTTTTATTAAAAAAAATATGAAATTCTATCGATATTTGTAGCAACACAGAGTTGAAAATACAGATAAAAAAGGATACGTTGATATAACAATTTACTCATTGAATGATATTTTCAAATTTTTAATCCATAATAATAAGACAAAAAAATATAATTAATAGCTTTACAATATAAATTCTAAAATATTGCATCACGTCGATATCGAGAAGAGCTGCTTTCAAATAAAGAAATGCATTTTTTACAATTTATAAACTTATGTCTCGTAAAATATTATAGATTGTGAATTAAATTTACAGTTTTTACCTTCAGGTGTAAAAGTAAAAAATAGGATAATTATATGAAATCATGTAATTCACATTCTTCTTTTCTCATAGGTATTTGATTGGTATTGTTTACTTAACCTGATTAGTAAGTAAATAATATTACTTAAGAAAGTTGCTTGAACTAGCAAAAGTGTGAAGAATATATAAAATTAAATTAAAGATATATAAAATTTTTATAAGTTTTTGTTTATTTTTTATGGATTTATTTCAAATAAATTTCAAATAAATTTTATTATGTTATTCTAGTTAAAATTTTTTAAAAATTTATAGTCTTAATAATTTACGTTAATTTATTTATTAGGCAAATTGAATATTCTATTACTTTTTAAAACTATTCATTATTTGACTTGGTATTCCTGACAGACTCGTTATAATAGAAAATTGATCAAAAGTTTATAAAATTGACTAATATTTCATCCTTAGTTTTTGCATTATTCTTAATTTTTTTTTTAAATAAAGTGATATAAGATAAGACCAAATAGTTATAGTTTTACTTATATTAATGAATACTTAAATAATAATTCCTAATTGAAAAATGTCTTCGTGAATTCTTTATAAAATTATGTTATATTTAATATAATAAATCGCGAATACATTGCATTACCAAACAAAATGTAAATTTTACTTATTATTACAAAATGTAATGCCATATATTTTTTTTTTACATTGATCTTTCTTTTTCTAATTTCTAATTCTAAGGAACTTAAAATTCACCTTAATAGTCTAAATATTTTATACAGCAAATTTTTACCAGTTAAAAAAAGGTTTTTAATATTTAAAATAAAATTTATGCACTCTTATTCTTATTTGATAGTAATTAATTATTGTAATAATAATAATTGAAAATACTGTTTTCTGGAATACGTATGTAGGTTACTTAAATTTTTATAAAGTTATGAAAAATATAAAGAGTTCAAAAAAACTTTTTCAGTATCAATAATGCCTCTGTAGGCTTTAAGACTACTATATTTTCTAATTTTTGGCATTTTTGGCCATAAAATAAAATTAATTAAAAATATGATTTTTTATTTCTTTTATGCAGTTTAATTTCGAATAATTGAAAATATTAAATTGATTATTACATGATCGTATGTTACGTAATGATATCTACTATTAAAGATAGCATTTTTCCTTGATTCAATGAAAATATGGAATTAAATTGAAAATTCTGAATTAAAAACATTTATTATTTAATAATTGAGTTTATTTAACAAAATATTGCTAAAAGTTCTTTCTCGACATGAGTAAATGTTCTTGTTAATATCTCGAGTTTGCATGCCACTCATTAATTTAAACTAGTATTAAAAATGCCTCGTAGTGTTGAGTTAACTAATTGCGTTGAGCAATGACTAAGATCAAACATCTTTTTTTTCTTCTACGTAAACGGAATAAATTGAATCTTGCATTACACAAAATTGTATAAAAGTATTGTATAAGACTTAAACAGCGATTGCGCAATGATTGCAGTTCTTGATGTGATGGCATACACTGCTCACAAGCTGTATGGATCAATAGCTCGCTTTTGGATCACCATAGTGCCGTACGTTATTCTCCTGGAGCCAAAGGACTTACAAATCATTCTAAGTAGTTCTAAGCACACCCAAAAGATCTTCTTCTATCGGTTTCTGAATAATTTCCTGGGCAAGGGCTTGATAACGAGTGACGTTGAGACTTGGAAGACTCACCGGCGCATCCTCCAGCCGGCCTTTCATTTACAAGTTTTGCAGATGTTCATCGGTTCGTTCGCTCAATCTGCCGATCGCCTTGCGAACAAACTGCTCCGTTATGATGGCGAGGAACTAGATATCACCAAGTTCGTCAACGATGCCGTTTACGAAATTCTGAACGGTATGTTGCTATTAGACGATCTGTTATCTTCTTCAATTCGACCAAGAAAGCATAAAAATAACTTAATGTCTCGTCATTATCGCATTTATTATTACATTAGAAACTGTGCTGGGGGTGAACGTGGGTGGCAAGGTGCAAGAAAATGGTGTTGTCAATCTCGATGATCTGCCATTCCGAAAGTAAGCATCGCACGTTTTTTATTATTCTTATTTGCTTTTAAGCGATGGCTGGTATTTTAAAAGCTGTTGATTTATTAGTACAATGTAAGAGTTAGTAATAATTTATGTACATCTTTTAACATAAAATTCATGCACATAAAGCATGTAAATCCTTGCATTGATTTATCTTGAAAAATGCGCTACCCAGTCATAAAAGTGCCCATCATTTTTTAAGATAACTAGATGCGGGTAAACAGATACCACATTAAACAAATACTAAATTATTTAAAACTTAATTTGAACTTAAAGTATCGGCTTAATGAGTCACCTGCATTATTGATTAAACAAATATGTTACGAAGCTTCGTATAATTGATCTAGGCTTAGTTAGATCTTCGTAATTTTAATTTTAATGCATCTTTTTCCATTTGAAACTGGTTAAAAACGTAATTCTATTACAATTTTATTCAGAAAGGTTTTAATGACTTCAAGAGTGAAAACACGAATGTACACGTATTCATTAACGAGGTATAATGTATTTTACAAAATTTACATTTATTTTTGTTATATTTTAATTTTTTTACATAAAATAATAGGTATCTTGTATGCCGCGGATAATTTTGTTTACGCCATCATTTTTATTGCAATGTCGTTTAACCGACACGAATTTTTGAAGCATTTTAGAATTAGCGTGAAAATGATCGATATTTTAAAACTTTTTAAACGATTTAGTAATTGGTGATTGATAGTTATTATTGTTTCTCGATAATTAGAAGTTAATACTGAAACAATTAGATGTTTAATGGTAAATCATGCTTTAGTAATAATCACCAATTTACCTTCAGTGCATTATGTAAATGGCCGATTGATCGAATACGAGCTATTTGATATTCGCGCAAGGTATTCTGTCTCTATTGATTAAATGCTATGTGCTAGGTATTTATCATCCAAATAATGTCGATGTTCATAGGAGGATGCGCGAATATTTTCAAATAACTCAGACCGGATTCGATAATACTAAGTCCATATGCTCCGATCGTTCCTAGAGGTCAGATGGTCGTACCGTACAGACTGACTCGTCCGTGGCTGCTGTTTGACTGGATTTACAAGCGAACGAGTATCGGCAAACAGGAGAACCAGCAGAGCCAGGACCTTTCGGGCGCCTGTCGCAAAATTATAGAGGAGAAGCGAAAATGCCGCGAGCAGGAGGTTCCAGGCGACGAGGCGACAATGAAAAATACCTCGCTGCTGGAGTACATGATGGAGATGGGCGAGAAGAATCCCGAGTGCTTCAGCGACGAGGACATCATCAACGAGAGCTGCACATTCATGCTTGCGGGCCAAGATTCCGTGGGCACAGCTACGGCGATGACGCTCTTCTTGCTGGCGAATCATCCCGAGTGGCAGAACAAGTGCATCGAGGAGCTCGACAAGATTTTCGAGGGTGGCGACAGTAGGTCGCCGACTATGCAAGACTTGAGGTCGATGAGATGCCTCGAGTCGTGTATAAAGGAAGCCCTTAGATTGTATCCGAGTGTGCCGCTCTTTGCCAGGACTCTTGGAGAGGACGTCGTAGTCGGAGGTGAGCGGATACGTGCACACGTTACATTTTGCTTCTAGCACAACCAGGCGTTTATGCTCTTTCTTCGATGCAATACCTCTGCCTCTCAGCTATTGGCTTTTCTCGACAAAGAACTTTGTTGATAAAATAATTAATAAAAGATTGAATTTTATTAATAAAAATTATGTAACAAACGTATCCGAAATCAGTCTCAGATACTATAGTTTGCAATAACAATTTCGGTAATTTATAGACAATTGTGCAACGAATTTGATTTTCGAGCTATTCGATTCAAATTTTTAAAGTCGTTCCATCGATTTCCCGTTGTCAATTTTGCATACAAATCTTTCTCTGACTAATTGTTTTACCAAACAATCTATCATCGATTTTTATATATTGTCGATTAAACCAAATGAAAATGCAGAGGGTGAAACGTCCGTGTAAAAGGGGTGAAACAGAGGCACGATTTACGATATTCATGTGAAGCAGTCTGCAGTAAATTTATTTTGAAATATTGAAATGTTTAATAAGATAGAATTAATTCCAGTTTCTCATTGTTCACGTCGAAAAGCTATTTCCACATATTGTTAGAGATCTCTATTCGATATAACTGCGTTATTAAATTAAGTTAACGTAATTAAGTAAGTTTATTAGATTGGACGATTTTGAATATGATCAAACGATCGATTAATTAAGTTGTGAATATTTTAAAATCATCGCGGGGGTAGTTAACAAACCTATCGAACATGAAACGTTAAACGGGTTGTGTTTAAGTCTGATTAGTAATATTGACTATGTAAAAAAATCTCGTTAATATGCGCATTGTCAGGTAAGCACGTGATACCGGCCGGTTGTGGCATTATTATTCTGCCATATTCCACACATAGGCTACCTCATCATTTTCCGGATCCACACAGCTTTCGCCCTGAGCGCTTTAGTCCCGAGAGCTCGGAAAAGCGACATCCCTACGCTTATCTGCCGTTCAGTGCTGGGCCACGCAATTGTATCGGTAATTATGTTCTGTAACTTTTTCGAAAGTCAGACTTGCCTTGAGCATCTCGACGAGATTCGTTCTGAGAACTGGGGTGATAATTAGTCTTTCTCCTGTCGTAGGTAACAAATTCGCAATCCTGGAGATGAAAGCCATGATAAGCGCTATACTGCGTAGGTATCAGCTGGATAGCGTCGAAGGCAAAACGGAAGTACGACCCAAGTTTCGTCTGACCGTCAGGGCGTCGGGTGGACTCTGGGTCAAGATAACCAAACGCGTCAACGGCCGATAATTGATGCTATGAAAAATGCGCATGGGAAGAAATCAGAAGGAGTAGTAGAAGCGTATTGTCGACCTTAATCGATGACTGACGCGATTTTAACAGCACTACATTTTCTATTTGCCTTTTTTCCTTCTTTTGCTCTTTGCATTTCATTGTGTTAGTTGTAGCGCGAGCAATTAGTCGAGCTTTAGTCCGTTCACAATAGTTTGAACTGCTCTAATAGAACTTTTTTTTCGGATTTTTTTTAGATAATTTAGATTTTCTCATCATAATTTATAGAAGTTAAGTTTTTATACTTTACTTGAAAAGAGAAATTTATTTTTTGAAAGTATATTGTTTGTTAAATCTTTTATACTGACGAAGGTCTTCGATAAGCAGGGAACTACTATTAAGTATCTTGGTAACAATATCAAAAGCAAACGTTTTATTAATAAAAATTATGAGATGAGAAAAAACTTTTTATTTTTGTACACATTAATAATATTTTATATTTTATGATCGCGATACAATGTTAACAATGTACGTATAATAAATATAATTATGGATAAGTCATTACGAGGTCTTATCGCCCTCTGAAAGTTTTTGTTACAACGAGATTATTTAACATGATTAAATTAATAACAATTATCTAAATATTTTATATTATTTAAAAATCATGTTCGATTAATCAACATTAATTAATTACATTGACATTAATTTCTAGGTAACCGACGAGATAATTTGATTTGATAACCATAGAGAATCAAATAAAAACTAGGAACTGTTTTTGCGCGTTCAAATGATTACATGTGTTAATGTAATGACTTAGATAAGTTTGTTTAAGTAAATGCATGAAATTTTAGCTCTACAACAATCCGAAGTACTAAATAAAAATGATTGCATTATCACAGTTTTGAGTCTATTATAAAAGAAGTTCTAACTATGAAGTGACTGAAAATTGATAATATAAAGAAGAAACAAGTAGATAAATACAAAAGAAGAAGAATATAAAAAAGATAAATGTGATGATACGTTTCGAATCAAACACGAATCGCAAATATTCTGGAGAACTAGATAATCGGATAATCAGAGAGAATCTCGTTTTTTTATCACGCGAAAATTTCCGATATTCGCTACCTCTGAACTTCTCGTTATACCTTGAGACATCCAATAAATTGCCAAAAAAAGAAGCAGAAGAAGAAGAAAAAGAAGAAAAACGGAAATGCTGAAATCACTCTCATCATTTTTCAAATGAAAGCTACCCAAGTAGAAAATGAAGACGATCGTGCGATGAGCGCATGCCTTCATTCTTAATCTGAGCTCTCTCTCTCTGTGTGCGTGTGTGCGCGCGCGTGTGTGTGTGTATGTAATTGAGAGAAAAACTTAGAAGACTATTCAACTGATTTAAAATACAGATTACAACGTTCATAAAGATTTTTAGTGTGCAGCTCAGTATCTCGAATTTTCATATTAACTGTCTTTAAAAATATCAAATTTAACGTTCATTCTTATTTTGTCTCAATATTTTCTACACTAGAAACATCGTTTATTTCTATTTTTTTGTTAAAATAAATTTCATCATGGAATTTATAACTGTTGATTAATAAAAATGCTGATTAAGTAAGAAAATTTTATGAAACTTGCAATCAAAGAATGTAGGAATTGTATTGATTTATAAGAATATTGAATATAAAATTCATTTCAGGTTTTCATAAGAATGAGATTTCTAAATAACAGTATTATAATAAAAGTCAAATATCTTTTACGATATTTTAAAATAAGAAATGAGTTTTAAATACAACAACTTTTTTCAACGGACATCACAGTGGTAAGTAAGTTCGCGTCTAATTTTTACATTTGTGATTTAGAAAGAGTTTGCTGATTACGATTCTTTACGTGCGTCGTTAGCCTAATATAATTAATTAGCATACATAGCATTCTTCGGTAAGAGAGGGAAATACGCCGAATAAAAACTCTTATTTTACATTTTTATGTTAAAAATAGGGATAATCTAACGCGTCTACTGTTTACTGACATAGGGGACATATTATTGATGACGAGCGCAATGTTAACACTAGAAATACAAAATACGAGAAATGACTGTTGTGCACAGAGATCGACTCGCAATGTTTGTATTTGACCACATTTTTCTTGTTTAAACAAATTTAATTTTTATTTTTCTTAAATCACGGGAGGTTATTCATCTGTAAGATATAAAGCAGAAACGAGGAGTGCTGAACGCTGCATCGACAAAAGAAAATATACTTTGCAAAAAAAGGATACGGAGAATCTGATTCTGCTTAACTAAACTAACATTAAAAATAATCAGCTGCGTGCATCAGTTTGTAAAATATAGAAATGATTGCTGAAATAAGAAAAAGATATTGATTTTAATTCATAAATATATATCGAACTGTGTATGCGCTCGCGTATATATACTCGTAAGTATTTGCATTAAATATTTAATATTTGCAGTGTGATACGATACAAGGTAAACGAATAACCCATACTACCATTACGAAAAATATGAAATACGTAGTAGTTAACGAAAAAACTTAAAGTGGAAATATAAAAGTACATTCATATTGTATATACTAAGCGATGCAAGTTAGTTCTAAATAATTCAATAATAACACTATAATTTTGTAATGTAAAATCTTAAAAAATAAAAAGTTTTTTTTTCAAAAACCATTGAAAACCGATAAAATAGTCTTTTAAATATTAATTGCAATATATATATCTTTACGTGAAAATAGTCTTTTAAATATTAGTTGAAATATATAGATCTTTACGTGAAAATGAAACAAACTTGATTTTTTTGGTTAAAAATAATTAAATAATGCGACATCTGTTATTTAGTACAATGAATAAAGGTATTTAATTTTATATTTTTCGAATTTAAATAAAATCTTTCTAACTGGAAATTTTATTTATATATTACAATATTTTCATTTTTTAATATAAAAATTACAATTGTACCGCTGTTTTTATTCAAATACCGGTAATAGAAAATGTCGTATATTTCATAGATATGGATTATTATTCCATTCATAAAAAGTTAAACTATAATATAATTGAAAATTTTTTACGTTAGCACTTGATAAAATTTCTCTAAAATTTATCTATGTACCGTATATTCATACTGTTCAATTACATGAGAATAATTTAAACTATAAATTATATTTACTAACTGAATACGGAATTTGTATAAAAAAGTTATAAATATCAATCTGCTACTAATAAAACTAATTTGAATCAGATTTTTTCATGTTTTACTTGCATTAATGAGATTATCAATAGCATTTATTTCTTTTTTTTGGAAAATACATTTTTTATGGTACAAAAACAAATTATTTACCATTTTTAACATATTTTTTAAACATAATATTAGTTTCTACTCATTTCTACTCACTTTTGAATTCATATAAATCTATTTTGTTCAATATAATAGAATAATTATTTTAATAAAAAAAACAAAACTTCTTAGCTTACACATAAGTCTCAAAAAATGTGAAACAAATATCATTTTAATATCAAAGTATTGCAAAAAAAGAATAAAAAGAAAAAATTTTATGAATTAAAAACGATATATATAGATATTTTAATAAAAGAGAAATTAAAAAATCTCTTTTTCAAATAATATTTAATTTTAAATTTAATGTAATTTTCATAAATATTTTAAAAGAATAGTTTTTAAAAATATTGAAAGATTTAAGTATTTGAGATCTTTCAAAATATATTTAAGTTATCAATTTTACTATTTTTAATTTTACTGAAATACAGTCAGTTGATTTATTTTATTTATATAAAGCAATTTGAGCAAAAAAATTTATTAACTAAAAACTTCTACCTCTATGTAGGATATCAAGAAGTTTCTACGTTGTTTTTTATAATGAAATATTTGATTGTATTTGTTCAAGACAATCTAAAAAGTGCTCTTGAAACTTAAACTAAACAAACAGAATTGTGCAGTAAAATTTTGATCTTACAATACTTTTATATTTTTCTAACGGATGTGTATATTCACTTTTCCGATGAAATTTTTGACTGTGAACAAATAACATATTCAGACACCCGGTGAGTGCATGTATTTTTAGTTTATGGTTGAAACAGTAAAAAGGTATGCCAGTATAGTTTTATTTTTTTATGCAATTATGTATACTATACTTACGGTAATTAACATATTATTCGCAGAATTATTCATCATTTTGAGCTATTGCCAATCATTGATAATAACTACAGTATTAATAGTTACGGATACATTTCTTTCGTAACATTGAGGAATGCAAAAGATCCAAGAAAATAGAAAAAATTGTTGTTGTTTATTTACAAAAGGTTTTCTTTTGCGTATATGAATTTAAGTAAAAATATTTTTCAAATTTCGACAGCTCAGATACTCGGTGTGATTATAAAAGAAATATCAAATTGCAATTATTGAAAGACGCTCATGAGCAGTAATAAATCTTATCTACGTTGAAGATTTAATAATTTATTGTACCTATAAAATACGCACTTATTTATATATGATAAAAATGTAGAATCTATAATAACAATTAATTAAATATGTAATTTTTCTGCACTTAGATTATTATCTTTGCTATCTACGTATAAAATTTGTTAAAATACTTTAGGACTTTATAAACTTAAACCTGTAATAAAAAATCCAAATAATTGTCATTATTTTATCTGATTTAATCAATTCTTAAGATAATAAGGTATAAAACTTAAACATTTTTAGTTAAATCTGTAAATACCATACATTATAACGTTTCGAAGATTTCAATATATTTCATAATATGCAACTAAAATACTGTGCAATTTAAAAATATTAATTAATCAGTTATAATAAACAGCACATCGCAACTAAGGGTTTTATGGAATCTTAGTTTCCTACTTTCTGCATGTGTGCATGAAATATATGATCTGCACCTAGAAGCTTAAAAGCAAATTAGAACAAGTAGACCACTTTATCACACATAATTCATACTTAAGCTTCTTTGTGGTCCCTTTGTTAACATTGTGCTCTATTATAAAACGGATTAGACTGCACATACGTCCATCTGAACACAGCGACTTATAAATGCTTATTCAGACTTTTGCATCGTATTGTTACTTTAAAGGTATAAAACATGATAATTTCTACAATCGATAGAAGTAATCCCAGATGTAATTTTACACTTAATATTCATTATGATGTGAAGAAATTAAATATTTTTTATCTTTGTTCGGACGTCAATATTTTTATATAAGTTGATTTTTTATAAAAAGCAATAAGGTGAGTTTTTAAAATCTATGTTTAGATACCAAATTTAGCTAATGGCACGTTAAAAGATATTTTGATAATATGCACAACCTTTATAGTTTTATCCTATACAGACGTAAATTTTTCATCTATTCAAAAGTTTAGAAATCATAAGATCTTTTACGTACATAATATTATTAGAAAAAGCTCTCGCGGTTGTGGACACTTTTTTTCTACGTACTATTTATCTCTTGCGGACTTCTCCTTGGATTATATTTGTATGTTAAATTGTTTTTAGAATTTTAATATCTTCCTGTAAGCATATTGTGAAATAATCTTATTTTGATGCATGACATACTTTGTAGAACAGAAATTTGTGTGAAATAACATTTCAAAATAGTTTTAATATTTTCATTCAACTATTAAATTATATTAAATATTATATTCAAAGTATTTAATAGATAATATCCACTAACAATATTTTATAGTTTTTCATAGAAAAATATTTTTCTCCCAAGTAATTCTTTTCATCAAGTTTCCTTCATTACATTGTACATGTGCAAATTATTACAGTTGTGAGAATAATAGATTTGATGCTAGTGTGAATTACAAACAGAACTCACGTGTTATCCTTAAAACACTTGCTGCATATATTTATCGAAATAAAGTAAATAAATTTGGAAAGAATAAAGATAAAAATTTTTTATTTGAAAGGGTATATTTAAGTAGAAATATTTATTTTCAGTCGTTTACAAAATTGAAATGAATCGTAAAAGTATTTTTATAAAATTTTTTTCCATATTTTTATGTCAGTGGTGTAGCAGTTGCGTACACGTATATATACATGTATAGTTTTATATACACACTTTATAAATATGAGGAAACATGATGTTCGTTAACGACACAAGGAAAAATAAGGCCATATAAAACAATACGAAGAACAAACATAGATATTTCAGGAGACGACAGTTTCTATTATTTGCTTACAGGCACATCTCTAAATTTTTGAGTTCTTGCTAAACAAGCATGACGTATTTAATTTTCTATACACTGGAATAATGCAGAAAAAAGAAGAGAAAAAGTAAACGCGTGAAAAATCAAGTATAAACAGTATCTTACGTCGCATTAGATAAATAATAATATAAATAATGTATAATAAACAAATATAAAAATTTCTAGATGCTTATCATTTTTCTCATTTTAATAATTTTAACTTAAAAATTAGGATTAACGTTATTATAGTGGTGAAACAAATAAAACATGTGATGATAATCTTTCGTGTGCAATTGTTGGTTCAAGGCGAGGTACTATATATATAATATATATATATACACACCTTATCTTTACAGTAATTTTAAAGCTTGTAATTATACAAATAATAAACATATATAATTACTTATTTAAATATGTAAAACTAATAAAAAAAAACATTCTATCATATAGAAAAATGCATGTAATTTATATGTAAAAAATATAATCAAGTTTAAGTTAAAAATAAAGATATTCAACTGAATAAAAATTGTAAATTCCTGTGATAAGAAATATCTATAGGATTAGCGAAATCCTAGCAACTGATTTAAAAATTTCTTGATACGAATTTCTCGATACACACACACACACACACACATATATATATATAGTCTTATTTTTCTTTGACTCTCAGTATTATTATTTCATCATTCGATTAAAATATTGCGTTGAATTTATAAATTAACACAAAATGTTTAATTGAAATTGAGGGTAATATTTATATTAGATCTTTATGCTGTTCGATATATAGAATAATAATTTATTACCTTATAATAATTCGACATATTTTTTCTCTGTATAAATAACTTTTAATGTATTTGTTTAAAATTATTTAAGGTTTTACTAAGCAAATAGAAATTATATTACAAAAAAATTTATTTATATTTTACAAAATTGCATTATAAAAAATAATAAATAATTACATATATTCTTTTATGATATAGATATATTTTTTCACTAATTATATTATAATAAAAAAAAAAACAATAAACTATTATGTTTTTATGTCTTTCACAGAGAATTTAGTATGAGGAAAAAGGATCATCGATATTTTAAAAAGTACATATAATAATTTACTTAAACGATAAATTTCTCCTGTATTCAATAATAAAATTTAATTATACATAATTTTTTATGATTTACAATTAATAATTTTTCAGTCATAAAAATAGTCAATAACAATCAAATTAATATTAATATCTATTTTACCATAAATTCAATTATAGAAATATTTATAAACATAGTAAATGTCGTAATTCATACCAACCTCTACAGTATTATATGTTAAATAATGTTAATATATCATGATAAAAAAAATCACGAAATGAAATTTTTAGAAGTGTTTGGAAGTTTTTATAAAATGCTCGATTTTACTGGTACTGCTACATCAGCATGATATTAAATCTTAGTTTGAAACGATTTAAGACTATTTAAGAGCGTGTGTATAATTTTCTTTTTCAAAACGAGGATTCTTTATTTGTCACTGAAATGTAAGTAATCTAATTCTACACGTGGAGCTTAAAAAAAATCTTTTATTATATCGCATAATATTATCATTGAAAAAAATGAAAAAATAAACAAATTATAAAAGAGATAAGCGTGTTATAATTTATTTCATAATTAATTTTTTAAATAGTTTTAATATTTTTTATTAATTTTATTTTTTAGTTTTTAATTTATAAGTTGACTTTTTGAATGCTTAATGGCAAGGATATTTTTTTTGCATCATATTGGAACTGATATTAAAACTACATGATTTTACATTTATTTTTATAAATTAATTTTTTTAATTAATATATGACGAAATCTAATCTCTTATCAAACTATTAAAATATCTTCAATGTAAATGGAGACTTTTCGTTAAGTGGATATTTATCATCGAGAAATAAATTGTTTTATCATTAATAATCTACAAAGTGTGAAGTAAATTTTATATAATTTTTTTTAATTATATTTTTTTTTTATTAAAAAAATTCTTCTGAATAAAAATATTTCGATTTTCAATTTTGTAGTATAATTTAACTACGCATATTTTTATATGGTTTTTATAAATAATTTAATATTAAATTTTATTTATTTAAATGAAACCGCTTTGATTGTAATTCTGTATATTTTTTAAATATTTTTAAAGCATTTTTAGAATTTTATTTATTTTATAATTTAATGTAAATATATTATTAATCACGTAGATACATTTTAATTAGTTGAATTATGAATATCATTAAACGAAAAATATTTAAAAGTCCATGTTTAATAAGAAATGTTTAAATTTTTATACCATAGAGAAAATATTTGTAAAAATATTTGTATTAAAGTTCTATAATTTAAAATTTTAAGTGGAAAAATTTATTACATAAATTGCAATTTATGAATCTTAAATCTGACGTCATATCATTTTTTGCAAAAATAAAATTACAATTGTTGTAATTAGAAAATTTCTTAATGAGAGGTTGTGAAGCTAGTGAAACATTTCATTTTAAAGAAACTCTATATTAAGATTTGTTTACATTTTTAGTTGCATTTTATACACGTCTAAAATAAGATTATATTTCTATGAATAATATATATTTTGAAGTTATTTCAGTACTTACGTTCTTATAAAAGATTTTAGGATTACAAGCAATTTTGTAAGATTTACATTTTATTAAATGAAAAATTCATTAAAATTCTAGGAAAATGATTTTACATCCCTATATAACGAAGATAGGGCAATATTTTTAAATATTAAATAAAAAATTTTCATGTTTGCGAAATATTTATATAGTTACATGAAATTTAATAGTAATGTCCATTTAACCTTAAGAATAAATAGAAAGCAATGAAATCTTGAAAAATTAAGATTTGTTTGTAAAACAATGTACATATCTGAATATTGATTATCAATAATAAATATTTAATTATCTATATATAAATTATATTTAGTAATTAATATCCATATATAGATATAAATTACAACATAATATAAATTTTATATAAAGTTAAAAATTGCAAATATGTTTAAATGTCTAACTTATACCACTTTTGAAGAATAAGTTTTTATTATATCCAAATTAGTTTATTATTCACTCTAAAAAGAAGTTTCTTTCGACTTTACAAAATCTCACGTTGATGAAGTAAAAGGAATATGTGTACGATAATATAAAGACATGATATTGATTTTGGTTATGCAACAATGAACTTCAGAATTAGTTACCTATGTATGAGATAAAAATCATAATAAAAAATTTAATACTGGGAGAGTAACATTTAGGTATGATAAATTTGTGTATAATATTAAATTAAATTTAGTCAAAATCTTTATATTTGTATAAATATCTTTAAAATTTGTACGTATATATGATAAAAAATTTTAAATATATAAAATTGCCAAAAGCGAAATTTTAAAAATTAAATTTGTAACAATTAATCGATTTATCGTTTTAATATTAGTGTGTATGTGTTTAATTTAATTGAATTATTTCTCATTTTTTCTAAAACAATTAATAAAGTTAATTTTGAATTTATAAATAGACATAAATGTTACTTTAGGTACTTTTATTATATTATTATTCAAACAAACTATTGTAATTTATTAAATATTTAACTTATATAAATATAATTGATTTAGATATTAAATTTACTTATAATACACTAAGAATATTAAATCAAACTATGGTTTTACTTACAGTTTTATAAACCAGATAGTAATAGGTAGATTACTTATTTATCACTCAAGATATAAACTTGACAAAAACGCCTGTTTACAAAAAAAAAGTAAAATTGATGTTATAGATGATAAGGCGACATTTAACGTTGTTAGTATTACGAAGTGCCCATTTTACATGTTTTACAAATGCTCTTTTTCTTTATATTTAAATAAAGCACTTTTTTTCTATACAGGTTTAAAAAAGTAAATAAAAAGAAAATAAATAAGGGTTCAATATTACAGAAATATGTAAGTTACATGCCATACTTGTATAAGATGAATTCTTATAATGATTCATAGATAAAGAGGGTATATTTATCCAAAAAAACACATTTCAATAATAACTGATTTAAGAAAAGGAGAGGTAATCTAGAGAAATAATAAAAGCAAATATTATGGTTAATAATAATTCCTATATTCAAGTAATATGAATATTAAATATGAGTTTAATAATTGATATTTATTGTTCTTTTTATTCCCGCACCTTATTCTTCATCCTTAGTTTCAAATATTGTACATAATGTCTGACCTCCATTCTCTCCGATTAAATTTCAAACTTATTAAAAAGTTTAAATAGACTTTAAAATAAAATTGATAATCATATTAAAACTCATTATATATACTTTATAAATAGTTGAAATATGTTGAATATAATAATTTGTTTGACCGTATTAAAAATTTCTAAAATGAACTATGATTCAAATACGTTATCAGAGGTCTTTTTTAATAATTTACTGATTGTACTCATCTGAAGTAATTTTAATTTTAATTTTAATCAATTTAAATATTTCCATGAATATAATATATCAATCTATAAAAGATTAATTTGTCTGTATATTATGATATATATTTTTTAATTTATAATAATACACTTTTGTCAAACGTTATTATGAAACAAAGTAAAAAATCTACATATTTTTTTATATTAAAGTAAACTGAAACATTTTTTGACATTTTTCTTTCGTTTTTCTCATAAATTTTCTAAATAAATTATTATGATTGAATATTTTTTTATTTGAAGCACCGTATACTGCGAGTAGCTTAAAAAAATATAGGAAAGAAATTTACTTTGTAGTTAAAATAAGATCGGTCCAATAATGTAATTACATATTTTTTATATAATAAGAAAAATTATTGAAAGTCAAATTATTGCACGAGAAAAATGTATGTATAAAAATTTTTTCTTAGTCCGTGATTTAAATTAATATTATACTTAAAAGCTATTCTACTAAACTTTATTATAGTTCGTTTGCGAAAAGAAGTTTAAAAGTATTGTATTATGGTAAAAGTATTTAATGAGGTTTAAAAGAATACTTGCCAAGAGAGATTGATAATGGCTTTTCAAAATTTAGTAATAATTGAAAAAAGAGTGATTAGATTGAATCTGTGAAAGAATTTCGTAAAACCTTGAAAATAGTTGTCTTTTACAAGTGTTACATTGGCATGATGTTAGCTTTTAGAGTTTTTTAAGATTTACTGCCTATTGAAGTGAGTACGTGAAACTTGCTTTTCTCAGGATAAACATTGTAAAAATAATAAATTTTCTATGAAAATTCGACGAAAAAATACAACTTATTTATTACAAATACACAATATTAATTTGTAATATATATATTTTTACAATGAATAAAAAATTTTAATCCACAATAAAAAAAACTACATTAATTATGTATTGAACTTAAAAGTTTCCGTGATTATGTAATACCATTATACAAAGTAAATAATATAATTATTGACAATAAATTTTTATCAATAATAAAACTTTTATAGACGTGTAAATATTTCATAACCACATTCACGTTGACTACATACTTCACAGGAAACATACATGTACACGAATACATGTATTTCATTAATTTGATTAAATTTATGTAACCGATATTATAAACCAACTGATATATAATTTGAATATATTAGTTCTACCTTGTATTTGACAATATAAAAAGGCGACATTTAGATTTTAATAAAATAGCGACGCAGCCATCAACCATAGAAGAGTACTAAAAATTAGAACTCAAATCAGAATTTTATTTAGTACCTGATTGCCTGCTGCGCTTAGAAAACGACGATTGCGCTTACCTGCATCGTTGCGATTTTTGGTGCATATTACAATCATCCGTCACCCATGAAACATTAATGCTTACGCACATATGCCTAATAAAACGATAGCACATATTTATAAATTTACATTAAACCACTATAAACTTTTTAGTAAAAGTTTATCTCTTTTAAGTAATTATAATTTTTAATCGAGCGTATGTTTAGAATATGATTTTTAATTATTTCACTTTTATAATAATTAATAATTAAAATGAAAATATAAATTCCTAAAATTAAGCCTTTTTCTTATAGGTGGTCCAATTCAACAATAATTTATTATTTGAAGTATAGTAAATAATTTATTGGCTTTTTACAAAAATTTTATAAAGTTATAAAAATTCTCTTAAGCATATTATTTGTTATTTTACATTATATTAAAAACAAAATATGAGTAATAATTCATTTTAATCTTAACAATCGAAATTAAAACTCGTATTACATATTAGTATTTTTCAAGCAATAAATCTTGAAACAATAAAATTAAATGTTGGTAATACTTTCATATATTATTAACGAAAGTAATAATTGTTCGTTTAATTTGTAAATAAGATTAAATAAATTTTTTCTCTTGTATTAAGTGATCAATAACGTGTTCCTTCCCCTATTTTTGACGTAGAAGTACCATATATTTAAATACTTGCTAAGAATATTTTTCATGATCTCGACGATCATAAATTAGGAATTACTTTTAAAATATGACTTAGAAACCTTCACTGAAACCTTAATTGAAAATGTAATACTTTTTAGTAATAAAAGCATTCCAGTGGAAAGTAGTTATTTTGGATACAACCGATTCTATTTGTTCTGTGATTGACGTACGTATTATGAGAAAAGTAACATTGAAATTAATTTAATTTAAATTCCAAATAAAAGTTATTGATTTATTGCATCTGCCTATAAATTCAAAATTTGTTTCAAATTGAATCATTTCATCGAATAGTTATTTGCATTATTTAATTAGAATTTGGGTATTTCATAAAAATATATTAGCCAATAATTTATATAAAAATGAAGTTTCTGAAAAGGTTTTTAAATTATAATATAAAAAACTACAAATCATTATAAAAACTCAAATAAGATTATTTTTAAGTTTAGCTTTTAATTTATTTGTAATTCTTGTTAATAACTTTAAGATCTGAAAAAACACAAATAAAACGAAAAAGTAATTAGTGAATTTTAATTTGAATAATAATAATGGCGAATAATAAAAAAAAAGTGAAGTTAACAATTTTCTAAAACCAATTTAAAAAGTTTTATAATTTTGCCCACTGTCGGCAAGTGCAAATGTAATTTTAGCGCAAAGAAAAGACATATTTAAACCAAGTATATTTTCCGCTCAGAAAATAGTTTTTAACGTTTGATTTAATACTTATTACTGTAACAGTAGATTTTTTATCATAGAGTTAATAAGATAAAATTAAAGATTTATATTAAGAAGATTACTTAAATATAAACTTCTCGTAAAATGTTCCAAATGTAACGCGAAGCACGCGAAAATAAATTCAAAATCCAGTATTTATTCTATATTTCCTTGTTAATACCAGGAGTGTGTAACATTTATTTATTTAAACTTAGCTGCGTAACGTTTTTGACGAATATCCTTTAGAGGAATGAACGTCCATAAAAGATTTGGTGTATGCGCTACGTAATAACGAAATAGTTAACGTTCGACGATGTTGTCATACTCCACTTTCTCTTATCGCTTTATTACTACAACCGAATCGCACACCCCAATTACGTGTACTGGCGCGCGTAGCTGGGCCACAGTATCGAGGGTCATATCTGTGACCTATCGATAAGAAGCTCTCAAGATTTCTCATTTCTCTCTCCCTCTTCCATGAAACATATCCCCACAAGCTCAGATTACGAGATTATTACGGATACGAATATACGTGAGATGTATTTGGCGCAGAAGGGCTGGAGCTACCGGCGCTCATTCCCATTAAGCCCTTCGAAATCGTCCGAGAATTATTTAATGTTGCGCGTGTGTGCGTAGGTGAAAGAGAGGGAAATAGCGTCGGTGTGTTCTTGGGTGTGCTCGTGAAACTCTGGTTTCGGTACGGGCAAAGCTTTAACAGCCTTTTGCTCTGCTCGAGCGATCAACAGGGGCAGATCGTGGTCTACCCAATTTGCGAACGTGGATGCTCTCACTTGCGTGAGAAGTAAACGTTACACGATAAAGGCGCACGCGTGAATACGTGTGTGGAGCCTCCTCCGTACGTGTGCACGTGCAGAGGCGCACGAGGTAGTTTGAGGTTGTGCGAGTGAAGGCTTACGAGAGAAATTCATTGATTGATTATCAATTTGCTTGAGTCAAATCTGGATATTCGGAATAGACGCTTTTACTTGAGTTTATCGAATATTCGTGCACGTAAAATCTAATATCAATTATACCCAAGTCCAAATAGTCCTGATAATTAATAGGGATATATAATGTACGTTTTACGCAATTCACTCGTACATTCATACATACATACATATATATGCTTAATCTGTGATATAAATTAAACTTTGCAAATTAAGTAGGGTATAAAGTACAGACAATTTGAACACTTCTAGTCGTTCGTAAAATAATCGTTAGTTGTTAAAATATTTAATGTCAGGCACTTGATAAATATTACGTAAAATTTAGTTTAATATGTGACTCTCAAAAAAGTTAAAACACGGTCGAAGTTTTTCAGAGTAGTGAAAATTTATACATATCTATGAAAAATTTAAATTTTATGAATATATGAATTTGTATAAAATCGCAACCTAATTTTCTAAAAAAGTAAGATAAAAATATAATAATGAATTGAGAATGGAACATACAACTTTTTATTAAAGATCAAATATATAGTTAAATGTGGAGGTTAATGAGAGCTTTTTTTTTAAAAAAATTATATCTAACTAAAGTAAAGAAAATAAGTTCTGGAAAAATAAAAAAACTCATGTAAAATAATGCATGTTTTGTAATAATACTCATAAAAAATTAGGTTTAGAAAACACAGCAAAAATGTCATTAACCGTAAGTAGTGAATAACGTTTTGCTTTGAGCATAATGTACTAGAAAAATAGAAAAAGCATTACTTTAATTATTATTTCTCTTACAGGTTGTATGTCTCAAGTTAACTATTATTACATCATTTTTTATTTAATTCCAGAATTGTTAGTATAAATTTTCGTAAGTTTTTAAACAACTCTATCAACGTATTAGAATAATTAAAAATATAGTTATAAATAAAATAAATGCTTCAGTCGCATAAAAAATCATGTGTAATTAAAAAAAAATAAGGAAATAAATTTAATAATTTCTAGGAGTATCTGTCGACGTTTGCTTTAATAGCAAAGATGTTTGTGTAATCTTTTTTGAATATGATAAATTTTATAAGTTATTTCAAAAGTATTTATAATTGATAGCGTTAAATAACGTTAAAGTAATAAGTGAAACGTCAAAGTAGCTTTTTCAGTCAAGTTTTAATTGCTTAATATACATCCACGCTAATTTTTAGTAAAGCTATTTATATTGTTGTTTAATTTAATTCTAAGCAACAACGCACACACGATGTAATAGAGAAGTGTCGAATAAAGGGCCATTGTAGCCGTACGCCTACACTTACATTATAAATAACTGCTTTAACTATTTGAGGCGCCTATGATATCAATCGACGATTTTTCATTCCCTTGTAACAGCTCGAGGATTGCAGTCACATAAATATATATATTATATAATATAATGTTTTTAAACAATAACAGCTTAAGTGTATTTGGACTGCAAGACATCGTTTTTCCTTCATTTACAGAGTCAATAGTCTACAAGCCGAGAGAAAAATACAGTCATACTAAAGGCGTGCGTTTTTTACTTTTATTTTCATATAAATAAATTCAATATATTATTAACAATAAGTGTTGTGCAATTTATAATCATTCTCTATTGGCACTGTGTACTTTTTACTTTTTGAGTTACTACATATTTGTGTAATATTAATGAATAAAGTTTACTATTAAATATTCAAGTGCGTTTAACCCTTTAATTAACAACATATATATTAAGAATACACATTGTTACTGATAGAATCACGCAAGGGAGATAGGACAAGGTAATCAGATAAAAATGATTTTAAACACTACTTACTCAGCACTTTCTTTTATTTTAATTGCAAGGGCAATCGACCGATACATTCAATAGTCGAAATACAACTACTACTCGTCCGCCGGCGCTCGCATTTTTATATACAAGCTTAGCGATGTTCCTTTTTTACGTCCACTAGACGGTTTCGCGAAGTCTCGACACCGTTGAGACTTACCGAAATCTCGACGACGCCGAGGTTTCGATAACCTCGGCGATCGTCGCGCGCGCGACAATTCTATTAAAACATACGCTGTTTTGCTTCGCGGGAATGCACTCGAGCAACTATTACTTTCCGACAAATAATAATTAAAACAAAATTTATAAATTTTATCTTGCCGTGAAAATAACACCCGCCAATGCACGCTCTTTGCAAGGGGCGACAGAATCGGTATATTCTGTCGCCAACCCACTTACATTGGTGCATATGAACTGAGTTTGTGCACACGTATGAGTAAGTGAGAGGATGAGAGAAGGGAAGAAAGTGAATAAAGATAAGAAATCCCCGAACATAGGAGACGAAGTAACGTATATATGGAAATAAACGCGGTATCTGCAAATGCTCGAGAGCTTTATATGTTTTACTTAACATTTCGTTACGGTAATTTTCAAATATATGCTGTAGCAACCAGAAGTATTGCGAAAGTCGATAATATAAGTTTTACTACAAAGTAAAGAATATTCATGGGGATAGGATTTTTTATGCCTAGTAAACAAAAGCAAAAGTTACACAAATCTGAATTTAAGTAAGAATTTAAAAAAAAAATCACCCGCTTAACTTATTTTAAGATGATTTAATAGTTAACAATACGAAGACGATTAAAAAACGTATTTTCTCTATGTAATCTGTATTTTTTCGAACAATATAAAAATATTTTATCAAATTAATATTTAAAAGGCTTTTATCAATAGAATCATAATAATATTACAAACGTAACAGTAAGAATTTCAAAACTTTTAATAATTTCTATATTTCATAAAGTTAGCCTTATTGTATAAACAATTTTGTTTATATGATTTATTAAATACTTTCCACGATATATTTTCATACAACGATTGTTCAAGTTGAAATGATTTGAACCACCAAATCATATTTCCTTTGAAATTAGTGTGAAAACAAGTAAAGCAGAGATAAAAATTTATTTTACTACTATAAAAATCACAATTGGGAACTAATTTAATGAAGTATATATAAATAAAATATTTATAATAATTCATATATTAAGATTTTTTAAAACTACTTCCTCTGTTCTAAACATATTTGAAAACTCAATAATTTTTTTTCTATGCTAACGAACTTAATAATTATTCACAGTGAAAATTAAAAAAGTTAAAATTACAAATTTTTCGAAGTTAATTTAATAAATTTATTAATTAAAACTTTAGTATAAACAGCTTTTCGATTAAAAAACGAAATTGCAAAAAAGTAGTTTTTAACAAATAACGATTATATGTGCATTATTAAAAAAATTTATTAAAAAATTTTACAAATCTAATATTTAAACTATTGTAAAGATTTTTATTGAAAATGGAATATATTATTTGTGACTATAAAAATTTTGATTATCGCATAATAGTTGAAAAAACAAAACCCTTTTGATAAAAAAACATTAACTCGCACCATAAAAACTCTTGAAGTAAAGGATATTTCTCATTCTGTTTTCGGAATAAATGAAAAAATTTCTGTCACACATTTTATCAGCCGCTCACACATGGAATGCATATGGCTAGATCATTATATGTATAGTAATATTATAAAAAAATATTTGAAAATATTGGAAAAGTTACTGGCAAGTAGAATCAATATTAATTAGTTGAAACATTGAAAATTTAGATTTAATACCTTAGATATAGTATAACGAACAAAAATGAAACGACAAAAATATTTCACGTACCTCTAATATTATTATTAATAAAATAATAACAATATTAAAGTTAGTAATAAAATAGTAATATATGTTCCAGTACTATTCAATATACAGTTTTGTCGAAAAATTCATCTATTTTTTGAATAATCAATTAAATAATGGTCGTCAGATGGAAAATGAAAAAAAATTTTTTTCTTAGAAATGTGTTTTTTGTTTAATTTTGTTTAAAACGATTTACCATTTGATTTATTAGGCTCTGTAATGTTGCATTATAGTTTATAAAACGGGAAGCAAACAAGTTTAAAGAATCATTGCATTTGATCAGGGCTTGTTAAAGACCATATTTTAATAAACCCGTTATGACGCGGAAGCTGCAATTAATTAAAGAATTATACGAGACATAAAAATTTTCTTTCCTCGCTTGGAAAGCTTTCATTTTCCTTCAAACGCAATAATGGTTGTCTAGTATTGCAAGTAACTAATGAGATCTTGTTATTGCCATCGATAAATACTACCGGACATACGAAAAAAGCCATCCTCCCTGCGTATCCGTTCGGCAAACGACCCCGTAGATCTCGTCGAAAATCGTCACTACCCGATTGCCTCACCGTCGTCTGCTTCCATCGTCCATCGGTTCGAGTGCAAGCTCGATCTCTTGGAATTTTTTGAAACTCCGCTCATAGATCTTACGCAGGCGCACACGTGCAGGTCGCGACTCGCGGCGCGGATCCTCTCGAGAGGTAGAATCGAAATAAAATCGCGTGGGAGTGGATAATCACGGAGAAGAGAGTGTCAGGAAGGGATTGAAGGGGCGCGCGCGGCTGCTCCCGAGTAAGAGCCCGAGCTGGCCGACAGGGTGCGCACCCGGTGGAATATCGCGCGTGCTCCCCGGCGTAGCTGGATGCTGGACGCGGGTAGGCGCGCGCCAGAGGTGTCAGTTCTGCGCGCGAGCCCCGTGTAGCAGCAGCAGCAGGTGCGGGCGAGAGGAGCGATAAGGGCCGTAGCGCCTGCGCGACGGTACGGAAGAGACTCTGATCCTGGCTGAGACCCTGTGCGGAGGGCTGAGCGCGTGGACTTCGGAGAACGGGAGGCTTCGAGGATGACGGCTCGATGAGGACGCGCCGGTTCGTACACGTGACTAAGGCCGACGGACGGCGCCGATTGCGTTGCGGAACACAAGCGAACATGCGGGACGATAACTTCAGCCACGAAAATGTACGTATTGTTGTTTGAAAGCGTTATTTTTGGAGGATTAGCGCAGCGAGGAAAAGCGCGCGGAAGGCTTTCCGAAGCAGAAACTTTTGCCTTATTTCGCGTTATATCAAACTTTAGGCGCCGCTTAAATCTTGCGATTTCTATGTTGAGCTTTTTCTGCGAATGAAGCTTTCTTTAAAGATTTCCCAACGTCACACGTGGAGGTTTCGTTAATACACAATCCACAATGTAACCCTTATTTGTACGATTAAAATTGACGGGAGAGATAAAAGTATATCGAAATCCTTGATTTCGCTGCCCTTAATTGCTGTAAAAATGTAAAGTCTCAAAATACACAGAAGTATTATTTATTAACAGGAGTGCTCACACGGTGCCATTCGTTCTAAAAAAAGCACTCATTAGACTCTTTACATCGACAATTGGCAAGTTAATTGAATGTAAGCGAAGAGAATAAAAAAATCGAAATAAAAGGATAAAAATACTGAATCGATAAAAACTTCAAGCGTCGCTAAAAATACAAGACGGCGTGGAAGTAACTATAGGAAAAGAATACAGTTTTGAGTGAAAGAGGCAGAAAATTGATAAAGTATCGTAGAAGCCCTAATAGAAAATAACGAAAGGATAAGATAAAAAACGGGATAAAATAACGAGCGGATGTTTCCATATTTTTTCAACGGAGTCAGGCGGTAGGTGGACAAAGCGACGAGAGGGGCTGTGAAAGAGAATGAGGAATGCGCGAGGTTAGCTGGTGAGCAAGTGGCGAAAATTGGCGTGTTCTTTCTTCGCGCATGGATTGTTACCGTGCGCTCGCCACTTTTCATGCAGCGCGGCGACCTCCCTAACTCGTAATTATTCTCTCGAAATTCTAGCTCACGTTTTCGCACTATCGCTACGAGGAGAGCGCCAAAAGTACGAGACGTTAGTGTGAGTAAGGACACGTGCAATGACTCTTGCACGACCCGCAATTATTGTCTTTGTACTTGAATAAGGACTCGTGATAAAGTGTCGAATCCCGAGGGTTTATGAACTGCATTCGCTTGACTTGCTTTTTTGTTGTAAAATCGTTGCGCCTATGTCCGGCGACACATTTTTTTAATGCAAATACGGTTTTATGATGTTTTTTATAAATTTTCTTCCGCTTATTAAGGGAAATCGATATTACAAATGCTATCTGTAATATTAGTAATTAAAGTAGTAAAAAAAAGTATAAAATTCGTATACTTAATTTTATATAAATTTACAGAATCTGTTTAATTTGTGAAAATTTTTATTTTTTAACTAAAATAAACGAGTCACAATCTGTGTCATATTTTAATATGATATTGTGAACTTGCATTAATATTAAAAAGCATGAGTATCATAGTCAAATAATTTGTGCATATATATATATATATGAGTGTGTTTATAAAGTCATAACAATTTTGTAAACTTCGATAGCAATTTGTGTAAGTCTGTCAATTTATGTTTACGACATAATCAGATAACTTCACTAGCATTCAAATAACATTATAATATCATTTAAGTTTCGTTTTTGTTTTTAATCTAAATGAACGTATAACATTATTGATACAAATGAATATTTTACTTTTTTCACGTACTTTATATTTAATTTTGTTAAAAACTACGTAACAATAAGTTCTTCTTTTTATCTCCGCCTATATATCCACAAACCTTTTATTATTAAAAAAATGGCTTTAGAATAATAAATAAAGTGCACAAAAAATATGATTAACAAGATGATACAAGTGAAATTGTCAATAGTAATTATTAATAGCACCTACCAAAGCGATAAGTATTTTAGAGTTCCCATACGATTTTAATCTGATTTTAGATTGCGCGAAGTACGGCGGAGTTCATTGTATAAAGACTTTATCCACTTGACCAATTCAGGTTCAGTCGGTCGCTGATCCATTTAAAATTTTTATGCGTGTCTCGTGCCCACACGCGCTCACTCGCTTAGCTATAAGCGTGCCTGTAATCTCGTTGTTGCCGTTGCAAGCAAAACTCGCGCGCTTTCGTGCCCGTACTGCATCCATTGGTGCACAGCAAAATCAAAAAGCATTACCGTCGCGAGCTTGCATCGTCCTTTCGTTTCGGCAACTTAAATAAAACGTATTGACAACTTTGATTTGTCCGGTGCTGGACTCACAAAACGACATTTAATACGCAGTGCTAGATTTTCATGGGATAGATAGTCAAATTTTACATGAATTTTATCTTAAATAATTAAATAAATCAATATAGATATAAAATATTTGATAGGAGGCTGTAAAAATATAGTGGCAATAATGAAACTCTTTGTATTGTTGTTAATTATTTTATTCTTTTTGTTATTCAAATATTGAATAATATTAATTAAAATTGTTGATAAAATTTGCTTAACTAGAAAATTTGAATATTTATTAATATGAAATGTACAAATACCTGAATTCTGAAAACATATTGTCTTCTTAATAGAAATACGAAATGACAAAATAGCCAAATATATTGAAATGTATGCTGAAAAGTTATTTGTCTCTTAGTGATAAGAGAAATAGTTTGTATTATCTGCTCTGAAGTTACTTTTTAAAAAATAGATACAGTTTACAAAGCAGAATTATATTTTTGAACGAGTTTTTTCAATTAAAAAATAAATTACTTAAGATAGGAGTTAAAGTTGTACTATCACAGAAAAAATTATAATTTCTTATTAAATTACAAGTCAAAAATTTTTTCAAATCCTATAATAACCAAAATGAAATTTTTTCTTTCTTTAACGATATAAATTTGTTAAAATCATACCTTTAAAGTGAATGTATAGAACAGCGCGAAATGAACTAAAATGCGTATTATTTAATAGCAGTTTTTAAAAAAAAAACACAAACGTAAGCGTTATAACTCTGAAAATCTAAAAGATTTGTTTCGTATATTTTTAAACGCAACTAAGAGTGGAATGTCTTATTTAAATAGAAATGAGCAAAAGGATTTCCCATATACTATTTTACTACAGTGTCCAATAAAATCTTACAGAGCTAATACGAAGAAGTTTCCTTATGGATTATAAAAAAGTTATTCCCTTAAACATATGAATTTTCCTCGTATTACGTAGGAAGATTTATGCAGGAGCACAGTGTGACGGCCAAGTATAAAAAATCGCTTTCTAAAATAATCTCTTTTTTAAGCGGGAAAGTAAGGAGAGGAACGCACAAGGAAAAAGATTCGAAAAATCTAGAACCAACGATCCTGCATCTTATCGCCATACTCGTGGTAAAATAGGGCGTCCCGTGTATTATCTATATTGAAAATCCAGAAATAGCCGTATATCTATAATATTCCTCTGACCTAAGATGAAGCTTTATAATGTCGTTATTGGAATCAGTATATCGTAGAGAGCGGAGGAGGGAGAGAGTGAGAGAAAGAGTGAGTCGACATTATAATAGGCAGTAACAGTTAGGTGATTCTATTGAAAAATCTTTCCTGAAAGGAAGTTCGCGAGATAAAAGTACTTCGACTGTAGACTCGTAGGTGAGGGAAGTGTAGGAAGGCGACGGCGAGAGTGAGAATCGATAGAAGCTTCCTCGTCGACTCGTCGTCGTTGCTGATACTACTGCTGCTACTCGGGGGGGTTACCCCCTAGAGATAATGACCTTTATTATGAGCTGGAAATTCCTCCAAAACGAATGTATTCCCATGGCGAAGAATAATTGCGGCGCCCTTTATTTCCCTTTTCGCTCTCGCGTAATTTTTAAGTACTAGTTCCAAAGCTCGTAAGCTACTTTCATTCTTTAATTTACTTCATCATCTAGCGAATTCTTAAATAAAGGAGGAAGAAACTCAAATAATATATAACATTCTTCTCTAGTTTGCACATTTGATTCATTAGTAACCCTCATTATTATTCTTAAGGAAGTATATTTATAAAATATAACAGCAGTATGTATTTTTCGTCTTCGCTCACGCTAGTAAATTTTCTTTTTGCTTCTCGATAACAACTTCAAGCTATGCTTTCTTTTTTATTATTTACATTTTCGACCTTCGACTAAAAAATCATTGTATTAAAACCTTTCATTTACTTTAAATTCATCTCTTGTCTTCTTGATAATTTTAACTATAATTAGAATTACGAATCTGCAATAACGATTTTGTGGTTCGCTTTAAGAGACGATTCAACACACACGCGCCATCTTATATATATGCACAGCATCATAAATTCGTAAACCACCAAGAGCTTAAAATGAATAATAACTCAAGTATCAGATTTGATTAATATATTACGTATCTTCAATCTAAAATTATCAATATATTGCTCGATTAATATTTTCATATACATTTTATTTTTAATTGTTCGTGTATTTTTGTATGAATTTTTTATAATCATACAATCATGTTACTTTTTACTGTCACTTAGATCATGCTTAAATCCAAAATTAAGCTATTGTCCTTGTATGTAAAAAATTTCTCTTTGATTGAAAATAAGAGTATAAAAATAATAATATGAAAAACCCTAAGGTCTATGAAAATAGTTCTTGTAATAAATAATTCTTTTGATTTTATGAATGAAAACCAATGCAGCATTGCTCTTATAATTAAATTTTTTATAATACAAAGTCTCGGAAAAAAGATAGTGTTGAATATTACGAAGATCGTATGGCTTAGTCATTAGGATGATTTATTTACCAAAATAAGACTATTTTAATCTTGATAGAGATTATAGAGACATTAGCAGCTTTCGTTATATAGAGCGGCTAGAATTATCGGAGACAAAGGCTTTACAGGTAATGAACTGCTCGTCTGATTAATCAGGAATCTAAAAACCTAGAACTTAAAGTTACCACGATGAGTTAAATTATTACCTAATCGTATCTATTGTTGACAGTGTGCCTCTTCCCTTTCACTTTCATAATTTTATTTTTAGTAGACAAGCTATCAAAATCTTTATTTTCTGCATTCTTTTTTTAAGTTATAAAATACTTTTTTTTCTTTAATAGAAGACTAGAAGTTAGAAAAACAATTTGAAAAATATTAATTTCATTGCAAAATATTTATCAATTTTTATTTTAAGATTAACAGACGTAAATACAGATGCCTCTTCTTATAAAAACGTCTCTTTATTTCAGGAAAAGGTTGATGAAATCTGGTTAGACAAAAAAATTTGAAAGGATTTAAGAGATTAAATACATTTGTATTTTTATAAATAAGTAAATTTACCCTGAACTATTGCAAACAAATGATAAAATGGAATTAAATTGTATGAAAGAGGATATGCAAACAATTTTTTTTTTTAGCTATAATACAGTTTGAAGAGCTTAAGACTGATTCTATCTTAGATTTTCTTCTTTCACAAAAATAATAAAAGTTCAAAATGAATTTAAGATTTCAACGCGGTACTGAAAATTATGTGTAAATTAATATTTTTGTAAATATTTCACGTCTTCTATTTCTTTATGTATTAAATTAAAGCGAGTGTTTCAACTCGATTAGACTTTTACAATGCTCCCAAGTACTTACACAGACCATATGTGTACAAATAAGCTTAAAATAGGCAAGGAAGCCACTGGACGCTGAGAAGTCAATATTATATTTCGCTCAATTAATACCCTTTAACTTACTTCGATCGCTGAAACGATTCTTGCGCTCTTGAATGCTGATAGCAATCGGGAATCGAAGTGGTGTAGAATGAATTTTCGTGTACGTACATACGAACGGCACGATAGAGTAACGTCGGAAGGAACGAATGCGAAACACTTGACTTTCGATGGCACAGCTCAAAGGGATCAAAGCAAGTCCTACTCCCCTCGCCATCCCGACTCTCAATGAGGTTTTCGAAGATCAGACCATTGCTTGTTGTCACTGCACAAATCACTCCGATGACAGACTATGCGCTTATGCCCTCTGCTGCTACTGAATTCGATTTTATTCTTGTGGTTCTTTAGCCCGTATCCGCGTGATTCCTCTGCATTTGCATGTGCATAATAACGAGCGCGTGTTAAATGCTCATAGGTAATGCGCTTTGCCACTGAGCCGTTCGAGGCTATTATTCGAATGAGAATAATAATCGCCACGAGAGCCGTAGTGGAGTAAGTATTGTGCCGTCTACTGGAACTTGTATTATTGTATCATATTCGAGGGGAAATCAGTTGGAAGTTGCACGCAGATGTGATACAATATTAACATATATTAACATTATATTAAAATTATACTAGAAATCGGGAAATGTTAACACTTTACTATTGGGTAATTATATCTGCAAGTTTTGAAAGATGATTTTCTTCACTCTGCAAATTATACTCGAGTTTAATTACTGCACTGTATAACAAGCAATTACGATTACATTAAGACTCTTCTGATTTTAGTGCGCAAACATATAAAATATTTATCGAAGTATCATATTTAGAACCGCTTAACGGTCGTTCTTAATTACTACGTAGATAATTATAATGTTGCAAGAAGTTTTGTTTACGAAGGTGATTATAACAGTTAATGAATTATCAAGTTCTATCTAATACGTAAATTATTTTTCATTTTAGAAAATAACACGTACAGTGTCGAAATTTTTTTTAATTTGAATTAAATGAATTTAATGTTCAACATCGTTATAATCGAAAAAACCTACTCAATCAGGCTTCGATTCATAGACCTTATATGCATTCATCAATATTCTGTACATCAGCCATTGGAACATCAAACTATTTAAGTTAAGTGAAAGAATATAGAATTTTCTTTACCGGATTTACATTTTTTGCATTAAATTTTGCAACCGCATTTGTCCTCAATAGCTCAGCATGATTCCAAGATATTACGGTTAATTCAAATTCCAAAAAAGGGAAAGGACAATCAATAGAAATTTAAACTTTTAATGTACTCATGCAAGATTCAGTTTGTTTGTAGCAACGGTAAATAAGAAAGGGGAAGATTTAAAGCCTTGAGGCCGTTGGAAACAGACAAGAAGAGAAAAAGGCAGCTCCTCCATAGCGTCTCCACCTTCCTTGTGGAGAAAGTAAACAAACTCTGGTGCGCGTTAACTTTTAAGCAATATACTTGGAAAAAAGCGTTTCCTCCTAGGAAAGAATCCAGGATCCCTAGTTTTGCCCAAAGAGAGAGAGAGTGAGCGACAAATAAAAAGAGAAAGTTGGTCGGCTTCTGAGGTCTTAAGGGCGTGATAAGCGTTGGTAATATCAGTATAATAATATTTCAACTCCTGTGTATCATGGCACGTGATTCACTTTTGCTGCTTCGCCGCGAGAGATGAGCGCAAAACTGATTAACCTTTTCAGCATTCCGCGAATGCCAGGAACTCATAAAACTTCCTAACTACGACTCGAAGAAAGGATACCTTGCTTTGACTGGTATCACGGCGCGATGTACCTCGAAGTAAATAAAAATCGGCAAAGTTCGCCCCAGCCGTTAGTGAGTCGCGCGAGCACCAGTTTTTCCTCCCATTCCAACTTTCATCGTCGAATACTCAGTCTCGTGTCACTGTCACGCCTACGTGAAACCTCCTCGAGCTTGTCACTCAAGCGGGTCGCAGTAACTTTTATGCGCTTCCAAACGTAATCGTTTTTTTCATCTTCTTAGCCGCTCTAGCATGTTTTCTCTCTCGTGCCCCGTTGTCCCGGTTGCGAGGCTTTATTGACGTTTATTGCGCGTCGCTATGCGTGTGAGTCTCCTGCACGCTTGTAGAGTTTTTTGGGAAACGATAAAAGCGCAAACCTGCCAACTGATGTCTTTTAGAGGTAACACTTGACATCTGTACTTTACTATTGTCCCGCGAGAATTCGAATTTCTAATTTTTGGACCTTAATTATTAGCGATTCGCTTTTATTGCTCGATCAAGTATTATGAATCGATAAATGTAAAATTGATTACTTGCCGCTTTGTGATACTTTCTCTGAATAATGGTTATACGAGGGAATACAATTAATGTCCGACAAAAGCATTTAAATATTTCTTTACGTTGTTCGAATTTCAAAATGGTTAATTAAATGATGAATAATATATTTTCGAAAATCTTACGGATTTTAACTAATTGACTAAAGTCGTTTAATTCTATATTAAAAACTTGCATCGTTGCGTGCATTTTTAGACAATTTTTATAAAAAAATATCCTCCTGGGTGGGTGACGAGAGACGAGTAAAACTAGTAAACATTGCATAAAAATGCCATTTCTACTGTATATCACTGCTTTATTAGATTACTTATTTCAATTTTTGAAATTTATCACTCAATATATCAAGAGTGGCATAAAAATCAGTTAATAAAATATATGCAGGCAGACAAAATTGAAAATGGAACGACAATTTTGAAATAAACAGTTTTTTAGACAACTGGTAACAAATTCTGAAATTAGTAAAATTTTATATCTATTTACGATATTCTTAGTCGTTTTCATTGTAATGTTGAATTCTCATTTTGAATTCTTAATCATGCAGTGCGAAATTCAAAAATTTATATTCATGTCTGCATTTTGAATTCCTGTCGAAAAATTTCAAGTTAAAATTTTCTCTGGACGCGACGCAATAATTTTTATATGAAACAATTCATGCATACATCGTAATAAAATTTCCTTCGTTAGATAAAAATATATATAAAATATTCAAAGAATTAAAAGAAAATTTTTTCTTTTTGAAGGTGTATTACAAAGTTAGTGTGATTCAAAACTATATATATATATATATATTTTCCATCCATTGAACTGAAATCTTCTTCCCCAATATTAGATATAAATAAAAAAAACTCTAAAATAATCTTGATAATTTTCAAATTCAAAGAAATTCAAAAAGCTGAAAGAACGAATAAGCCAATGAGAATAAAATTTTTTATAGTTATTTTATATTTAAAATTTCGTAGTATAGAATGTTACATAAGCTTTAATAAGTACTTTATTCAAGTAAAGCAACTTACAATTAGTATCGTAGTTGCATTTTCACATTTTTTATAACCCAGTTGTAAAAATTTTATTTTGTCTGCGTATATAACGGCCATTTACTGTTAATTAAGATACTCTTTACGATTATATTATCCAGAAGCTTTTTAAGAACCGTAAAGAAAACCATTACTCAATCTACTGCAGAAGAAGTATTAAAAGATTCCCATTCATTTCCATTACTATCTATGTTTTTAATTTTCGCGAAGTCATCCTGTCTACGTACATATAAAATCCCTTGACATTTCCTTAAAAAATTACGGTGCTAAAGGACTAGTGTGCTTCCTGTACTCCTACTTCGCGCGGAAAGTGAAAAAGTAATGCTACCATTTTTTTCATTGACCAACACGCGAATGGCAAAAGCGGCAGTAGCAGTTGCAATAACGCGAGTGAAGCGACGAAAACGCACGTTTATGCCCATGCAGTACAAGTATAACCATACATAAACGTGCACAAAAAATACTTAGTCTGGCAAGAAATTAAATCGGACAAATCTCCTTATCAACGGACGCACTTAACTCAAACTCGAGTACTGCAAGCACCTGTGCGGATTACACTTGTTCCTTCTTGTAGCACGCTGCGTTTTTAATTTTTTGGTTTTTATACTTGTTTTGTTTAATGCCATTTGTGGATAATGAGCTTGTAATGCAATTTGTAAGCGAGCGCAAGCCACGAAAGAGACCGCGCCGGGCAATTTTTCCACTGCTGAGCACGTGGATTCCGTAGCGCTTTTCTCCGCTCTCCCCCTCTCGCCGATCCACCGTTCGCGCTGCCGTGGCCACTTTACATTCATACCAATTTGTATAAAGTCCAGTGAAAATAAAAGAGAAAGAAAGAGCGGAATGAAGAATTCGTAGCTTTGAAAAGCAAAAACTCTTGCTACAAACAGGTTGAAACGTAGCTGGTGCGCTTACCGTCCAACACACAAACACACCCCTAGTTAATTTTAAGCCTCCCGCTCACTTTGTTATTGAGTTAATATAACAAGCAATTTGCACTCTTGTTTTTTCAATTGTTAGCTTATTAAGTTCTTTTTTCATAGTTTTGAATCTATTTTTACTAATTTTTTCATAAGAAGATTTATGAAAAGGGAAGGACTTACTTTCGTTACAAGTTTGATAACTAAAATTTTCATTCATTAAAATAAATCGAGCTTTTGAAAATTCTTCATGGGTACAGTCATTGATTGTATTCTCTGTCGATTTTTAAAATACAATTACAAATTGCCAAAGGAAAACAAGTAGTCAGAGGTACAACTAATAGAAGAAATAAAAAGTTTTGTGGGCTAGCGTGCATGAGCACAATGCCGGATGCCAATCATATTCTCTATCACTGATAATAATATTAAATAATTTTCGAACAAATCGCAAATAAGATAATTTTTTAAATACGGCTTTGATTAATACCTGCTGTTTTGTGGCAAATTTTAGTCATTGAATTGCACTTATAAATTCATTCATTCACCTTTCAAATAAATACAATTTCATAAATTAATTTGTAAATAAACCTATATGATGCTTTTCTTATTTCATATTTGTTTGTATTTATTAAAACTCTCGTACAAGTTTATTTACAAGTGTCAGCAGTTAAAATTATTCGCTTTTGTTTGTCATCAATAGATAGCAGTATTTACTCCTAGCAAAATACTTGTCCGGTAATGTAAAATTTTCCACTGTACTTTTTCCGTGCTCAAAGAAATGTACTAAAAAGGGAAAACTTTTCTACGGGATGTAGAACAGATCTCAAATTAGAAACGCCGCACAAACCGGATAATTGCTCAATTAAAATAAAACTCTTTGATTAGTGTCAAATAAAAGGAAGACAATCCGCGCAAGTCGTGCGCGCGCATCTGCTAAACTTTTGCCGGGGGGTGAAAATATAGGTCGGTTGAAATTACATATCGCTTACGTTAACGAATTTCGTCAGCGGTCGCCCTCAGGCCGTTTTGCGTGAGTTCACGCTTCTCGTTCCCCTCGTCCGGCGGCGCCCTGGGCTACGCCCGAAAATCAACAGCATGCCTCTGTTGCCAAGGATTCTCTCTCTCTCTCTCTCTCTCGCATCCTCTGCATTTTTGCTTCAATCCCTCTTTCTCCAATTCGCTGTTTCAACGACGAGTTAATTTTACCCCGATAAAATGTGCATTCGCAAGTGCCTAATTAATCGGAAGCCCTAACGCATGTCGGAGAGATTCGTAATTTCTAATTTGCGATATTATCGCATGTCTGCGCGATGGTCACATACCAACATTCTATCTCGTTTCTCCTTTTACGAGCATATAGGCGGTTATAAATTCAACGATGAGTGGTTGTAAATAAATGCGTAACGGCACAAATTTTGTGAATGTAGTCATTTGAGTCTCTCCTGTTAATTCCTCAATAATTTTATAAATCCATAACAATTCTCTGCGTCAATTTTACTAACGACTGGTACATATTAAACGGAAAGAATCGATTGTTCATGACAAGCATATTGTGGATTGTTACAATAGTTTGGCGGTCGACAAATATTTGTTTAGAAGATTATTAAAAGACGAAGCTTATTTCATTAATACGAATAAAATCCATTCGCGAAAATCTTAAATGACAATAAAAAACAAAAATTAAAACTTAAAATACTTTGAAAAAATAATAAATGTTAAAGAAGTCTAAATATTGCAGAAATATTCATTATTTTATAAATATATCTATTAAAGTTTAAAGAGGTTTTTAACAGTTATTTTTAAATCGAATATTTTCGAAACTTATGACTTTGTCTTTTCGTTTTGATGTATTGAGATAATTGATCGTAATTGAAAGATTTTAATGTTATGAACATCCTTAAATTTCTTATCTCAAGCATCAACATTATCTCAAATGAATAAAAGATTTTCATTTTAGATTTGTTCGGTTGTACATAATATTTAGTACTAAAAATCAAACAATTATTGCTAAGTAATTATAAATAAGTGATTAGATAACTGTTATAATTTAATAAAAATTAATAATGTAATAACTAAAATAAAGGTTAGTAATATTCGTTTTTATAATTTTTTTTATTTTAATAGGAAAATGACTGTTGTTCCTGTTTAAATATCAGTTATTAGAATAGGGCAATTACTATGAAGGCCTTGGGCTAATAGTAAAATGTGTTTGACTCAACTTGAGTGCGCCGTTGCGACTTCGAGTCAAGTGTACGATTTTCACATAAGAAGCAACACAGACTATGAAATATATATGTGTTTAGTCGTTCTTAAAGGTACGAGAGAGCGAGAACGATTTGGCATGTACGTCTGGGATAGCGACAGAAATGTCGGTGTCATCTTTGCAGTTCTCTGGACTCTGGCTTGCGGGAGTTTTCGGAACTTGTATTCCTCAAACATAATGCACTTGGAAAGTTAAAGTCGAATTTAAACAGGGAAAAAGACATTTCCAATGCAATGACAGATGTTGATGAATAAATCGATACCTTTGTCGACTTAGTTTCTACATTTATACAGAAGCACTGCAATAATAAAATAGTTTTTCTACAATTCAAAAATGTATCGACGAATTATTTATTATTTTTGTACTTATGAATTTTTTTCTGTGATTAAAATTTTGTTCAATTTTGAAACTCTTAATCATTCATTTTTAAATGTAAGGACATTTATTAACGTTTTAAAGGAAATAGGTTTAAAAGAAGGATATTTAAAATAAAAACCATTACAATACACGTTTCAAAGATAATATTTTATCGAAATTTAAAATATATTTATCAAGCAAATGTGTATTCTTATTTGCAATTTTAATCGTAAAATAAAAAATACAACAATTTTACTCATATTTTTATCATTTCTTGTTTTTAATCTTCTTAAATTCAAATTTTAATACAAATTTTATTTTTATTTACTAGTGAATATTAAAATTGTGATTGGCTTTGAAAATATACTAATTATCATTTACATTAATTATTTTATCGATTAATTAAAATTTTGTATTAGATTTGAAAAATAAAAATTTTAAACCTAGTTTCTTCGAATACAAATTAAAAGTTTAATAAACTTATAATAACTCCCTATTACTATTACATATTAAGTTTTAACAATCGTTATTAAATCAACTACGTTATGTTTTAAAACAAACGACTTGAAGATCTAACAAGAATAACATAAAATTTTTTTATTAAGAATACCGTTTGCTAAGGTTTCAGCAGCTATTTCCAGATGCTAAATAATGAAATCTACAGATCATAACTCTTTTCAAAGTGCTGCGATAACTGAGATATTATACCTTGTTATAAAGCTTCATAACACAAAATAACTTAGAAAAATTAGGAAAAAAGTGATAGAAAAATGTCACTTAATGTGAGATATATTAAAGCTCTTTGTTATTGTTTGAGCATAACATATTTTATTAAAAAAATAAAATCATGTTACAAAGCAGGATTTATTAAATCGAATTAAAGGTTATCGGATTCAGTACATTTAACAAAATATGTGCAAAATAAAATCTTACTTATTTTAACACATTATTAACAATTTAAAATAAGTGTTTAATCGTATACAAATTCAATAATATTTTTTTAAATATTCCAAGATTGATAATATGACATAGATTTCTTAAAAGTCATATCTAAATTTGATATTAATGTTTAATATTTCTCGTAGGAATACACGTGTATATTATTAAGATTATTAAGCTTATTGAAAATAATTTTAAGTTTTTAAATTAATGTTAGCAGAACTTATTAGATTAATTTATAAAACTTACGAATTAGATTATCTAATCCCATTGTGAAAACAAAATTTTAAATTAACATATCAAATCAAACTTTAGTAAGTTGGAAATGTAAATTAATCAGAATAATTATTACTGTACTTATTGTTCTAAAAGATGAAGGTTAATTAAAGTTATAGCTTAATACTACTGCAGGAATCATTATTCATACTTTAAAACTAATTTTGCAATGATATACTAAAACATAGTAATGATTAGAAACTATAGTGGGTTACATTTTCAAATAAATCTTTAAGGTAAATAGAGGAAATGAAAAAAATAGACTTTAAAGTACTTCGAGGAGCCTTAAAGCTGAATAATAGTGCAGTTTGCTAAGTAAATGATCTTTTAAAAGATTCATAAAATAGGTTAACTTTAATGAGAAGATAGCTTTAGTTAGTAAAAGATAATACGACGATCAAGTTTAAGATAAAATTTAAATCTAATATTGTTTATAGAATATCAGTTTCAAATAATTGAAATCCATTACTTTGATAAATATAGTTTAAAAATTTCTAGTCAGTGCATTAGAAGATGAATAATAATTAAGATATTGATATTTCGAGTGTTCCGATGTTTAACGAAATTTAACTTTCTTTTTATTAAATAATACTATTGGTAAAAAATACGAATCAATTTTATCATGCTAATAATAAATAATTTTTAAATTGTTTCGGAAGTCGCAAAGTACGAGAAATTTTTCAAAGAATTGTAGAGCAAAAATGCAGTTTATAATAAAATGTGAATTATGCAAAACATCGTGATTAAATATATTTGATATTAACGACGGTTATTTAATAATTAAACTTCTTTAAAAAATTTGCATATAGAAAGTGAGAAAATTGGATAATTAATTTTATTGTACAGAACTAAATTAAAGTTATTTGTAATAAGACTTCAAGGCATTATTACACACATTTTGATTTCGCATACAAGGTAATTGTACCTTTAAGAATTTAAGTAATTTAAAATCTGTTTCATAACACTTATTTAATTAACCATTATATTTCAAATCGTATTACTGGTTTTTTCTACGTTTTCTATATCGCTTTAATGTAAATAAAAATATTTTAAGTAATTGTAATAATTTTAATTGACTTTGGACATTAACATAATTTATATTTAAAAAATATCATAAAAAATGTATTCTATAAAATTACAGAAATATTTCTCTATGAAAACATGAAACTTTTTATTTTTACATCTGTACAATTTTTGCGGGCGTAAAAGATACTCATTGTAATATTTTAATTACAAATTAGCAATAATATAATGTTTCGTTTAATATTTGAATTGTCTTTTTAATTTACAGACGCCGAAAAATTAAAAAATAACTTAGTTCTTTATTTAATCCAGTGACATTTCAATTATAAATTTGGTTGGTGACACAAATTTTCGGATCGTGTCTGTATTGCCTTACGTAAACTGTACACTATACGTAATGTTTCGTTCGGCAAACACCTGACCTGTGCAAATGCTTTCGAGACTTCCATCCGTCGTCTTTCTTCAACTGCAGTTTGTTCACTGAGCCTTTGAAAACTTCCATTTTCCACTTTTTTCGCACCTCCTTGCTTTCGATTTACGCTCTCGCGCAAAGTGTTCGAAAAATTTCAATCGTTGAACCACTGAATAAACTATAGAAGCCTCGAGGAATCTCGATAGATTCTCATATTTCATACAAGGGGCTCAAGGATGATAAATTTAAGGCAGCGCCCGCGAGCCCGATTTTCATATGTTCGCGGAAAATTCCGTTCCCACTCCTCCACCCTCGAACAATACGATCGCATTGGGGATTGCATGCAAGTACGCCTCCACTCTAAGTATCCTGGGTAATTTTGCCTTTGAGACAAGAAAGATATTCGTGAAATATGGAAAATGTTGAGAATTGTGCTCAATTTTCATAATTGTACGATTCACATATTATGAAGATAAAAATGAATTCAGATACTTCGAGTTGGTAATTTATCTGCTTTTTAAATATTCGCTCAAATAACAGAGGAAATATGGATTGAAACCAAGAATCGCAATGCTTAATTTAATATCGATGAATATTCGCGGAGAATAAAGCATACGAATTACTTAAATACCAATACTCGTTCTCATAAGTAATAAATTTATTCCTCAATTTTATACTTCACTTTTAGCTTTCATTAAATTAATCGATCGCTTTATTTCAACTTTTAAATATAATAAACCCTATCAATATGTTTCCTGATTAATTATTTTAAAATAAAAACGACCTTTTAATTTTTGCGGAAAAAGACAACTTGTTCTGAAAAATTATCACATTTGAAAGTCTTTATAAATGTTGATCATGAATAGAAACATTAAATAATTGAAAACTAATACAAAGTTGCTGTCTATTTCCAGGCATTTGAATCTCAATTCAAAGCATCATGCAAAACATTTCTATCAGTTTGCTAAGATAAATACAATAATACAATTTCTATTGTTTAACCTTCGATTATAATGGATTTTCTATTAATAATTCGAAGAAAAATTTGCCTTTTATTTATTTAAAATTTTTTTATATTTCAAATATTCATATTCAGTTAAAGTAAATGCTTGTATCGTTATTTATACAATATAAAAGTAACAACAGCTGTAAAATTTGTTGCGATTTTCAAACGATTTATAAATTGGAGGAAAATGAGCAGAAATGAATGTATATATATATATATGCACACAAGCATACACACACACACGTACGTAAATAAATGTATTCAGTGCCGTGCTCTTATATTATTGCAAAGAGTGAAACAGGAACCACCGAGTAGCATACAGCGAACAATATAACCCTATATAATGCATATAGATTCTCGAGCCATAAACAGCCCTTTGGGATGAAAACTCACTCGTGCATAAGGTGCCACGTATCCCCTCACGCTCATCGTGCTCTCTCTCTCTCTCTCTCTCTCTTTCACTCCCCGCATTTATCCTACTCTTTTTGCTTCTCTTTCTTCTAAGGATTTCGCAATATGTATGTATGTATGTATGTATGCAAGCGCACGACGAGGTGCAAGAACAGTGGGGTAATATGAAACAAAAACGTCTTCTCCCTCTACGGAAGCTGTAAAAATCAATATTTCGACTAGATATGCATATAGATGCTCACCTTCGCTCCGTAGGCGTTTCGGAGTTTAACACGCGGAGAGAAAAATAGAAGGGAAAGAATCTTGCAAGGTTGTAAGGTAACGGATAGGATTGAGAAACGTCAGCAGGTCCTTAGTGCACAATATGCGAGTAAATATATCGTTAAGTTATATGGTTACCACGACGGAAACTTTTTCAAGGGAAATATTTAAAGGAAAAAAATTGATATGAAATCTTATATGAAATATCGCTCCAGCGCTTGAATTTCGTTTAATACGGTGAAACGATACAAGTATTAAATGTAAATAAAATGTTCCTGTGCTGTTTGCATTTATAGGTAGAGCTCAGTGATATTAAGCGCAAATCTCGGAATATCTTGTTATATAGATCCTAATCTACCGTATACACTGTATAAGTTATATTTTAATAAATACTTAGTATTGAAAATAAAATTAAATCGATCTTTTTCAATCTAACAACTGCAGGTAGTTATTATTTATTATTTTATACGAATGAAGTAATGGTGCATTTAGAACTTGTAGGAAAAATAGATGGCTAGATCCCATTCGAATACTAATAACATTTTACAAGCATTTTATCATAGCCATATTATTAAAAACAACGTAGTATATGCGACGAAACTTTAAACGCTGTTCAGCTTCTTATCAAAAGATGAAAGTAAAAATCATGCTTTTTAAGTTACGAGATTAAGCTAATGACTAATAATGCAAATGAGTTCATACGTGCCTTCCCTTTTAACCGATAGCTGCTAAACAAGTACTGAAGAATATAGTTCAATGCACATTTTATTTTTAATACTAAGTACATTTACTAGATTATTTAAATTTAAATTATAATTTTTACGATGAATTGCAAGCGATTCTAAAATTTCTAATAATACTCGTGAACGTAATTTTTGAACAATTTTTCCGAGTTTTATTATTAATATAAATGTTTGCTTTATTATAGTTTAAAGAATATATCTTGAAGTACATAAAGTACACAACAAATGTATTCTTTTTAAAAATTGTTTCGAGATGACTTTTCATAATGTTACTACTTTTAAGATTCATTTAAAATTCATCGCCTAAACGTAGACGTTCGTAAGTAAATCAATGCTTGCAAATTTAGTTATTCCGTAATTATTTATCAAAAGTCTTTTTACATTTATACAGTAAGCAGTAACGTATACGAGCTCCTCAAATTGCATTTGTGCATATTTGCTCATTTGAGCATACGCAGATGTTTTTTAATAACTCCGCGTATTTCAAAAAGTATTTTATATAAGTGTAAGTAATAAAAAAAACGTTTCGCTCAACTCACACTATTAAATTACTACTAATTGCCTTGTAGCGCGAAAAAAGTACAAAAAATTTTATGATACGCGAAGCGTGAGGATCGAAACAGTCGACTACGCCCATGCAATTAGCAAGTATACACGCATATCGAAATTCATTGTAATTTATACCGAGTGAAACTTTGAGTTGGTGGAGCGTTAAAAATCGCTGCCACGACTTCTTTATTCCAACCCGAGCAGTGCGACAATTAGCGTGTCGCTAAAAGCACTCGAGACGCACTCACGCACACCACGGCACGAAGGATCTTAAAAATTCGATGCGATTAAAAGTCCCTTACTCCCCGCTCGGCGAGATAAAGGCCCTGGAAAAAAGGTGCTTTTGAAGCACTGGCCGGCCACACCTACCAGGGTGAAATCGGTCGATCGCCCGAGCACTTGTTGTGATATCGCAGCCTAAATAATGCAGGTTGCCAGTCCCACCCTTCTGAGGGCTGTTGTCATACACCTCGATGAAAGAATAGCCTTTCAAATCTCGCGCCCGGGGTGTTGGCCGTGCGAGCAAAAGCTCCAGCTGCGGCGTCCGGGAGGCGATAAAAGGGCCGTGGTATCTTGATGCGGCGCTTAGCTCGAGGCCATGTGGAGTAGAGTACGAGCCCGAAGCGAAGGATGCGCCGCGAGTGTAGATTAATGATGCATCGCTTTATTAGTCGTCTCTCGAGACCATTTATTTTTCAGGTCCGCTAGTGTCCTGGTACTGTACTGATACGATGCGCGACGTTCGTTTTAGCCGCGTTGGCCTCCCGCCACTTTTGCCTTTTCAGGCTTATGGAAAATGTCCCCGGATTGGGCGGGGGCGGGCAGGTGAGGCTCCACTCATTAAAGCTAAAACTTTAAGTCGGTTAATTCAGGTCACGCAAAAACGCTGAATTTCGAATGAAGACGGCGCGAGGCTTCAATTTAAATATTTCATTTTGTTATGTAAGATATCACATCTACTTTTCAACTCGTGACGACGTTTTTGCGCACTGCTTTTGCTTTTCCCGAATTCTACTATATTAAGACTTTAAGTGCCAAGAAATATTTGATAAAATGGTCTTAAGAAATTGAGATTATACTGCTATATGAACTTTATTCCGAATATATCACGTGTATTTATGCTTTCGCGGACGTTATATTCGAGAGTTTAGTAAAAAAAGATAAGAATCTCTATTAAAATTATATTGAATTTGAATTTTATATCCTCCATTAAATTATTATCATTTTTAATTTTATAAATTATCATATTACCTACGATAATATTCATATTCGGTTTATCAGTTCAAATATTTGAAACTTTTAAATTGTAGTGAAGAATTTTTGTATGGAAATGTATTTCATCTGAAGGATAATTAAAAATTCATATTATAAAAAATCAGAAGTTGATCTTTAAAATATTGTAATACAAAAAGGACAAAATTCATTAGAAAAATAAATTGTTTTATTTCAGTTTTTTATTAAAGCATTGCATTTACATTAACGGCTCTATTTATGCCTTTTTGTTCAAGGATAGTATGAAGTAAGTGCGCGAAAAAACTAAAACAAGATAAATTTATATTATACGGTTATCTTAACGAATAATTCTGTAATTCATATTTTTCTAAAAATAAAAGCTTGTTGTTAGCGCTAAGTGTAACAATAACGTACGAAGTGTTGTACGCGAATGTTGTATTTTACGATATTATTAATATACAGATGGGTTTTTCTTCGAATAGAACCTAATTGTCTTCGTAGTTACTACACAAATAGATGTGTTAACAAATTATTTCCATCAAGGGGTTTTTATCGAGAATTAACTTTTTCAAGAAAAATAAAAAGCACAACTCAATTTATTCCACTTAAAACTTTTCAGTAATATTAGCACACGGAGGAGGTACTTAATGTACCTTCTATTACGCAAATTATGCTAATAAATCATTAATTTTTGGCCGGATTACTTTTTGTTTACGCCGTCTCGTGCCCATTAACCGTGATAATACATGCATCGCGCAACTATAGTCTCGTGTAATGTCACGTGCAACGCTGGAGTAAGCAAAAAGCTGTGCAAGAACAAATAGAAAAAGTAAAAAGGCATGTATGACCTTAGTCGAGCATATTTATGCCGACAGTAGTTTCTCGTTTATAGACAAGTACAGCACTGCGCGGTATCTCTGCCCGTGACGTATCAGCTATAGAAAATTACTCTGTACACGCTAACAATTTTTCCCATTGTCAAAAACGTCCCATAAGCATTGGACTTTTAGAGCTACGCGAAAGCACTTTCAAGTGGAACAGAATGGCGATATACATTCGTATCACTTGCCCTCCCCCCGGCGACGAGTGCGATATAAAGAGTTTGTATGCGTGCAATTTGAAGGGGTACACGTGTAAATGCAACATCGCGTTTTACTACGTTTCACAAGATCCTCTTTCTCTTTTATTCATCCTTTTCGCTCTTTTTCTCCGAATATATCTTCGCGTTCACGTCTGCGCGCGCGCGCGAGCACATTCGAACAGTACGGATCCTTTTTCCATCCATAACTGATCAATCTCCAGGGACGCATATCCTGATGGAAAATTATGATGAAATTACAAATGCATTTTGCCCGCACAGTATAACATGTCGAGACAGAGGAAGTCGTTGGAATTTCCAGGGCGCGCGAGTGCGGGATTATATTATTGGGAATTCGCAGCCGCCGTCGCCGCAAGGTTTATCATATTACGTATACGCAGTGCAATGTCGTTTGCCTGACTTTACTCTCCAATTTGCGTGCATGCGTATATCAACACTGCAAACTAACAACCGGTGCGAGTAAATGTAATTAAGAAGGTTTTACGTTACTACGTTATTTGGGCAAGTTTTAAACTCCTAGCATTAAAGCTTTTTCGGCTGCTCGACAAATATACGAGCATAAGATTTTAGACACGCTGTAGCTAATAATGCATTAGACATTGAATTCGACGAAGAGATTTTAAATTTTCTATTGTTATAAATTTGCAGAAAAATGTACGATGAATTAACATAATATTTATTTTGCAAAATAATTGTAGCATAATCATTGCCAAGCGTGACCCTACCATGAAGCAGTAGCGCAGAATGTGTTTAAAAAGATAATATCGAATTCTTGTAGTTACAGATCAATCGCTCATAAAAGTCTCGATAAAATCGTCAATAAAATAAAATATCGAGTAACGAGTGACTGATACGCATGTGGCACGCTGTCGATAATCGATTATAACAAATTTTTTTGACGTTCAAGAAATATGTCAGCAGCAATTTTTCGAATGACGCAAGTTATTTTCAGGATGTTTTAAGCTAAGTAGTTCTTGGCATTGAAATTCATCCTGCAAATATAATTTGTTCCGGGTAACCGAGATCATTTTGATTTGCTCGTATTGGATCTTGAAAAATCACTCGACAGTGGGAATAGATAAAAAAAAAAACGATTATTACAAGACGCACTGACTCAGAAGCGTGTACGGGTAAAAAAAAAACGAGAAAGAGATTCGGTGGATGGAAAAACACAACGAAGGGAACAGCGATTATTCTATCCGTTAAGTTGGGACGAGCTTTCAAGAGCTTGGAACGGTCCCTCATTATCTCAACACAATGAAGGCTCCTATCCGGTATTGGCATTTGCACGGATTCCAATAGAATTTAATTGGAGAAGATCGTATCGCGCTACACACACATTTCCGCATTCATATTCACACTTGCACGCGCTTGCTTTCAGACGGGAACACACGCTTACGCACGTAGGTATGTACCTGCACGCATGCGCACGCGCACGTATACAGAGCCACGCAAACTCATTAACTTGCGGAGGCGAACAAGCGAATGAACGCGAATAACGCCGCTGAAAAACGATCGGCTCGTGATCAACCAATGAACGCGGCAAGCAATACACGCTTGTAGCCTTAAAAAACCCAAGCGTATGTATATCTTGCGAAAAAGACTAGAAAGAGAGAGAGAGAGAGAGAGAAAATGAGAAACGGAGAGACGATGGTAGAAAATTGTTGGAATGTATAGAAGGAGAAAAATCGATGCGTAGCGACAGCCGACGACTGCTGCCATTAGTCGAGATCATCCACGGGTGTTTTTAATTTCGTCAACCAAGCGTCTTATACGTTGGTTACGAGTACCCTGGCTTTTTTTTTTTGTTTTAATCGGAAGTTGTACAACGGGGATTTTCAAAAAATAAATCATTATTTCATTCGTACTTACTTGCAGTGTAATAGGAATCCTTGGTAGACATTTGCCAAGTACAGGTTTGTCTGTGATCAATAAAATAGATTTTTACAGCAATCTTGGTTGAAAATATACAAGAATAAAAAAAAGATCTGAACGTGACATATTTTCTATTAGTGTTGAAAAAACTGATGTTAATTATAAAACACCATTAAACTTTTTTTATTCTTACAATGAAGTTTAATTAAATTTCAAATGAAAATTGTTTTAAGCGAATCATACACTCTAATTTGTTGTACATGTTATAAATTTATACCTGTCGTAAGATATAATAAATTATATTTATTAAAAGTTACGTTTTTAAAAAAAGAAACTTTTCTGCACGTTTATTTGTTATGTAGTTAAATTAGAGGAAAGTATTCTTCTATTTACCATTGTTTTCAGTGTTTTTTTCAGGAAACAGTTATTTGGTAAAATTTTTTTCAAATATCTTTATTTACCACTAATGAATGTAACCACTTCGTACCTCTTCTTCTTTTTCTTAAAATATTTTAAAAAGCTTGTTTGTATTATTTAATTTATAAATTTTTAAGAATAAATATGCGCAGTTGTTTTAACTTTTATTTCTATAATTCATCATTTATATAAATTTATAAATAATATTATTAATTAACTATACAAAGAGATTATATAAACAATTAGCAGATGAGTTTTTGATAAGTAAATAGCTTTTAAGTTATACAATGAACAAAGTATTGAATTCTTTTCATTCTTATTAAAGTCTTGATTTACGACAGAATGAGATAAATTTTTTATTTTAATACAACAATACATACGTGATATATTATTTTTACCATTTATACCCAAAATAGATTCGCATAGCTTATTTCTTCAAACTTATCAACAAAACTCTTCTTGTTTTTCCTCGATTGTAAATTATGTAGCGATTTTCGACTTAACAATATTAAATTACTGTTTCGTTTCGTTCGCTTCTCTGAATTCAATCGCATGATAAAGCATTCAGTTTTAAACTTCATTGTCTTCCTCTCTAGCTAAAGTAAAACTCAGAAGATTTCTCTGGTAGATCTCAGCTGAGGCTCTCTCGAATATTCTTGCCGTACAGTGCAAGCGCAATTCTACATAGTGAAATACAATAATTGTACCTCCTGGGCCTCGGAAAAACATGAGATAAATAACAAGATGAACAAGACGTATCGTTTAAAGAAGATTAATCTCCGCTCTACTCAGATTAATGTAGCTTCCGAGTAATTGATTAGATTTCTCTCATGCGTCCGCGCCAAATGGGAACTATCCTGTGCCCGCTGCAAAAAAACAGTGTTGGAAATTCTAGAGAAATGCATTGCCCCCCCCCCCTTTTAACTGCGCGCGAGTGTATCTATTGCGCGAAAAAATCCGCGCGCATCAATTTTGCAAAGTGCATAGCGCCAGTTTTTTCTATGGCGCACTACTTGGCTTCTCGCGATCCTCCCCTTCTATTGTATTTTTGCCCCTTGCCTCCCACCACCGATGCGATTGTCTCCGCGCAAATATGTCGAGAAACGAGTTTCTTTCTTCATTTTCTTTGCTCGTGGTTCTTGTTCTCATAAATCGAGCTTTTTCGTTACTCCACAAGTACAAGGTATTGCGGTGAAACAGAATAGGTTTTCATTCCAAGTGAGCCAAAAGATCGGAAAGCCACTTTTTAGGTCGGTTTTTTAGCATTCAGCAAATAATCTAGTGACCTACTACGAGTTCATTTATGTCATTAATACTAGTTTGATACATTAATAATTTACCGCTATAATTGCGGCAGAGCATATTCTATTGTATATTAAGAGATTTTTATTAACTCTTGGTATTAATTAGTAATAAACTAATATATAAAAAATAGTATTTGAACTATATTTTACAATATTCGCATTATGTTCTGCTTAAATAAATTCATACACGCTTTATTAGTGTTTTTATACATTTTCACTCAAAAAAATATTAAAAAATATGTAGTTTAGTTTTTAAAAAACAGGTATGCTTAACTTGCATGGTAATAATTTAACTTTCTGCAATTTAAATTTTTTTAGATTTTTTATGGATAGTTCAATATATAAATCAGTGCGAGAAATATTATTCAAAGAAATTTTCAAATGAAAATGCACTTAATAATGAAAAGCAATAAAAAAGATTTCAATTAAAAATAATTGTTAGCTTGGACATTTGCATATACAAAAGGCAATACAATGTTTTGCAATTCAAAATAACGTATATATCATTTGACAATTTATAATCCAATTTAAAATCTTCTCCAAGAGTCGAAAATTTATAAGTTTTATGTACGTTTTTCCCTAAAGCTGTCTGAAATTGATTAACTGTAGCCTAAATGTGCGTTATGAAACGCCAAGAAGGAAAAAAATAAAAAAATTTGATCGAAAAAGCTATTTGCAGTAAATAAAAGTAATTTTGAATTTATTGGAAAAATAATAAATAGAAAGTTAAAAAAAATAAAAAGAATGAACCACTAATAGATTCAAATTTTTATAAGAATTTTTGATAGAATAAATTATAAGAAAATCGTTGTGATAAGTTAAGAAAAAAAACAAGGGATATAAATTTTATTTTATTTCTAAGGTATTTGATTTAGTTTTCTTTTTTCTTTTCTATTCATCGTGTTTTTATTTATTTAGCACTTTATTGGAAATCAAATTACAAAATTTTAAATTATTATACTTAAGAAATTTCTTACGGAAATATTAAAAATTATTAATCACGTATGTAATAAGTGTCCTACCCTATCCTATCTTATATCGCTATTTTTAATAATTCGGACTTATGGTTAAAATAAATATTAGTTAAATTAATGTATATCGTTGCATACACTTAACATATGTTTAAATAAATAAATATTTATCTTTCTACATATATTAAAAAATTTTATGTGAGACATTTCCTTTATTTCTAATCAATTTTCTTAGAGAGGTTTTCGCGTAAATTTAACACTAGTTACTCTAGAAAAGTTCATTCTCTTATCGTATCGTCTTGAAATAATTATTGATTCACTAAATGTCTATAATAAATTACCACCTTAAAACGTATCCAATTAAAAGATAAAAACGCTGCATTTTATGTATTAATTAACACTTAAACAATTAAAAATTTAAATCTACATTGATATGGTGAAAGTGTTGTATTTTTCAATCTGTAGGAAAGAAAATCTCTCAAAGCAATATATTATAACTACATAAATATGTAAAAAAATGTTATTAAAGCAAAATTTACTGGATTTGCTCTAAATATTGTAAAAAAACTTAATTGCACAAAACTTTACTTTCGTTCAAATCTATTAATTTTATTAAAAAGTTTAATTTATATAAAAATACTTTTAATCATTTTAATACTAGCGCTTATCAGGGATTACGATCATAACTTTTGATAGCTATTATCAATCAAATCAAATCACAGAATAATTGCCAGTCTTCCGCAAATTCTCTCTCAGATTTAAAATGAAAAGACCGCAGAAAAAGTCTCAGAAATTTTCGTACCTTCGCTTCCATGTGCGTTTGGCGTGAGTTTTATAAAACCAGGGCGTTGCACAAAATGAGGAAAGGCAAGGTATGGAAATTAAGAAGAGAACAAACAAGCCCGGGCTTCTGAGAGAGCAAATAAAATTTCACACGTACCACGAAATCCCAGCAGTCGTTTGCCTCTCCCTCGAAGAGCGCATGCAAAAAGCTTCCAGCTCTCTTGGAGCTCGATCTCCGCGCAACGATACTCGTTGGCGAAAATCTGATTCAGGATGGTGGCGAGCGCTTAGAAAGAGCTTAAAGCGCTCACCCTGGAATGTACGAAAGCTTTTTCTCTTTGCGTTCCAGTCTCTCTTTGTTCTTAACCGGGTGATGAAATCGCAGCTTCGAGAACTCTGCGGTAAGCCAATTCACATCTACGAATCTGCCTGAGCTGTTTTCGTGTTTTTTCCTCGTTTCATAATTTATCCTACGTTTGATATTTTAAGCGCCAGTTCTTATTCTGTTTAAATATTTATCTAATTTACTTTTTCTCGCTACGGGCGAGGGAGGACTCGACAATCGCAACTCGCTTTTCGGTGCCGCTTGTCTACGAAAGGCTGCTTTGTATTAATTAGGTGTCCCGTAGGGCGTCTTTTATTTCAATTTATTCAGGCACCTTTTGTGTACTTGTTATACTTAATATTAAACACATTGGATATAATGTAGTTTCATAAAGTTTTATTGCTTCGTTGTCAAGAATGATTGAACTTTATTACGAGGAAAGTAGGGATTACGTAATTAGGTTATTTAATTTATGTTCAAAAATATTAGCTTTGGATTCTTCCTTTACTTTGAGAAAACTAATGTTGGATTATTAAATGTTTTTACTAAAAGCTCAAGAACCTACTTTTAATAAATCACTGAAATATAAAAAAATTTTTATCGAAAATTTTCCGTACACAAGATTTTTCTATAAAACATAAGCTTACTCTTATTAGAAGATAAAAAATTTAATCCTTAAATATTCAGAGCCCCGATATTTATAGTTATACTTTTAACTTTATTAACTGCTTCGTTAATAAAAGTACTCTATAATATATTATATACTTTTTATTAGTATTTTAATATCTATAAATTTTCATACGCACGCACATACACACATACACATATGCTATTATGAATCTTAAGTTTATCTCTACTGAATTCAACTTCGTTAATTTTCTCGCAAATAAGACAAAGTACAGTCTCGAAAGACTGTACTTTGTTTGGTTTGTAAAATAAAATCTCTTTATTCTGCAATAATAAGCAAATTTCTTTCATATAAAAAGTACGCGTAAGTAAACACAATAAAGATTTATTTTTTTTTTAAATAATATATTTATTTCACTCTAAAATGTATAGGTATGCATGACAAATGGAGAAGATAATTATGAATTAGAAATCTAATGCTTACAAATTTACTTTTACATAAGTGTAGGTATATAAATTGCTTTAAAAAGTAACTATGAAATGTATAAAAAATTAGAAATAGTAAATCTCATATATCAATGCGCGGGTTCATTTTCCAACTCTTATCGAATTCAGATAAATAATAATGAAGTTAAGCATAATTAAATTAAAATACTGGTCTTTAAAATCTGAGAAATTACTTATAAAAAATAAATTGGCTCAAGCTATGGAAAGCAAAAATGGCGCTAAAACTCGTATAAACGTTAATTTTTATATTGGATTATGATATTTCATACTCAATAGGGAATATTAGTTATATCTATCGAATTTTCATTTAAATTTGCTGCCGTCGAAAGGAATAGATTTATGCAATGTTGTAGATCTTTCAGCGTTCGCAGCGATAACATATACTTTACAGATTCCGCTCGAGAGCCAAAATCGTACATTCCTGGAAAATCCGCTTTTCTGGGAAGACTAATGTAACTGCTAATGGATGCGGGCATTTTGCATGTGCACTCGACGTGACTCCTTACAACTCTCATATTTCCAAACAGACGGGCGAAGGTATTTCCGAGTTCATCAGTTCAAAGTAACCATGGACTTCACTCGATATTTTAATAGCCACAACGTGGGGTGGGAGCGATGCATTTACGCGGTCGAGAGGGTAAAACCGCTCCAAAATCGAGCCTCCGGACAATGGAAGAGCAAAAACCTCGGCGTGAAGAAAAAGGGACGCGCTTAGCATTACCGCGGTCGATCGCACTTTGATTAAACGCTTGAGGCGGCGAGGCTCCGTTTCGTGACACCTCGTCTATGTAATTGCATCTCGCTTGGGCACACCTTCCGTTTCTCCGTGGATCTGCGACTGCAGCTCGAATCGACGTCTCGTCGCATGCGTCTGCTGCAACTGCACATCAATTCTTTATTACAAGAATTGCATTTTACACGACGTCAGATGCTCTTCAAAGAGGTGGCGCTTCAATAATGGTTTTCATTTTCATTTTCATTTTTCACCCAAACCGTGTCTTTATTTTCTTTATCAAGGCGTCGCAAACGTAGATTCGAACTACTGAACTTTCATTTTGCATCCGGCAACTATTTTATCAGACTTGCTAAATTGACTTGCGGTACCAGCATCTCCTCGAGTAAGTTAAAAGGAATGAGAAGTTAGTTTTTCACATCCATAGCCTATAAAAACACGAATAAAAGTTACCACCGAGTGGAAAGATACCTAAACTGTTTATTTTTATTATTCTCTTATTCTTAGCGTTGAGTAAGCTAGTAGTGCTAGAGAAATAATACTTTATTATCTTGAACTGCTAATTGATACAGAAAATCGTAATTATCTAAATTACTGGAAATGAATATGTACTCTTTCAACGCGTAAAAAGTGTTTTTTTTTTAAATAAAAAAATTTAAATAATAGATATATTTTTTATTATATTTTTAATGATGAAGTTTAACAATTACCTTCATAAGTTATTATCTGCGTTTTATACTTTAGACAAGATGTGCATATGCTCTTTTTAGGGAATTTAATTAGCAAAATCAATTAAAAATTTTGTTCGATAAGTAAACTTTTTTAAAGCGGCACATTTATCTGAATTTATCCGATTAAGTTTGATAACGTGTATACTGACGAAGAAAAAAGAGAAATGCATAATAATGACATGAAACGCATTTCAAAATTTTAGCGCATATTCGTTAATTATAAATTTAAAATGTTAATTAATTATGTCCTACAAATGAGTTAACGAATTTTAATTGAATTTACGTATAGAAATTTAATTCATTATGTGATTCTACGAAATGAAATTAGGAGATTGTATTTATTTTGAGGAGGAAATATTAGAAATAATAATTACAGTATGATCATTTAATTTCAAAATTCATACTAAATATTAATATATTTTTTTGAGTTTAGAGTTTATAATTGATGCGTTTATTATATAAATAATGATATGTTTAAGTACGTTTGATCGTGATAAATACTTCTATACATTCACATGCTTCGATTCATATTTACATCTATTAATTATATCATAATTTCTCATGCAGAACAGTTGTATATTAATATTTTATTCCATAAAAATATATTACAAAAATATAATTTTAAGTAAAAGAACTTGTACAAGTATTTTAGAAATATTAAGGATTAAGTTTTGAAATGGTATGGCGTGTAGTAAATCTAATAGCTAGAGGTTGTAGATTTTATAAAAAAACTAATATCCTGCAGAAATTAATAATATATTTAAAAACATTTATAAATAAACGATAAAACTCAGATTTACAAGTAAATTTTGGAGCTGGTATAGTATAATGGATAACCGCCACTAATTTCAACAAAATACAATAAGTTTTGGTGACATTTCATTTTCACAAAGTTTCAAAAATTTGCACAATCAGTTAATAATTAATCGTTATTTTGTAAAAGTTCTGCTTCTAATACAAGTAAGTTATTGTAATATAAAAGTAAAGAATCATATCTTGATATGGCTGATAAAGATGAGAAAAAAAAATACAGTGCACATCAGGGATATGTAAAAAGGACGATAAATTCTTATGAAAATATAGGGTATTTACGAGATCCAAACATGAAGTAAATTGTGCAAGTTGATGATCCTTTTTTGCTACTGAAGATGGATTTCGAATGTCTACATACGCGTTTGCCTTGTATTTGTATTTTAGCTGGTAATTTCGTTTCATCGCCGCTCAGATATATTACACACGTTTCCACGTGCTCAGTAGTACCGTAATAACGTATCCCGTAGCAGCAACAGTAGCAAAATGAAACTTTGAAAGGAGGGACACTCGCTTGCTCCTGCGTGCACGCACACATGGAGTAAAAAACATATTGCGCTGGGAAAACTTGACAATGAAATTGTAATACTCGGCTGTGAGCGCAGCATGTGTTCAAGACTCAAACAATTCTCGGTGCTGCCTTTATTACCGTTACGTGCGTCGCGTCACCCTGACGGAAGGTGTCTGGGGTAAAGCAACAATGCGCGCAGCGACGTATTATTTGTCTTACGATGATGTGAACACCAACGTATGTAAAAGCAAGCATCTCTCTCTCTCTCTTATTTGCCTACACAACCTGTCATAGCGCGCCATTGTTAGCGAAGTCAAAGCGATGCGTGCACAGAAGGCATCGAGATGAATTATACAGGCATAATTAACCACATTTTCTTTAAGCCTATCCCAACCTCTATTACTGATAGTTGTTTTATTTATATAAAGGTAGAAATCAATCGTTAATATGTTGGCTACTGCTATTATGATTCGTCGACTGCTTTGTGAAGTGCTTCAATGAACATTCTGTTCGTGCACGGTGACTTTTCTAGGAAATCACGAATTATTTTTAACACGGAATTGCGAAATAGATTTGAGATGGATTTCAGTTAAAATTTAAGAAATTATCTAGGATTTACCAGTTATCTTTACCTCGACCACAGATTATCGTGGAATAATTTCACGGAAAATGAGATAATTAATTCAACTACAAATTCATGTAATTTATGCTTAATGCAACTCATTCATAACATGCAACATTTAATAGGAGAGACGAAATTTATTGCACGATGAATAACAATAAATTAAACTGATGCCACCTACAATAAAGTTAAAAATGTGTAATAAATTAAGAATTTACTCAGTTAAGGGAAGCTTACACTATTTTCGAGTACAGTTACTTTTTTCGAGGCGTTCGGGACAGACTGGGAGCTTACAAAAGCATCGACTTCAAAGCCAGTCGCGAAAAACCCCGTAACTTTTTATACAATAATATGGTAATTTCCTTTGCTTTAAATGCGAATATCATCTCAGTATCTTCTGCGTTATAAACTCGCGAAAATTCTATTCCCTCGAAACATTCAAGACCAACCGATTGTGCGTCGCCGGGTCCTCCGCGCTGTTTTACTTCACGAAAGATAAATTCGGCTGAAAGGAGGCGAAACCACGACACCTTTATTCGCGGAGAAGATTCGAAAAAGCTCACCTCGTGCTTCCCGCTTGGTTCATCACACAAAGACTCTTTCCGCGGCCATGAAAAACGAGACTCTGCGGCGCGTGAAACCGTGACTGACAAAGACCCATTTTTACATGCACGCGTGGACGAAGACGCGTTAAGGGATCAACCGATATAATGGAGCTTAGCAGACGCGAGGCAAGGGCAGAGGGTAGCGCAGCCTTTGTTTCACTAGTCCTCGGTCCCAGCTTACTTCCCTCTCTCCTTTTACTCGAAAATCCAAGCGTTTTCGCGCAGCTTCCAGCGCCAAGTGGTACATTCTCATGCATATATTCGTCGGCACATTTCTCTCCACGCCGAGTCACTTGCGGAGGGAAATTTTGCCTGCGTTGCGGTGCGTAATTAGCGTGCGCGTGTACATGCTGACAGGAGAAAGAGACACGCGTGGAAGCAGGAGAGACGTGACCGGGGGAGGGCTTGACTATTATTCGCCACTTATGTTCTCTCCGCAGACTTTTATCCGATCTTGCTAGCATATGTACATATTTTGAGTATCGGGGCTGGAGAGGGAAGGTCGTGCGCATTTGCGAGTAGAAAACGAGTTGGAAGCGGGCGCAGGAGATAATATCGGATATCGGAAATCTCCGATATAAGCCCTCGCATATCCTCTAATACTTTTTGGGATTATCTTGGGAATTACGACGCTCTCGGCTACGGAAAAAAGGTTACGGATGAGGCAGTGGTGACGATAAGTCATGCAAGGATAACGATCCTTGTTTTCCTTTTCCTCTCTTGTCGAATATTGTTAGCTCTTAATTGTATCCCAATACATTATTTTTCTAAGCTCCAGTTACCCAAAAGCTTGTTTATTCAAGTTGCCCTGAGGCAATTGTAAATACATAGTTTATATATCTCGAATATAAAATCAAATTGATACAGAGAATTTCTGTAAAATAAATACAGTACTTAATAAACATTAGTTATTTTAACGACAACTAAATATAAAAGTACATAAAAAAAAAAATTTAGAAAATTTAATTTAAAAAATAATATAAATACAAACCTTTAAAAATTGTTATAGATGATATTGATACGACGATAAAATGCTTATTGCGATTTTGCACCTCCATATTTTAAATATAATTTGATATTAATTTGTGCTTAAAAATACGATCACATTATTTCATATTTCTTATAATGTCGTCGTGTCATGTAGTTTAATGAAAAAATTCCCATTCATTTAATGATTCATAAATTCTTAATAATACTTATTATGGAAAGTAATATACTCGTTTTATTTAAAAATAGTTAAAAATGATAAGTTTTTATTCGTTTAATATTAAATAATAAATTACATCTACATTATTCGGTCACTCCTGTATTCATTCTTTAATTATAATATTCATAATTATAATTGTTAATTGATAAATTAATTTAAATTGCGTTGTGTCGTGATGAAAGTATTACTTGACGTCATTGTAGCAAATCAGCACAAATTTCCTCTTGATATTTTAGCAGTAGTAGTGTGTAATATTAAAAAAATTCTGCTTTGAATTCCCTTTTCTTGAATTCAATTACGTCTTTGAAATCTGGTTAAACATATTTTTTATTCAAATAAAAACAAGAAGGAATCTGTTATTCGCAATATCATTATTTGAAAAAATGTATAATCTAAGTAATAATTTAAAAAATAATTGTATGCTTTGTAATACTATTACAAAGAGAATAGACAGAATCCACGGTATTTCTGGAATTGAGAAAAACATCTTGATTAAAAATAAAGTTGTTACTTAAAATGAATAAAAATTCAAACTTATTTAGAAACTGAATTTGGACAAACACTTATTATAAATAACTTACATCGATCCTGGGAATACAGTTTTTTTTTTTTTTTGATAGATAAAGTTTTGAATACTTCTCTTTGCTTTACTCGAAAATTGCGAGTCTTGACGATTCTTGTCAAAAATATAAACAACAACAAAAAATCAGAATAAAAAGTTAACTTATAATTACTTCTTATACTTACCTATACACCATTAAATATACAATAAAAATCCGCAATTACAGTATATTGCACTTTGTTTGAGCGAAGTGCCCTAGTTGGACTAAAATAATACATTGAAAGAGAATTCGTACACAGCACACGATATCGCAATAATGGGCTATTTCTTCTACCTCAACTTTATCCAGAACACAGTTTTTATAGACCGTTCTCTGCTTACTTCCCCGTACAGGGATATACAGCACGTCATATTGTTTTATCGGCGAGCTCGAATAGAAGCGAGTGCGTGGAATAGAGGGAAATAACAAAAACTAGAGCGAGAGACCGGGGCAGGGTGTTTCGGAAGAAATAGGGAGAACAACACTACCTCGGAAGTCGATATAAAGTACGATCGGGGGGAGGGAATGGAAGAGACCCGGTCGCTCGGTCTTATTAGAAAAGTCACTTACTGAGGCCCATTCGGCCGCTCGCTCGCTTCCCTCATTACGGTAAGTAATACCGTGGCGTCGAAGCGGCTCCACATCGCGGTGTCCGGCACTACACGCAATTCGTGGCCACTATAAAACGCCTCGTTTCACCCGGTCGGCGGCTTTACCTGCTTCCCGCTCTCTCCTTTTTACCCTCCTCCCAGCGGCGTGACGCCTCTGATTCCTCGCGTTCTCCTCGCGATCGATGCGTAATAAAGGCACACGCTCGAGCGGAATCCATTGGGAGATATATTAGAGCCAGTGCCTGGCTTGAAACGCAGCCGAGACGAGACGCCGCGCGAGTTTCCCATTATTTTAATGAAAATACTCGAGACGCCGACTCCGCTGAGTTTTAATATCCGCGGCGGAGCATCTGACAATGGCAATGCAACCGAGAGCTGCCTATTCGTTGCGTTCCGTGACCGCGACCGAGAACTTCTTTCTACGCAATACCGAAACTGACCCGCCGCACTTTCAATTTGGTTGAAATTCCCGCGGTATGTCGCGCTCCGGCTGAGGAGAAAAGTTCGAGCCCGAATAACAAAGAGTGGGGGAGAGAGAGCGATACGTTCGCAGAAGCGGCCGCGAGTCTGTGCGTCGATGATTATGAAAGGGAATCGTAGACAACGAGCGGGCGAAACGAAAATGATGGGCTGAAAGAGGTGAAAAGAGACGAGTGCTGAACGGGGCGATATGAAAGGAGGAAATAAGGGTCGGGTTCGTTGAACCGCCCGGATGAAACACGCACACGCGCCCCCGCGGTTAATCCGTGTGAGTCCTCATGAGTTTACAAAGAGTCGCGCTAATTTCCAAAGTGCTCCGATAGAATATGGAGGAGGTTTTTCCGACCGTGCAAAAGTCGGTAGAATTTAGGTGCTGCAGTGCGATGACGAAGCTCGGCACGATAGAAGACGTGGATGAATGGAGCGGCTAAAAGGAACCTTGAATATGAAGCGCCAGTTACGGCGATAGCACCGGCATTCAGACCTGAAGAAAACGATGCGGAAAACGAAGAAAGAACGGGAGGAAGTGCCCGAGCGTCTTTCGCGAATTATTGTGTCTCATCCTCGAGCTGCTAGAGCAGCCTCTAAAAGCAATATCGCATAGTCTTAGTGCCAGTGGCGCGCATCGCTATGTAATCAGACCGAACGTCGGCGAATAAGAAAGAGACGGAGCGGCACTACCGTTTCGTCGGTGCGAGGCACTTTTTCTGCTCGCTGAATGGATAAAGACACCGGCTGTAGCACAGCAAACCTTTTCGTTTTCAATGCCGTAATGATTGTTTTTTTGAATGCAAAATCGGCGGAGTCGGTTTTCCCGTTTTATACGAAACGGAGAAAGAAACCTTTAAAATACCGCAGCATTGTTATTTATGTGTAAATATTACACATCGCTCTTGTCAAGTTGATTTAATCGTGAAATGTGTCGTTAGTAGTCTTTATCGAACACTAAACAAGTTTAATTACACGTATGGATATGCACCTTCATTATTGTCGAGCAATTTTGAAGGTTATTTACAAGAAGAAAACCATGTAGCTGTAATATACCGGGGAATGAATCTATTCATCAGTGCAGAGTTTATGCTTCTTTTTTAAATTATAAGTGAAATCTCTGATCTTCGAACATATGGTGCTTCGAGTGTGTATATTTTTGATCGAGGAATAGAAACTTTTTGTTTCTCAGTCAGTACTAACGAGCATTAAAAGAAACACATAGAAGTCATTGATCCCATTTCACACGACGCAAATTATTAAACATAATTTTCAACCGGATCTGAAAAGCTGCTTTGAAATCGGTTAAACACGAGTTTTCACACACTTTTTAATTACGCGAGTAACATATGTAAACTCGATTCACCAGCCCGTCCAATTTGCAATCATCTGATTTGAATATAACCCCAGTAGTGAGATAATTTTACACGCGTACGCATCAGCGTAAAAGTTTTCAGCCGACTTGGGTCGGTAGTGTCAGAACAATGGCAGTGAATGAGAAATTCCGCGCGCTCTCCCGGAGAATTAGAGGAGTAGGCGAGAGGAGATGAAGGAGAAGAAGAAGAGCGAGAGGGTTGATGTCCGCAAGTGCAATTGCTGTTTCTCGCAGCCTCGGCAAAGTTGAATGTCTCGATATCTTTCGCTCTGCCTCCCTCTATCTGCTGCGCTGCTCGCACACTCAGGCATTTATAGCTACGTGCATAGAGCCGTCGCATTATCTGGGGAATCCGTAAAAATAGAGCGAGCCGGTGCACAACTGCGGGAGGACGATTCTATTCTAGATGGGCGTATGTACGTGTGTGAGCGTGTGTGTATTCGCTTCCCTCCCCGCGTCTCTCGGTTCTCGCCCGTTCTCGCTTCTCGCCGCGTCTGTCTTCTATCAGGAAACAGGCCGATCGAAGGCTCAGCGACGTTCGCGCGACTCTACTTTATAATACTATCGCCATCTCTCATCTCCTTCTACTGCATCCCATCCGTGCCTGCGCCTCGTAAAGTTTCCTTGCGAACACTTCGCGTCTCGATCCTCTTATCGCTTCACCAGACAAACTTTTACCTTTCAATTCACTCGCGCACACGCCCAGATTATTCTCCCAAGTTTCGCTGCGGCTCACGCGTACAAGATGTCCCTTTAAAGTCTTGTGTTGTCCAGTTCGCCGTGCAACTTTCCGCGGACTCAATGGGATTCTTTACGTTGCGATTGCATTACCGAGATCTTCGTTTCAAATGATTCGCTCCAAACTATTTTTAGACGCTAACAGTGGAAAGGCATTATAAGTTTCAAATTTTCCTACTGCCAAAAGTAAACCTTATTATTTTTAGCGACCGTCAAATTCCATTTACAATAATTAATTAGTGATCGAATAAATACGTTTCTCAAATGCTATTCCATTAAGCTCAGTTTCTAAAAGCTCGTTTCTTCCTTCCAGTTTACACGTTATGTGAAATCTTAATTTGATACAACCAATTATGTACTACACGAGTTAAACTTCAATTTTAAATAACATTGACTATCATGTTGAGCATTTCAGTAACAATAATAACAAGTTTAAGGTAAAAAATTAGTTGAGTTCGATAAATTACTTATTTGCTCAGTCTTTAGTTTTTTACGCAACTATTCTCATCCTTTTGCGGTTTAATATTATATGACTTCTCTGGCTCCCTCTTTAGAGACCAAGCAAAACAAAATTTTCTTCTATCTATTTAGTTACTTTATCAATAGTTGCAGTGAAACTTTCAAGAAGAATGAAATCTCTTTTTATTATTTCTCGATAACAAGTTAAACTTTGTCTCTTATCTCCAGTACTGTTAAACAATATTATGTCTGAACTAAATCTTTTATTAATAAAGTAATTTTAGCTGCATAAAAAATTTAAGTAGAGAAGAAGGTCATAAAAATATATTTATTATTATTACACGTATGTTTGGATGTAATGTGAAAAGTCGGTATCAGAATTGTAAATCAGTTTTTCTTTCTACTTTGCACGATATACTTTTATGCCCCCACTCGTGGATTCGCAACTCGGGTATTTTTGCAGTATCGTCAAAGATTTTACCGTATGATTTACGGAAAACTCGTCAAAACCTTAAAGTTCTAACTGTAATTAATGAAGGCTTTGTCAACGGTAGACACTTCGGAAGGAGTCTATAACAAGATAATACGTCGCTACCTTCAGTTGGTTAGCGCTCGGTTTTTTGGGACAACAAATATTGATCTGCATTTATCGATCTATTAGATGCATTAGCTTATAAAATTGTATATTTTTCTGCCAATGAAGTTGAAAATATATATTTTAAAACGACGCTAATTCATTTGTTATACATAATCAAGTTGAAAACATATTTTAATCGAGCTTCGGCTCACCGTTAAATTCATAAAAATATAGTACATTATCGATGAAGAGTCGTTTTTAAAAGTAAACGACAGCACTACCCGTAGGAGATTGAAATGAATTTATGGCTTGAACTGTTTTACTTATATGCATTTAATTGTATTTCCAACCCGGCGGAAGATTATAGAATTATAGAAAACAGTTGGGTCAGCAGTCGAATGGAAAGGAAATCAACACAAATGAGATACGTCTTCCTGGAATCACCGGTAGGCAGTCGCACAAAGAGAAGATTCATCCGCGCGTCCTGATTCAATTTGTATTTCAACCGCCAGCTCACGCACATATCCGAGGCATTGCTACCGTGCGACGCTCGTTCTAAGCTGCCGAGCTGCCGAGACGTTCACATAAGTGGATTTGTGCCGCGCTCCAATGTAATTGCATTCTGACGAAGGATTGCGGCGTCCAGCGCAGCAATTAGTTAGGATCAATGGGGGCGCGGGGGCGAGTTGGCCGCCAAGACGTTCAGCGTCAGCAGATGATTAGAGAGTGGAGCTCGCGGGTAAGGCGACGGCTTCGAGAAACTAAGTGCCGCCTCGCGCACAATTACCGAGTTTTAATCAAGAGCCGGTTAATTGCCGGGCAAGTGCGGCCGCGCCTCCGCCTCGCTAATATAATTACCCCACAGGAAATTGCTTTTAGTGGCACGGTTAGCTCGTACATCGCCGACGTCCTACAGCGGCAACCTGCCTATGCAAATATTCGAATCCTGCGGCCGTCTCTCGGTCTATGAATCTCGCCACCCACTCTTCCAGCCCTCCCCTTCGCCGTGCTCCCCGTGTTCCTGTCTTTAGGCGACGCGTCGGTTAGTCTTACGAGGGGCTGAGCCGACGCCCCGTGCATCAGTCGACTTCCCTTGCGTATTACGCTCCCATTCATTTTTACGAGCAGACGAGCTTTCGAGTCTCTCTCAATGAGATCTTATTCAGCCCAGGCACGTTTTACAGGGATCCTTGCATTTTTTAAGATAATTTAATACTGGATTGGATTTTTTCCCTATTTTTCACAGCTGCTCGCTGCCTATCCCTCCTGGAATATTATTATTATTATCTTGTAGATTAAAACATGGCTTTGTTTTGGGTTTGAAATCTTCATATTTGTTTCTAAAAGCACTCTGCGAAAATTTAGAAGCATTGTTTTCTAATTATCGTTTTAGTTGAAATATATGACGTTCGTTGCAATTTGCTTCGATTGAATTAAAAAAAGTGTTAATACATATATGTTTATAGAGCTATGCCTTGATTTTCAGAAATTCAAGCTTACGAGTCTGTTGATATTTGAATATTTAGTATTCGTATAAATTATTAATATCAATTAAAAAGAGATAGTACGATCAATAACCTTATAACTTTTTCAGATGAATTTTTACCTATCAATTATCAAAAAGTTATAATTCGTGTTATGCATGTCAAATATGCATCATGTTTGTAATGTTCCATTTTCAGTTAAAATTTCAACTTGCAATATAATTTTAAAACGAATAAATGAATAAACAAAGATATACAGTATTTTTAAGTTTTTATTTTAAGTTTCTATCAGAGATGTTTCTACGTTCATTATAATTAATTAAAAAATAATAGTCTTTAATTTAAACATTCGAGCGGATAAGCCATTTTATTCAAATTTCAACTCAGGTCAATAATTAAAAGTAACTTTGTAAAAGCGTGTCTGTAAAATTTTTCAGTTGTAAATTAATATAAGCTTGGCTACCTCGAGTATTATATTTATAAGTATAAAATAAAGATAAGGCAATCTTTGTGGGACATTTGAGCCGTTATGTTTGCTGAAATTAAGTGATAATACACAGAAGTACGTCAGTCGGCCTTTAGCGAATTGTAATACGTTAATTATCGCGTCAAGCTTTTCTTGTTGACATTTCGGTAATGTATTTTCATATCGCATTAAAAACTTTAATTTATATGCCAAAAATAGAGTTTAAAGCTGCTGTCACATCATTCATCCATATTTTACTTCGACTTCATAAATTATAAAGGATATGTCACTAGCGAAAGTTTTACACAAAAATCCATTGGTGCACGTGAAAATGGCTGCAATGCATATTGTTAACGACGAAATCGCGCGAGGCAGGTAGGATTTCTAGGTAAAAGAATTAATGCTGGTTTTGTTAATGAACTTTATTTGCCCTGCACTGTTTAATCGTAAAGGTTTACGGAAGCGGACGACCGATGTTTTAAGAAGACCGAAAAATTCTGCTGTTTTGTCTAACAACGGTCATACATATACACTTTTTGGTGGCTGCGATACAGTGTTTGTACCTCGTAGATTTATGGCTCGTTTTCTAACGCGTGCCGAGCTTCCCGAGTAGCCCTTACATTTCTTAGTTGGAAATCTTCCGCTTGTGAATTTTCCCAACGCATGGGCTTCTCGGAAAATGCACTTGACCGAGTATTATTTTCAACGGCTCTTTGAGTAAAAACAAGGCTTTGGTTTCAATTTGCGCTTAACAATGTGTGTTTACGGTCGCCCGCACGCGGTCCTCGCAAGTAGCGGCAGAATTAGGGATTCTGTCGCCAACACATATTAAAGACGGATAATTTAAGATCAAAGAATGCGAAATCCTCTCACTCGAATACGCATCAGCGGCTTCTTTATATTTATTCGGGCCTCTGTGTTAAAGCTAAGAACATTCGCAGTGCACAGAATTTATTGGTAAGCGATGATTTATTGCAGCGCATGAATCACACAGGAAAGTTCATGCTTATTGCCGAATACGTCTATACGGGATAAAGTTTACTTTTCGACAATACAATAAATACTGTCGATATATGAGTAGTAGTCAAGAAAAGGAGCTATAAGAAACTATACATTTATGCGGTTGTAACGAAGATTTGAAAGAGGAGCTAAAAGTGAATGTGTAAAGTTGTGTCAGCGATAGTGCGAGAGTGCCGCGACGGGTTATGGAGGGGGTCATTGAAAACTTCATTGGGCATTTTGTCAAGGATGGAGTGCATGGTAAACTGAAACAGACGTTTAAAATTCGTTAGCGTTTCCAACAATGCACGTCAGCGTTTACGACTATAAGGTACAAATTGTTATCGTCTATGTTACGTAGTTATAATCTCTTCGAATAAATAATCTCCAACAACTACGCCATTAATTTCGACGCGTTTTGTAATATTTTACCGATAGATTTTTTAAATTTAAATATCCGCAGCCAAAGATTGCCAAATGAAGCGCAATTTTAAGCGCGAATCTATATCAAATTATTGAAATGTTTATTAATTTAAATTTTAACGCTCGTGAATTTGCGTAATCGCTTATTATATGTATTTAAAGGAATAAATCAAATGAATTCAGCAGATCAAAAATATTTAATAAACGTGCTTGATTTTTTTAATTTTGCGCAGACTCTCAACGTGTATTTTGTCTACAAGTAAACGCTTCGAATCTTTCACAAAGCAAAGAACTCGTTTCATAATAACAAAAATGATGGTGATATGTGTACTATATGCACTTGGGCCTTTGATTTTCCGCAACATTTTAAGAGATCAAAGACCAATTGTAATTTCAGCTTGACTCGAAAATTCGAGAATTCGTCGACGGGGACATCTGCCCAAATTTATCGCAAGATATCCTGCAAGAACAGGTAACTTCGAAAACTCGGATCCTTTCATACAGCTTTTGGATCCTTTTTGCTGTTTTTTCGTCGTCCTTCGGTTTCTTTTTACGCGACTGCGCGAGGACCGATGCTCAAAGAGACACGTAATCTGGAGCGTAAAATCGTTTGATTCTTCTCGACGGCTATGCTCAGTTCGTTTCGTTCGCGCTCCGCTTCATAGCCCGGATTTTAAAGCTTCTTCGAAACTCTCGACGACAGCTGAAGTCTGCTGCGGCCGAAGCGCGGATTTGAGACAGTTGGTCGAGTCGTCAGGACTCCTCGATTTCGAGACCGCGGACGTCAGAAGTCGTTTGTGTCAAAAGAGTTGCTAAACTTCGCAATTAAGACGTCGTTCGAAAAGGGCGGCGGTTGATCCTGCATATTATGACCAAGACACTTCAAACTCTACTTGCTGCGATTCTCGTAAAAAATAAGAATATTGTCGCTGGCTATTTTCGGGAATTGGAAGTATTGAATAAGAAATATTTTAAATATAGACAACTATATCATATTTTATTACTTTTTTGTCCTTTATTTATCTGATTGACGAGCACACGCGAATATTCTAAAAAAGTATGAAAAGAAAAAAACTAAGTAAAAACTATAATTTTTTATAGAAATACGCGAATTCTTAGAATTTTGCTTTGACATCTAGAATGTAAATTTTAATAAAGAGAAAATAAATATTTTATGAAAACTTTGTTAGAAATCAATAAAGTTTTCTCGATATTTTTAACCAAAACAATAACCTTATTTCGTTTAATATCTATTGTGTTACAAATTAATGAAATAAGTAATGATCATTACAACGCTTTATTATTATTATTATTTACACATGAACGTGTTACAATATAAGTTTATAAAATAAATATATAATTATAATTAATTATAATTAAATTACGAAAACACTAAAAATAATATTAAACTAAAATTGCATAAGTAAAGAATTGATTTTATTACACATAGCTAAGTTGTTAATTAACTTTTCTTTTCATTGTACAAATTAAAATTTTCGTTAATTATTAATTACAGCTAATTTATGGAGGGTTGAACGTAACGCTCATCAACACCTATTTATTGAATTTATTGAAATATTATTTCCGTGCGGTAATTCGATACACCATCGCAAAAATTTACTCAGTGCCCACCTAAGGTTCCAACTTTCAAATCCCTACACACTCCTCCTACAAAGTTAACACTTTTTTTTTAAATACGTACCAAACTTTATTCAAACTCAACCCTGGGATAAACTAATTAAGTACAAATAGACCAATGGCTTCCTCTTAGGAACACGCGTTCCTCGACGCCTAATTTCTCTGCACAAAATGAAAAGCCTCTTGTTTATCCTCGCATAATTGTGCAGACACTTGATTTTCCCTCGAAACCTCGCAGAAATTTTTCAGTTTTTATTCTTACAAATTGACTGACAAAAGTGTCGGCTGCGCGAATTTAAACTCCAACACAACTGCAGTAAACGCCACTGCAATTGCGTGTATATAAAATATATAGAGCGCAAACTCCAAGTGCTGTGTGACGCCCTAATGTTTGACGTTGCCGTTTCCAGCGCTTCATGCGGAAATTCGAATTTAGGAGAGGACTGATGAAATTGGTCTAAGCTGGATAAAAAGCAAAAACTTATAGTTCGTTTTATTTATGCACCAAACGAATTATCGCGAGATAAAATAAAAATTGCTTGATTCAAAAGAGTCTTGTGTAAAATTTTTGTGTATTTGAAAATACAATTATTCACGACAACGAAATTGGTTAATAGGTTTATTTTCGAAAAATCGTTAAAATATTTTATTCCTCGATCAATATTTTTAATTAAATAATAAATTAAACCCTTCAATCTGAAGTATAATTCAATATGTGTTTTTATGCATGTACAATAATTTTATAAATGCATAGAACAATGCACTACATGACATTGGGAATGTCCACCTTTAATGTATTATACAATTAAATCTTACGAATAATTTGAAATGCGATCTAAAAAATTATTTGCACGCACTTATCATTAAAAATTAAAAATTACACGAATTCATTTGGCGTTTTAAGTAATGGTTTTCTAATTTTCACTCGATAGAGATGTGCTTTAAACATTGATTGCACGTAATCCATTTTTAAATCCTTAAATAGCTATTTCAGGATTCGAAGCACCTTTTTCGATTATTTTATGCACGAAAAACAAACCATCTTACGTATAATGACCCAGAAACTTAAAAAAAACTGCAGTCACATACACGGAGATTTTTTTCCCGCAAAAAAGCAGTGGATTTCTTGGGCGATCGCTCCACTCGGCAGCGAATAATCCAGCTAAGACGCTTTTATCACTGAACTTTTCGATAAGGCTTCGGAGTACAAACAGTATAAAATCAAAGGAGTGAGAACTCACAAGCAAAAAGAGAAGTAACACGCCGAGCAGTGGCCAAGTTTTTCGCGCGCGAACTGTTGGAGGTAGTGACTTTCTACAATCACATCATTTCGCGACCTTTAAAGAAGTTTAGCAAGCGCACCATAAATTGCAAGTCGAGATTGTTTCGTTAGCTTTTGGCTTTTCACGCTTCTTTTATGCGTATCCCGATGCTAAAGTCACCAACTTTTCTTTTACGCTTGCAATTTTGTGAGTCTTTTTATCGTGTATTTTGCGGTGACGATCGAGGACGTGCAAACTTTCGCGCGATGTTATCCGTATCATTTTTATAACAGACAACTTTTGCGATTAAAGTGATTTTTGATTCAAGGTACATAAGTAAACTCCTGTCGATAGATAAATTTTAGCCCGACAATGGCGGCCGCCACTGACTGACACTCGATGATGGAATAAAAATCAAGTTCGATTATCTGGAATTCGTCGATAAACCGATACCATGTCATTACTTTTGCTGTAGCTACAACCATTGACAGAGTGGAAGTATACGGCGATTGTACAAAGGCTAAAATTAATCTTTCTCGCTTACGTCATGCTTACGATTTTTTATAGTAATAAATGAAGGAGGTCTTGCCTAATCTGCAGTCTATAGAGACGCGAGTGAATAAACTGTTGCTCGTTAACTCAAATACTCTATTCAAATAAGTAGTTTTAAATTGCCACCGATAATTCAATAAATTTAATAGCTGCATTGCCGTTACATCGATATATTTTTACGTAGCGTTTTTTTAGTGAAACGCAGCGTCATTAAAATTTAGCGTAGTTTTAGATGCAAATGCTAGCAAAATGTAAGGTGAACTAAAAGTCAGGTGATCAAAGAGTAGATCGAGAAGAAAGCTACGACGCTCGGGAGAAAAAATGGAGTCGAAATAGACGATGCTCGGGAGGTGAGTAAGGTATCGCTCAGTTTGCAAAATTTTGCAGACAAGGCTGTGACGTCGAGTGACTTATATTCAGTTGTGCACTACTAGCGTCGCAGCTCCTGCCCACGGGAACCTCAAGTGTCTAAGCGAAATTCGCCTTTCGCTGCCTCATCTGTCTCAATTCCCCTACTTACGAATGCATTCGTTGAATTTTCAACTTTCCTCGGGTTGAATTTGCGAAAGAGGGTGATGTGGTGGTGGTAACGAGCAGCTCGAGTACCACAGGAGCGAGTGGTGTGGTAAGGGCATAAACGCGGAGCGTAATGCGTGTTGGGTTGTAAATCGCGAGGTGAGGAGGAGGAGTGTGTGACGGGAAAACGCGTGGGCGGACTGACAGGAAAGACGAGGGCTAGGCGGCGAATGAGTGAGTAACGGAAGAGAGAATGTACTGTGGGTGAAGGTAGCATCGAGAGCTGGCCGGGGTGGCTGGGGGGATATAGATGGCTTGATTGATCGAGGGATGTTCGTATTGTTTCAGGAGGAAGCCGAATCGACGTAACGATCCAAGGCAGGATGACCGCTCGCCCACTGAGCTTGACGCTCCTCAGCGTCACTCTCCTGTCCTTCGTTTATGGTAAGTCTCTTCATTCGCACAACTGCGTAACTTCAAATAACGGTGTTATTCTTATTCTCTTTATGCCAACCCCTCCTTCTTTTAGCTAAACAAAGTCAGAGAATTTTATATGTAAAAAGGAAATTCTAACTCTAAGCAGGAAAATTCTTTTTTAACGATGCTATAATGAATTTTAAATTTCAGCTCAACGGAACATTTTGCAATTTCAATTTTTTAAGATTTTTTTAATATAATTTAATAGATTTGTGTCCATTAGCTTTTACTAATTGTACATATGAAGAGGATGATGAATATTTTTTGTGAAGTATTTAGAACAATATAATTTTATAGTTTTTATCTTAATATTATGTTAATTACGTAATTTAAATGTCAAGAGTTTATGTCTAGATATTTTATTGATTTAATCTATAATTATAATATTATGTTGTTAATATTGTTAAAATAAACGATATATTTTTTCGTTTAGTGACTTGTTTAATTTCTTGTTTTAATGCAAGGATTAATTATATTTTCACAATTAAAAACTCGGTCAAACTTTTTTAAAGTTTAATATATAAACTCGTAATAAAATTATGTTCAATATTGTTTGAAAAATTGAAAATTAAGTTTGTTCTGGAAATTAGAAAAAAAGTTTATAATCGGGATAAAGATACCTGGACATTCTGGGAGAACCGAAATTCTTCGTTAAATAATAATTAATAAAATTTTTAATTGGACAAAAGTAATGTAATAGACAACAAAATATTAAGAATTAAATCCTATTTTGCATTTACATTCAATATTTTAAATTAGTTTATGCATATCTGTTTTAATCTTGCTGATTATTCTAAGGGTCGTGCATACTTGGTACGTAGTTAAAATGATTTAGTATGAAATAGGTGTGTACAATATATGGAAAACACGTGCATATGCTCAAATACATATGCACCTGCACCCAGTCACGTATATTAAATAAACTTTGATAAACGTGTTTTAATTCGTTTAAATGTATATACTGTCCAACTGAATATTCACGGTTATAACAACGAATATCAACAGCCACTATTCCGGCACCATCAAATACACACAAAAACGTATATTATAGATATTGATACAATATGTGTACGACAAAGTTCGAACTTCTTCATAAAAAGTACCTGGAAGGCCTTTTATCGTTTTTATTCCACTGATGGCATTTATACGACCGTATCCTATAGGATGGCGAAATCTTCTTGTTCTCCTTTTTCTGTATTTGTCAGTTCCTTTATTCTGTTTTCCATTTCTTATCCATCTTGTACGCGTTCATTCAAGCCAGGAGTTTTGGGTTCGCTCGCTCTTTTTATTTAAGAAAATTCTAAGTGTTTTCCCAAGCCACTTGCTAGTTATGAACCTCGTCCTGAATTGCTTTGTTCTCCACAGCGTATTCTTCTTCCTTTTTTGTCTCCAAGTTATACTGGACAAACATGTTGGGTTCGTTTCTAATTATGACTTCTTTCGACTATTTTATATCATACTGATAAATAGTAGTCATACCACAATTTTTCTATACTTTTAAATAAAATTTATCGGTGCTACTATAATCCAATTAGCAAAATGACCGAGATCAAAGTTCAATAATTAGTTAGTAAAACGATCCTTTAAAATATGTGACTTCATTAATGGAATTGAGTGAACAATCATAATTTAAACAAAGTAATATTTGTACGTCCATGAAAACTTCTTATTAATAATTCATTAAAATATTTAGTTATATACTCCAGAGATTGTTTAGATTTCTTTGATTAGATTTTTGGTTTTAAGCATTACATCCTTTTAAAATTTATATTAAAAAATAGATGGACGTATAAAAAAAACTTATTAATGTCGACATCTATTTGTTCGTTGAAGACTTATTTTCATATAAATATGATATGTAAAGTATATGATGAAGCAAATGATATTTTTAGGGATTTTTTATAGTACTATAACTGTAGAAATTTTGAAATTGGTATTTGATAAGGATATTTGTTAGTAGGTTAATCACAATTCCAAATATATTTTTTTGGAATTAAATTTTTTTGGAGATAACAATTTTTATTTAATAAAGTTTCAAATTCAATTTTCATCTAAAACAATTCGATTGGTTTTAATTAAAAACTAATGAAAAATAAAAAGTATTATATTACAGAATCAAATTTGTCATACAATTATAACTTCGTGGAATAAAAACGATAAAAGGCCTTCCAGGTATTTTTTATGAATAAGTTCGAACTTTGTCGTACACATATTGTATCAATATCTATAATATACGTTTTTGTGTGTATTTGATGGTGCCGGAATAGTGGCTGTTGATATTCGTTGTTGTAAGCGTGAATAACTCCGTTTTAAGAGATCCATCGGGAAACTAAATTAACTGCGAGCATTGGTTTTTAACTCTTGATATCAGACAACAATGTTGACAGTCTTATCGTAATCCGTGATTCAGAGTTTCTGAATTCTCTTTGTTACTATTTGTCGGGAAGATAATGCTCTCACGAGAAACACATCCTATCGTGTCTTCGCAATAATGTTACGGCTAAACAAGAGAGAGAAAAATAAAGAGAGTATCCTTGAAGGTAGAAAAATAGCACAGACATCAGCATCGGATAAAATGAATGGGTTAGGTTAGAAGAGGAAGGGAGAGAAAATGCTCGCGTGTGCGTCGCAACGCCTTATCAGAGGAAAATTCCTCCGTGAGGAGGAGGCGCACGATCATCCGTACGGGGGGTGGGATGATAAAGGGGTTGGCGTGTATTTGGCCACACGTCCGTGAGCTCCTTCAACGGCTGGAAATCGTCGCACGATTTTCATTTCCAGCGTCGAGCTTTGTACACCCCTCGCCCTCCTCTTTTTTCCTCCGCAAAGCCAAACCGCGCCTTTCCATTTAGCTCCCATTCTGAAAACTCGCGAGCTCACGCTGAACAGATAAAGCGAGCTTACTCCGGCGCTTCTGTCGGCTGCATTCGCGGTTTTTTATCTTGGGAATAAACCGAAATATGTATGCGTGTATCCGTGTGTGTGTGTGCATGTGTTTAAGCACGCTTGTGTGTACATGAGCTGAATACCTTCCGCTTTATACATGTGTACTTGTGCTGATAAACGTGAGGCATGGGAGTGCAATTTAAGTACGTATCACGAAATAGATTTTGGACCAGAATGAATTATGAGACGTTCCACACTCCAGTCCACAAAATTTTGGATGGAAGATATTTTCTTATAGCGATTTTTTTTCACTTACACATCCACATAATTTTTTGCGAGCACTTTTTTAAGGGTTGGATGGTTTTTACCAATTTATGTTTTATCGAGATTTATGGCTAAATTTGATTAAATTTTTCACCAAGATTTAAAACGAAATTTTAAATAGACTTTAAATCTAAGAATTTTCTATAAAAATTTAAATAAATTAATAAATGCATTCTTTAATAATGCTCTTATTTTTTTTGACAATAGATTATTTTAATTTAAATAATTGAATATTGTTACATTCTGTCAAAGCTTTTCAAATTTATGTATAACAACATATTTTGAAGCCTAAAAATGTGTTTTCAAATAATAGATTTTCGTCTCCTGCTTCATTTTTAATGAAACTTGCGATGACATCTCCAAAGGGTATAGAATAAATAATTCATTGCTTATATTCATAAAAACGTAATGTACATTATTGTACCGGAAACGAATGGCGTGAATAAGAATGAAAACGAAAGCGCAACAATCGAAAAAGCAATCGAGGCGAAGCGAAGGAAAAGTGGTAAAAGGCCAACTCCTAACACTTGCGAAATGTCATTAAAGCAACAAAGCAAGATTCGTTCGGTAATTTAATCTTGGTAAATCTTTTCTCCATACGTATGCCGGTTCGCTGTTTCTCTTCCCGCAGACGCATTGCGCCGATATTCATCGGCGCCGAGCGGTAAAGCGGCAAGTCGCATCGAATAAGAAAAAGTGAGTGGGGGGGGGGAGAAGTCGAAACGGTCGTCCGGTTCAAATACATCCATCGAAATGGCGTCTCTGGGGGAAAAGAAGCAAGGGGTGTCGGCTACGGAAGACCGAGTGCAGTCAGTGAGACGCTCGAAGCCGTTTCTTAAAGATGTGAGTCGGTGCGGGGATACTCGCACTTGTTGCTCCCGGCGAAAGAGCTTCGACCCCCGCGGTGGGGCGCGAGATAGAAAAGATGGAGGGGGGACGGTCGAGACTAGGGAATCGAATTGATTCACCTTTACGGGCTCGCGTTACTCTCCTTTACTGCCTCGAAACGTCCGAGGACTTTTGGTCAGATGTGTTTTGCCCCCACGCCGATTCTATTCATTTATTCATTTATTATCCGATTCTCGTTGCTTCGAATATAAGATCGAGGACCGGACTGTTACGAAAATAGGGTTAGCAGTGGTAAAGAGGTTGTTGGTAGATGTTAGTAGGATACGTAAGTGCAGTACTCTATCATTTTTGTAAATAGTTAAACAAACGAAGAGTTTTTCTTGCATTTTTATCATACATTCAACATTTTAAAAGGTTCTGGTTTGAAAAATTAAAAAATGTAGCCTGACTATATTTTCTTTTTTTGTCTACCCTCTTATTTATTCAATCCACTTGTAGTAAACGTCTAATATGTATTGTTGCTGCTATCTGTGTTTTTTGTGAACAACATATTTCCTCGAATTATCTTTACTCTCCGTTATGCTATATTTATTGGACTCCTTGCTTATCTGATAAAAAAGAGAAGGCCGTTTATTTTATAATATCCATACAATGATACGTTCATAAATATAATAATAATTTTCTTTAACTTATCAAGGATAAGAATGTCTTTTTCTGCGGTGTTACAGTAAATTTAAAGGAATTCTGTTTTATAATTTTGAAAGTAATTTGTGATATGAATAGGAATATTTTGATTAGTACAAACAAAGCCCATCGTTAGGGGATAAACGATAAAATATCTAATTGATTTATGTTAAATCTATTTTATTATTGAAGCTTCCCGTATATTCTTCAGATCATAATTTTCCACATGAATAAATATCGAATTAAACACTCCTCCAAATGATAAAATTTATATGAATGAATAATTTATTCCAAGTATTTTGTTCAATCAAACTTTTTATCTTTTAACATATAAAAAGAACTAAAAATGTAATCAATTATCAATATTGGAGTATTATCAAACATTTATATGTAATCAATATAAACCTAAATCAACTTTATAATAAATGTTTAAGTTTAATATTATAATTCTTACTGTGATAAGTTTTCTTACAGTTTCTATTTATAATTAAATTCTTATCTTTAATATAATATGTTTCTATAACAATATATTTTCATAACATTAGTTGAAAAATGTGTTACATTTTTTGCTTAATATACACAATAAAAATAATTCTAAAATATTTTGAAATATATTTAATTTAAAAATTTAATATAATATTTAAATGTCCAACTTCAAACTGGTTTATGAAAAATTATGAAAGTAAATTGTATATTGTTAAAAAAACGATGTATTTACAAATAAAATGAATTCAAATTACAACAAAGTAAATCCATCCTTAATCCTAAAAAGATTTTATTATAATTTTTATTTAAAAACCGTCTATAATTATTTAAATTGATTTTAATCTAAAATAATATTTAACGAAAGTTATTCAAAGAAGGCAAGAATATTAAAGTTCTAATTTAAATAAAAGAGATAAAGATTTATGTTTTAAATTATATGAAAAAATTAACTTGTAAAAATTTTTTTATTTCGAGGTATTTAGGTCAAAATAACTTTTTTACCTGATTTTATCATGATTTCAAACCAGATTATTTTATTAACATGCATCATAATGTACATGAAACAGCCGCAGTTAAAATAATATCTCTAGATTTGTATTAAAAAGAATTTCATTGATAATGAATGTTGATTCGTCTTATAATTACTTATTTTTAATATATTTTAAATTAATTATCTTTTTAAGTCTAAGGCACACTTATCTAATTAACACTTTTAATTGAAATTAACCACTTACGGCATTTTTATTGAAATCGACTGCTTTAAAAATAGATTTCATTTATTCACATTTAATTTAATTATAGATACATTGCTTTTTTACTATTTTTGCAAGTCAAAAGAACATTATTCTGGTAAGTATGATTTTGAATTTGAATTTTTTTTAGTAGTCATTAAATATTTAATTGAGCACTAAATTAGTAATGTCGTGAAATTATAGCCTTCGTAAACTCAAAATAGTAATTCAAAATAGGTTACAGAACAGTATTGCATCAGATCGTACTTATTATACTCTAGTTCCTTTGCAAAACTATTTGACTGTTAATTACAAGGAAAGCCAAATCTAGTGAGATTATTTTTGTCCCAATAGCAAGAGATCCTAGGTAGTCCCATCTGATACAAAGGCGTCGGAGTTCATTATTTTTCATCGGGTCACCGAGCACCGCGTGTGTCATGCGTAAAAGCTCTCCCGACGTGGCATAAAATCACGTAGTTGCGTCGCTCACAGTTGAAACAGTCGTTACACACTCGCGCCGCTTCCCAACGACCACTGCAATATTAGCGAACTCGAGTTGTTCCAAAAAAATTTTTTGACGACCAACCGGAGACGCGCCACGTATATTCGTTAAAACCAGGAAATCTGGATGAATGCGGAGCATGCGCACTAAAATACAGAACGAGATAGAGAGAGAGAGAGAGAGAGAGAGAGAGAGAGAGAACAGGAAAGAGAAATAGGGGAGAGTGGAATCGTGTCGCGGTGGTACCACTTTATTGATTTCGAGATTATCACGCGCGTCGTTCCAGCAGCGGCTACACGGCATAGTCACATCTTCTACCGACGAGAGAGAAAACGACTGCATTGTACTGCATCCTTTCTCTCTCTCTCTCTCTCACACACTCTCTGTGCATCGCTGAGGGTAACGATCGAGTAATTATGCGAACAGCAACCGATGTCGTTGTGTATGCACCGTCAGCCATGTTTCACTCTCCTCTTTTATTCGCTTGTTCTCTCCCTCTCTGTCTCTCCATTTCCTTCATTACGAGTCTAGAAAACACAGGGACGGAGGTAGATTTTCAGGCACGACGATGCAAAACTTTAAAGTCGTGAGAATTTTTCAATTACATTAGTTCCAGTAAAAAGACCGTTAGACTTTCGTTTATTGCGTACAATAGCGGCAGTAGCAGCTTTTCCATGTTTTTGCTTTCGCATTGTTTTCGACATCATTGCTTTCATTCTCCCCCCCCCCCAATGCGTGTAAAATTTGATTTTTTTCCGCAGTCGCTCAAGTGCTTGCATTTAATTAACGGAAAGCATGAAATTTGAATAAACGCGGGTTAAATCTCGGAACCAAATAAGGCACATGTTCATTCGATAGATTGACGTCTTGCAATCTAATGAAATTTTTGCTCGTAGTTGAGTTCTACATCTATACCTACGTATATAGGAAATATAATCATTTTGAAGTTCTTTTTGGATCACGCAATATGCAGCTGCTGCTTCGTATCTCAAATATTCGTGCATTCCGTCGTATCTTCCATCGTTACTTGCATCTACAATCGTATATTTCTTCGTCTATACGGTCAGCGTCTCGAACCCAGACTCACAACATTGGAGGTTCTTTATTTTTATCCTATTGATTTTTCTTATACACTTTTAAATAATGCAATCAGTTTAAAAGGACTGCCGTTATATTGGCACCTTTTCAGCTTCCATTCCTTTCCATTCCATTCCTCATTTTAAATTCTTTCATTAAAAATATATTGATATAACGATTACAAAAATGCTGAATTGTAAAAGTTTATTCCCCTTGTTTATTTTTAGTTAAAATTTTACAGGTTAGAGTAAATTTTTCAATATATTTTATTTTCGTATAAATATATCTTATTATAATTCATTCATCTTATTTCGAAAAGAGCTTTGCAAAGGTAAATATAAATTTTCAAAATACTATCGTACATGCTAAATTTGAAATTCATAAGTCCAATAATAATGCATAATTTTATATTTTGATTCTTAATTAAAAACCCATTCGTTAGAATACCTTTTTTCGATAATTTTTTGTATATGAAATCTTCGTGTATATTGTTTGGTGCAGCCAGAGTTTGCTTTTTCCACTTCTTTATTCTCTGTTAATCGTCTGGCGCCTAGCGCAATATCGATGCATACTACTGGTATTATGCGGGCTGCTTTCCCAATGTACCGAGGGAAACGGAGAAATTCAAATGGACGTGAAAATATGATTTTTGAAATTCATTAGGAAGACCCGAGGCTAAATAATAATGGGGGAGCGAATTCATAACCACGTCGGCGACAGTCTTTGCCACTTAAAATGCAGTCGCGGGACTTACGACAGTGAGAAAATTTCCGACTTCCAGCTTCGAAATAACCCCGACCGTTTCGTAATTTTACTGAAACGATATAACCTCAACGAATTTCACGCGCCTCAACTTGCTTAATCTCCGACTATTAATCTTGCATAATTAATGCCGGATTTATTTGTTTTTATTTCAGACGAATTCTCGAGTGCCGAGTTACCCGCGAGCGCTTTGAGGTACTTTCATCCACGTGCTTGGAGAACTGATGCAATTATAATAATTATTTGAGAATTATTAAGCTTTCTTTTGTAAACTCTTTTAATTCGGTGCTTTCGATGATTTTTTTTTTACAATTTTGAAGCTTAGTAGACCGCTAATTAATGCTATTGTTACGATTTTGCTTTTTAATTATCTTTATTATTCATCGTTTACTTATTTTAATCTTCAGCGCGAGGTACGTCGGTTCGATACGTTATTATTACGCCGTGTAATACACGTTTAAGTTTTCGATACATTTTATAATATTAATTAAAGAAGATATATCATATAATTTTGTTCTTTAATTTGTTTTTATATATTCAACCTTATTAACTGGTATTCAATAATGAGGTCGAAATATTTTAATCTATGAAAAACACAAATTTTCTATTTTTATTAAATATACGTGAAAAGTATAAAAACGTATTTATAATAAAAAGAAAACTATCTTTCCGTTGTTATTATTCGATACAAAAAATTGACTCGACTTTTATTTGAATCAGTAACCTATGCTTGAAAATAATTGTAATCTTATCATTCTTTCTCAGTTTTCTTAAAAGAAAAATTACATGCGAGCGGAAGCGATAATCCCTACAAGATTATAATTATACAATAATTGCAGACGTGTTAATGTTTAGGCTTGTAAAAAATAATTTACGAGTTTAATCTGGGAAATTGAAAACAAAACAACAGATTATCTTGCGAAGATCAAAAGGCACTCGATGATAACAACAGCGGGAAAAATTTAAAAGCTTTTCGAAAAGTTTTTACGTACAGCGACCAGCGTGAGTTGGTAGGGCGCAATTTCGATAAACGTATGTTGTACTTTAACCGGTGAGCGAGAGGAAAGAAACAGGCGAGGGAGCAACTTGTTCCAGTGAGAGCGGAAGGGTGTGTTCCTCTGCTCCTAGCAATGACTAAACTGGGAACGGAGAATAAGAGAGAGAGGGAGAGAGAGAGAATGTAAAAGGAAAAAAGTGAGTAGGGATGTTGGTATTCAAGCACCCGCAGACTTTTAGTGAAAAGTAAAACCAAGAAATAAAAGAGTGACGACGATAAAACTGTTTTGCCGCGATCGTTTACGCTAGGATGAAAAATTATACGTTTCTCCTCGTTACTATTTTTATTTATATTTTACACACACGTTATTTATTTCCAGTGCCAATAATATTTATACAGAGCCCGTAGAAGCTGAGCAACATTTCTAGCGATTTGTGCATTCGTTTTTTCACTTTCATCGCCGTATTTGCAAAGTTCGAAATCACACCGGCCAATTCAGGATTGCCGTGTACAGTTTTGATGCTCAAATTGATAGATTGCTATGTAAAATTGCTACTTCTAATCACTGGAATTTTTTCTTTTCGCGCATCTGCGAGACGTTTTTAAGAAGCTTATGTCTTCAGAGTAATAAATATTTCGATCGGTAAAGTTATTTCGAACACGACGCATATATAATTAACGAGCGAGCGAGCGAGCGAGCGCCATGCCTTAAATTTTTCACGACTGCTTAATTTCTCGCATCTGGCATTGCAGGAATTTTTCTCTCAAGATTCATAATGGAGTCTCTTGCAAAAAGTGAAAAAACCGGCTTATAATTAATGTAGTTTGTCGTGGGGCGCGAGTGTAATAAGGCATTTGAAAAAAGGCTATTTGGCTGTTATTGAAATAAGCAAGTCGAAACGTTCACTCGCTCGACTCGCCATGTTGCTGAATAAAATATTAAGGAAACATGCAACTTCTTCGCGTCCCCAAGTGACCGAGTAGTGTACATTTCTGTTTATGTGCATGTGCATGCGTGTGGGTAAGACCGCTCTCCCACTGCGCTCGAAGAGTCCCGCAGAGATCGAAATTTGACTCAAGCTCATATGTGGGATCCGAGGCAGTTTACACGGTCACTTTCACTCGCGTAGACTCTTGCGCAAACGAATGTCTTCCTCTTAGTACTTTAGCAGTCAAAATCGACCGAATGCGGTTTGTGTTACTCCTCGGTTATCAAATATGCGTGTACAACTATACAGAGGTTTATACGTCCAGAGCTCGCATTTGCAGTATCGTTCTTTTTCCCATTCATTCTCTAATATTCCTTATTCCTCAGGTGGTTTTCCGTGAAAAGAAAGAAATACGAAAGTTTCGTATGCTTAGAAAGTGGGTTTTCTTCTGCTAGATTCTATTTTTCACGAATTCACTTTCGCTCTCGCTTTTTTGACACCTCTTATCGCTTTCGATTAGATTTAACATTTTCCAGGATTTATTTTTCTTACCTTGCTGAATATGCTACATGTAACCGTATATCCTTTTTTTTTTATTTCTTTTTAACTTTTTTTAAGTACAATCGTTTTTTAAGAGAGTTAAAGAGAAAGAAAAAGAGGTTCTCGAGTAAACTATAATGGAATAACATGGAAATTTTGAACGAAAATTTTTATTAAAATCTCATTTTGTATTAATTTGATTCATTATTTTATAAACTTATTTAATTAAGTTTCATATAGCATGTAATTTATTATTCCTCGAGCATGTGTTGATTTAAAAACTGTTTTAATAAATCTAAGTTATATATTTTATTCATTGAATGCAGTTTTTTGCTGTTATATTATAACAAACAGCTATTATTATATATTTCGCCTGAAAAAATATAGGCTGGTTTATAATTACTTTAACAAGTTCAAGCTACCAAAGATTCGCTGGTAACTTTATCATTTGAAAAAAAATTATTTATTTCACTATTCTTAATACAATATTAAATTTATAATATAATATATTGATGAATATTTACGAAATTGAATAAAACTTTATTATCGACTTATTTGTATCAAAGTTAAATGAAATGTAAAATTTATCTAAATTCTCTGAATTGTTTATAAAGAATTCATTTTATTTCTATTATATGTAATAGATATTAATGTAACAATGCTAAAAATAGCAGATTTTTTATAAAAGTATTTTACGATTTAAGAATATCAATATGTTCATTTGTACGAAAGATGAAGTACAAATTTATAATTGGCTGAAAGTTTTTGAATAAAATCAATTATTATCGTATATTTACATAGAATTATGCCTGTAATAAATTGTATAAATAACAATATATTCGTATAATTCATATGATATTCTACGAATAGTCAACCATTGTTGATAGAAATAATTATTAGAAATAGCTTAAGTTAATTTTCAAAAGCAAAAAATAAAGTTAAAAGTTTCTTCAAATTCAATGATAATAGTTTTTTCTCCGATCAATTCAATATTAAAGAGCAAAATTTTAAAAAATCCAATACAACAGCTTCATATCCGCGATATAGACCGACGCGCACAAAGTCAACGGAAGTTCAATTGCTTTTCCTCTGTACAGAAAAGTTCATTTCAAAGGCTTCAAGCGAAATAAAAGAAGTTTGAAGTATATTCTTGATGTTATAAATACATGCATACATTGATGAATTGTTATACTGCTTCAAAATTATACAATATTTCATTATCTCTATTATAATTATAATGTAACATATTTTATAGTGTAATTACTACTTTCAATTGTAGTAATTATTGTGTTAATATATTTTCAATGCAATTACTGATCCATAGAATATTTAGCAAAAAATATATTTCGATATATTAAACAAATATAGTTAAATTTCAATAACATTTCCGTTATCCATTTCAATTAACAGTTCTATTTCTTTAATTAGAAAGAATTACAAAATATTTTTTAATTAATTTATTTATATTTGAATATATATTTACATATTTTATTTAATCAATATGTATGTAATCAATATATATATATATATATATATAAATAAGTTATGGTTCCATACAAAAATTGAAAATAAATTATTCGTATTTTATTAAAAAAGTATTTATTTGGTTAAAAAATTTCCAATTACTTAAAAATTATACTTTTTTAAAAATTATCTTTAACGCTGAATAAAATTAAATAAACTTTTGTTACAATTTTCAATTCATAATCCACACTACGTATAAATCCAATTTCAAAAGTTTGTATAACTAAATGATATATGTAGAATATGTAAATCTAATAGCTATTTCGACATGAAATGCGTATTTATTCCTTTATTTTTTCAAAAAATATGACATGTAAGAATTAGATTTCATGTTTAAAATTTAAAAAAATTTCGAACATCGGATAAGTATGTGGCGAACGTGATGTCTACAAACTAACCTTATAATTTTATATAAAATACTCCAAGGCTTCACTTAGATTATTTTAAAAGTAATTTCATACACAGTCATAACGCTTTACGAAATACGAATAATATATCGTTACATATTTTCTTTAGTGAGTATTTTTACAAATTTATAGCTATTACCAGTTCTTTTATCTTCAGAAAAAATTTGTAATTTATATTCTAAATCCGATTTGTACACTCAGTATTCAGAATAACGTTAATCAAAGCGCCGTAGATGGCTGTTTATTTGTTTTAGGCACACTTACTAAGCAAGCATTTGCACGTTCATGTATTTCCACACTTAAAACAGTCCGACTACGCTCTTTAACTTCTTTCAACAGCTTCTTTGAACGCCCTTATAATCCACGTATATATAAGTATATATTAACGTTTACACTTGTTTCCACCTAACGACAGTTTTAAGAAACAAAATTTATCCATTTTCCCGCAGGAGCAGGACTAGACAGAGCGCGGCAAGCTTAGCTTTAGCTTTTCACACGCGAGCCGTTAATTGCAATCCTTTCCTCTTCGCACGCACTGCGCTAAAGCTTTTCCAGTAATTAAAGTATACCTTCTTTTTCTAATGCTTATAAGATTATACACTTGTGAATTTTTTAATAAAAACCGAGGTATTATAAGAGTTTGTTTTGGCGATTTAGCGCAATCATTACCGAGAAATTTCAAAATGTAATTCTATTCGTGAATACGTATAACGCTTATACCCAAGTTTATTAAACACTCAGCTTATTTAATAATTATCCCTTTTTTATTTTCGGATATTAAAACTCGGATTTTTAACTACTAGAGTGCGTGAAATTTTTCTATTTAGGTTGAAGATTTTGAGAAAAAAATGAATCGATAATGTGTCTTTGCAATCACAAAATGTACATATAATAACATTTATATCGATATTAATATAGTGAATTTTTTAAGGTTTTAATTAAATTTGATATAAATATCAAAGTATGAATATTTACTTAACGGCAGCCACCGTAGAACATTTTCTCAAGAATTGTTTTAATTAAAACCTTATTATGACGTTGTGATGAGGAAAATCAGCAATTATTAGAATAAACGGTAAAATTTGAATTTTAAAAGATTTCAGAATATATTACAATCACACAATCGTAAGGAGATTAAACGAAATCTTTTATCCATATCCATTCAACTTTATACCAAGAAACTTATTTTTAATTTTAAAATATTGCATGGGAAGCTAAATAAAAATTCCTTTAGAACTCATTTTCGTTGTATTTAGATTTTCTTATATCATTCATAAAAATTTGAATTTCTTAATTATATTCAACCATCATTTATATATATATATATGTAAATATTTGTATTTTATTTGAAATTCAATAGCTCTGTCAAGTTTTTTAAGATTTTACTAGTGAAAGAGTACTTGATAATTTTACGTGGGTCGACACGAAATGAAATACTTTAAAATTTTTCAATTTTATCTAAAGTTTCATGCTTATGAAAAATAATAAGTTATCATGAATTTTTAATTAATAATAAATCTTCTCGGTATTTATTATATAAATGTTATCACTGTACAATTGTATCATCCATTTATAAGCACAATGATCACAAAAATATAAACAGCTATTCTGTAAAACCGTAAAAAATAAAGTCAGCACACTTCAAAATTTAAGAAACTTTAATAAATTATAAAAATTTATTATTTTCATGATCATGACTTATTTATTGAACGTATCGGAATTCATAAGCGTCTTCTGAGATATACCATCGGTGTGTATTTGCATGCGAAAAACTAAGCTAATCTTGCTCTTGCATCTGCGTTGCTCTTATTGGAGATGAAACATTTCTAGCTACTTATCAAATGTCTCGAAGTCAAAAACTTTCCCTCCTGTACTCACTCTTGCTCTCCCTTGTATCGATGAGTTATCTTGTTAGTTGAGCGGCGACATTGTGCTGATGTACGTGCGTCGTCAAAAGAGCGGTGAAAAAATGAAAGAGTGAAAAAGCAGAGTAAATCGTGCGACGCGGTAGCTTGGAGAGACATCTAGAGACGTCTGGATCCGGGAGGAGCGGCTCTAAACTCAAGGGTAAAGAAACGTGTTGGAAACAAGGGGTTGACGAGAAAAAAGAGAGGGTGATTAGCCCGAGCTAGACGAAGTAGGACGAATTCTCCAACTACCCTTTATCTTCCTCCTGTTATACACGTACCTCGATGGTCGAAACGACTCGATAATTAACTGCAGCCCTCGTGCCATCGCTTCCAACTTTTGCTTTTGTAGCCAGTTTTACATTTACAAATATAGGTATGAATTTGTACATATACACATACCGCAAGAATTTACCGAGTGATGCAGTCCGAGATCGAACGATTTTTCTACTTCTTGTGCAGACGAGAGCTACTTCTTCGACAAGAAGAAACTATTCGATGACCTGATTGATGAACCCAACTGAAACAACTTACTTTAGGATGGATATAATAAAATATTTATTATATTTTTGAACTTCAATTCATTCGAAAATAGAAATAATTGATTTTTCATTCTGCTTTTACTATGGCAAGTACAATAGATTAATCAAGGTACGTAAGTATTTATTATTGAAAAGAACATACGAGAGCTTATTAAATACTTGTCTTTAGAAATTAATGTACTTCCTAAAAAGTATATAGGTAATATGAAAGAAATACTTGCATATATGAATATAGTCACATTATTTAGTTGTAATTACTGAAAATGTATACTCATAAGTTGAAGCTTAAGCAATAGATATCTTATCTTTATTACGATTAGGAATATTTATGGTACTATAAATTTCATAATTTCCGTATCGATTTCATGGAGAATTGTAAAATTAAATAAAGATTATATTTTTACGCTGAATGCAAAAAATTGTAAATCGATCCTCAAACTCAATACCTGAGTATGTAGATGCATTTTAAAATAATATTTTAAACTTATATATCAAGCACATAAATGCGTGTGTATTTGTAAAAAAATTCATACTTTTATGTGATACTTTAATACTTAATCATATTGAAACATCTTTCAGAGAGAGAATCTATAATTTCTTTTATATTATTTTAGTAATTTTATTTCAAATTGATACTTTAATTTATGATATTTACGAACCAAAACCATTCCATAAATCCGTTAAGAGGCAACAATGTACTATTTACCTTTAAATTTATTTTATGTCATTCGTGAGAATTTAATGGAGAATTGATTTGCATTAATAGACAATAAAACAATGAGTGAAAATAAAAAATAAAATAAAAATTTTTAACCAGATGACATGCATTAATTCGAAAAATATAAATTTTAATGAAAAAAGTTTAGGCCTACTACCATCAATTTTCCTGCCGAGGATTATTCTTATATTTTTTTCCTTTTTTTCATTCGCTAATAGTATTTCACATTAGTAACTATGACCTTAATTCTTTTTTTCACTTATCATGTTTGACCAAAAATAGAAAGAAAATAATCTAAATTTCTTATTAAAGTTATCTCACATAAAAAGGTGTCGAGTAATAACAATACTCTATATCAAATACCAGATCTAATGCAAAGAGAACTTTATTTAAATGTGTAAAATAGTGTTAAAATGAGCAAATAAAGTTATTCATACGCAAGCGTAACCATTTCAATTAATAATCTAATTGCACGATATTTCACGAATTTCGTATTTAATATTAGAATCGGTGGGAAAAAATGATCGCTAACTATTAAGTTTCTCGGTTCTTAGAGCAATTTTACGTAAATAATACGCCATCAACGCTTATTAAAGGTTTCCACGTTGTCAGCATATCCCTATTCCTGGTGAATAAAACTGTTCGATAAAACTTTTCGTATTTCATCGTTCGCTCTGAAAATGAAGTCGCATAAATCTTCCATACAAAGAGTCCTGTCTGCATAGGATCGGTCCGATTACGCAAAAATATTCTCGCGAAAGCAGTCAAATTGAAAATTTGATGAATAGTGCCGATACGCGGAAGACGTTTTCGCCCCGGCATTAGTAGAAAGCGCCGCAAGCAGGTGAGTGGTAACTGCCACATCCTTTTGCCCGTTATCCTCATCTCGTCAAGCTCGTCACGCTTGCTCTAACAAATTTAACGCCGATTCAGTGAATCAAACGAATTGACTCAATGCGCGCGCGCGCGCGCCCGCGCCTACGTGTGTACGCGGAACTGACTTCACTCCCCTTCTGCATCTACGGAGAAAGACCGGCGAAAGGGTAAAGGGGGGTGGGGGAGCTGGGACTCTCCGACAGCTTAATTGGGTGCGAAATCATTTCCGATGCAATGCACAAGTGCGGCTCATCGAGTAGTAATCATCGTGAAAACGTCCTCAAAAAGTATTTCCCCCTCCCCGTTCCCGCCTGAGGTCGATCTACGCGACTCGCCGTAAACTGATCGTTCCTTTCTTCTGGGATCCGATCGTTTTTTTTAACCCACCAGTGCCCGTTATTATGTAGCTCGAGATATCCTTAATCCCCAGAATCCCAGTGTCAATATCCTCTGATGCGATCTGCTGCAAGTTGACGCTTTCTCTCTTAACGAACTTTTCAAGCGTCGTGAGCAAAGGAGGAGACGAGACACGTCAGGGGAAGTCGAAGAAACAAGCAAATTTACCAGTCTTGTCTTCTGCAAATCAATACTAATTTCATTAGCATAGATTACAGGTGCGATAAGGAGAATTCGTGCAGATAGTGAAATGAGAAAGAGAGACAGTGAGTTAACGCCAATGCCTGCTTTAAATTTAGTTACGAGTATGCACCGGAGAGATGCTGTCGCTTGTAACTCCTGGTCTCTATACACAGGTGATCACGTACACACGTAAGAGTGGGTACGCGTGAGTTCCGTGACGCGCAGTGGCAAGTCGGCGGGGGGTCGGTTTATACGAGATCGCGTTTTCCACTCGAATGTGCCAAAGAGCACGAGTTCGCTTGATCCACAGGAACCTTATACTACCTACGCAAGCGTCGTTGTCTCTTTGCTTCTCAGCGCTTTCTTCTTGTGTAGGAGGAAAGGCTATTATACTAACCTACGCAAGTGTGCGGTACAAGGATAGCCCCTGCGACGACAGTGAAATTCAATGGCTTGTAAGGGAGACGCCTGTCGAGTTCTTGGTTTTTTTCTCATCTTTATGAGAGTGTTGCCTTTTCAGTTGGCTTTTCTACATGTGCTGATAAGGGAGTTCGAACGTTATTTGCATTGGAATTGATAACACCTTCGACTGCTGATGAAAAAGTGACTTACTTGGTGATTCTTGGGCACCTGACAGATTAAAATGTGGAAATTAAACTTTTTTATTTCGCACTTTTGCGGGAACATTATTGCATTAGCAATGTCAAAACGAATAAGACAAACAATGATATTTGTTTTAAGTTATTTTTAATACATACGATATAAGGATATATTCTCGTGAAATTGGTGCTATTCTATAAAGTTACGTGAAAAATGTGTTGCAATATTAGAATTACGTTTTATTAATCTATCCGAACGTTATTAAAATGGTAATGAATTTTAAATATTCATCCTGTGAATTGTTTTCCTTGAAATTTAAATGAAAATAACGCATGCACACGTGCTCAAAATACTTTTATACGTTTGAAAAATACGCATATTTTTTGCTGAATAATATATTTAAATTTCTATCAATATATTTTAATCAGTCGTAATCGATTTTTTTTTGACTAAATGTTTTCATATTTAAATTGATAAATTTACAATTTGAAAATTATTTTATGTTAAATAAACTTGAAAAAACTCAAGACATTTCATTTCATAAACTATATATTTTATTCAGACTTAGAAATCTTTATTATTGTTATGACACTGTATTTAATCGCATTGATATGTAATATACTAACTTAATTAAAAAGTTAATTAATAATTTAAACCTGCAAAATTTATAGAAAGAAATATATTTTAAAAAATCTACTATTCAATAGAAGCTTTAAGTAATCAAGATATTAAATATTTTTATTTAATAATAATATTAAGTTAGTGAAAAATATTTATAACATACTAAATGAATTATTAAATATTAATAAATATAATACAATTTAAATAAAATATAATTAAATATTAATAAGAAAGTAAGTTCATTTTTACAATGAGTAGAACATCTGCAAAAAATATTAATGGTAATTTTCAAAATTTATTGATATAAAATAAAGAGAATAATAATTTAAGGAATAATATTAATTTAACAATAAATAATAAAATTTTATTTACTTTCAATAGTTGTATAAAATAGTGTCATTAACATCTCAAAATTCCATATGAAAAATTTTTAATCACAAATAATTCTATTAATTATTAACGATGTTTTATTTTACATTTATTTATTTTGTTTAAAATATTTAAATTTTTAAAATACGGGAAGTAATTCATAAAAAGTTTTATACGTAAGCTTTTTCTCGTATTTATCACATAAAAATTGTATATCGTTAAAAAATAAAAACTAAAAAATTATTCGGACAAAAAATAGTTTGTGAAATTATTACTAAAGTTTGAAGATGAAAATAAATAGCTGAATTTTGAGAATTAAAAATTACCATTATTTTCAATTTTCAAAAATATTTATATTAAAAAACATAAAGTTTACTATCATTACATTGAAAACTTTTTCTAAACATCAAAAAGTTTCGTTAATAAAAAAAAACTAAAAAGTTTGCATGGAATATTAGCCCTGATAAATATCTTGTATAAACGTAATTTATAGTAGATGAAACAATAATACTAACTTTACTGTAGCTGTAACAAACCTCTATTGTATATCTTGATATATCCGGCCAATTAAAGTTATAATCAGGAGGAAGTCAAGAAATTATAAATAAAATTCATGTTTGCGTTACCTGTATTGTGATATTATAAATATTTTAATAAAATAAAGAAAAATTCTTAAATAAATTATAAAATAATAAATAAATTTATCATTTTTAAATAATAGTTGTATCTAGTGAAAAGTTTAGATAATTTTACGTTTTAATGATAAAAATTTTTAACTTAAATAATCGCAAATATTTACGACAATATTAAATATTTTATTTGATTTCTAAAATTACGAATCTTACGAAAATCGACAATTTTTCAAATCCAAATTTTAATCCAATTTTTATAAATAAAAATTATTCATATTATGCATAAATACGTTAAATAAAGAGTCGAAGCATTTTCATTTATTTTCTCATTAATAAAAGGCTGTTGTACTTATTTTAATTTAAGGAAAATATAAATAAAGCAAATAAGGAAATATTTCAATGCTGTTCTTTTGATGATACTTTTGATTTGATATCCAATACAATGCACAATCTAAGAAAATCAGATTATCTGTTTCTAAATACAATTAAATTGCATACTCTGAGCCTTTCTAGAAATCTCAGAACTTATAATGAGAAACACAACAGGGACTTCGTCGCGCTTTCTCAGAGGAATTTGCAGCTTTCTGAGCATCGCGAAAAGTAAATACTAGCTGTGTTGATGAAAATTTTAGCGTCAGTGTAAAGCTCCTGACACGCGGATAGATTAGATCCGAAACATTCCGAAATTTGAGTATTTTCCTTATCGGCCTAGTGACATCTTCATCGCGCGCCATGTTTTCATGAGAAATTACGTTTTCACAAGAGAAGGAGTTGGTATGTGCTGTTAGCGTCAGACGCAGTCTATGAGATAGGGCGAAGCGTTGAGGATTAATAAGCATGAGGGAGAGAGAGAGAGAGAGAGAGAGACAGCTGAATACAAAGCTGATAATACGTTATTAATATGCCCGACAGCTTACGAAAGCGCCAGTGCGTGTGCACTGCTGCACTGTCACGAACACGCCTAGAGGGGATACGAAGAGAAGAGCAAGAAGGAGATCTGGTAACGCAGAAGCGCGTGTATGCGAACTATACACACGCAAGCAGTACACAAGATCGTTGCTCGTTCAAAGGGATTACGGCAGCTGAATTCATTAGGATTCCTCGAATTCTTCGTTGCTGAGCCGAGTGCCTCATGCTTGTTTCATTTGCATTGTTGGATCGGATGTTGATCGTGTAACTTTTTAATTGAAAAATTCAAAAAAGCAAATATAAATTCTCTTTATATTTGTACATAGAATGTGGTTATTTATTTTGTTGCTAAATATAAAATATTATTTTAATTTTTGAACCATAATTGTCTGAAAATTAAAAAATTTACGTTACGAAAACATTTGCGTTTCGTACTTCAATATAAATAATACATTCTAATTTTTAATTAAATTTGGTATATTGCTCATAAAATAAAAATAATGTATTTTTACTCTAATTGAAAGTCTTTTGATATATAATTATTAAATAATTCCATTATCTTTAAATAATACATTTCAGTGAAATAAAAAATGTAAATGTATGTGGAAGATCGTTGGTATACATACATCTATTCCCTGTATTTTTCTATATGAGGATTATTGATAAAATAGATCAAATCACGGCGTAAGACTTGATTATGTTGTATAAATTACATATAAATGTACGTCGTTAATTAAACAACGAACAATTGAAACGTAAAACATAATATAACTTAAAATTAATAATTAGCAGTAAATATTTTATATAAATTTGGAAAAGTTTTCAGTATAAAGTTTTTAGTTTTTTTTTTACTATTATCAATAAGTATCAAATTAATAAAATACATTTACATTGAAATTTAAAATTTAAAATAATTATTGATGTTCATAAAATATTTTACCGTCTTATTTCATTAACTTGAACTATTGAATAATACAATATTTTAAAAAAAGATCAATATTATTAGATTTATTGAAATAAAAACAAATGTAAATTTTGAATAATCGCACATAAAAAATACTTATAATTTCATGGAGTAAAACGATAGATTGTGATTAGATGGGTTATTAGAAAATACGTTGTTGTGAAATGCAACTGAATAACTCGACAAACATAGCCTGATATTTGTTAAACTCACGGTATTAATATATATATATATATATATATATATATATATATATATATATATACGAAAACTCGCATAGGAAAACGGTATCCCAATCCGTTTTAAGTGGAGCATCCACGATTTGGTCAGCCGTACGTACTCGAATTCGCTTGTAATAGCCCTTTATTTTACTTATGCTTCGCCAGCTAAAAAAAGCGCAATTGTAGTAAATAAAAGTATGGAAAAATACGCGGATCACTCTAATGAAACCCGCAAAGTTCAATAGTGAATTCAAACATACGTTTTTACGGAAAAAGCTACGGTGCTGCGGCATTCATCAGACTGGAAATACGCAACCTCTCGTGATCTCAACGCCCCAGACAAAGTAAGAGAAATGGATTTGATACTACTGAGCTGATATAGCATTGGTTTTATATGTATGCTTGATAAATGGATTAAAATAAGAAATAGCGTATAATGTTGACAGATCAAACGTCTGGCGGTTAAAGAAATTTATCGTCTCGCTATGTGTTCGCGCATATAAATGGCCTCTGCATTTTGATTTATATCATTACGTACAATTAAATATGTACAATATCGTATTTATGAAACAAATTTTTTTAAAAAATAACAGTTAATCTTTTATGTATTGTTTATACGACTCATCGTACAATTGGCTTTCCTTAATTTCTATGTATTATGAAAACAAAGATCAGTATATTTGTTAAAATATACATACTTTTAAAATAAAACCATTGAAAATTGTAATATATTTATTATTTTAACTCTTTAGAAACTTTGGAAAAAATCTTCACGCATATACGTATGGGCATTAATAAAAAATTATATAGGATTCGTTTGTTCAATTTTTAACCTTTATTTTGTTATTTTATCGGACATCATTGTAAATTTTTTTTAAATAATATGAACGAATTGCTTTAAAATATCGGAATTTACATTATTTTTTTATTAAAATTAAATCAATTAAATATTTGATGTTGCATCTATTGTAACAATATCCCTTTTAACTCTGTTATATACAACGTGTATTTAATAATAAATATTTTATAAACAATATTTATAAAGAAAGCTTGTGATGAAAATTTATAGTAATTGAGAAGCTATTGATCAAAATATTATGAAAATAGAAGCACTATGAATGAATAACTTGAGATGTAAGTTTTCTCAAAGAATAAATTGATTTGACGTTATTGAATATGAAGTGGAAAGATAGATCATGCTTTTTAGAAACCATCAATAAAATATGCACATGCGCTGCATCTTTCTCCGGTCGCTTCAACAGTCTTTTCGAGGTCGTTGCACCACTAATATTGTTAGCAGCGTTGTAAGTGAGGAACTCGCTCGTAACATCTCAGCGTTTAACTGATGCATAGGTTCACTATTATCCTGTCAAGTCCACCTCTACCAATCAATATCCACTCATTCGCATCTCTAGCATCTCCCGTGAATTTCTTCGTATCTCTTATTATTCACTTTGCAAATGTAAAGATTCTAAATGTGTTCAGAAAAATTTCAGATTGTAGCTTATTAAAAATATATATTCGGATTAGGCATTTTTGCTAATTCCAGCAATCACATTATGGAATACACCATATATTATCCATTACTTAAATTATTAATTTCATTCACATTTATTGATACAAATAATTCAGATTTACCGATGAGAAATTTAGTTAAATTTATATTTCTTCATCGAAAATTATGTAACTATTGTTTTATTTCTCTTTGATTCTATTATAACTATAGTTAACGTCATTAAGCAAATTCTTTATGTATATTATTAATTTTAAGATTGAAAACGATTGCATTCTAATCTTGATGGAATTTTCCTTTCGTCTTTTAATCAACAAAAACTTCGCAGCGCTTCCATCACTTTCTCTACACTTAATCTTATCACTGGCGCGCTTTTCTATATACCCTCCATCTTTTTATCAAAGACATCCTTTGATTTCACGTAACCTTATTCTCGCTCCATTATTTAATCTCCATGTAATTTTCCGCGCTACATACCTCTTAATCTCGTATCGTCCTCCGCGTTTTATCAGTATAATCCAGTCTTGTGTATTTACTCCTATCCGTATTCGATATTTGTAGTGAGCGACACACGCTTTGCGATAATAATTATTATCTGTTTAAAGGGTCACCAATCAATAATTCAAACGAGTCGAGCGATTGCGTGGATGAGCAAATGCTGCAAAAGTCGCATATAATATACTTGGTCAGTAAGCGGACGCAAGTAAAAGCCATTTGCATTTCCCATTAATTTATGTCCAATAAGTAATTTCTGGAATCGGACTTGTGTTTATTTTCAATTTACGACGGACATATATGATTGTTGTATTTTTTAAAAAGTACTATGAACATTGATCTGTTAAAGAAAAAAGTTTGCCTAGTATCCGTCGAAGCAAAAGTAAGCAGAGATGAATAGTAATTCGGCTATTACTGAACTATCCTTGGAAAATCAATAAAAAACAGTTTGTGTAGCTAAGCTAAATTTTTTATCCTGTTGTATTACTAGTAAAAGTTGTGTATTCAATACTTTTTTCACAAATATTTGATTCTTTTCGTGAAAAAAAACAAACTAAGACTGGGTCAGAACAATAATCTAGTAATGCAATTTGATATTTACATTATGAGTCTATGAATTCACAATTACAGTACAGAAATGTTAATAATTTTGTATGGTTCACATAATAATTAAAAAATATGTGCATATTATTTCTGTATCTCATTACATAGCATTGACAAACATTATTAAATTTATACGCAATAAATAAATGCTTCTCTTCTGCGATACATATTTGTATTTGATAAAAATATTAAAAAATACAAACAAGTATAATTAATTTATTATCGTAAATATTTTATTTTTTTTTTAAATATGATTTAAAATTCAAATACTTTTTCTCGAATAAGGTTTACCATTTATTTTAAAGAATCTGTACTGAACAATTTGCATTATTTTCGTAATCACTATTTATCTAAATGAAATAAGAAAAAAATTGATATTGTTTAATTTCATTACTTATATTTAAATTTTAAATATATTTTTATTACATGTACTACCATTCTATTTAAAACTTACTTATTACGATACAATCTTATTTGGGATAGAATATATTGTGATAATAAATAATTTATTTTAATTAAGATAACTAGGCATATGCTACCCATTTAGCTCATATGAATATAATCAAATATAACATTTAATTGCAAAAAAAAAAAATTTTGTCTTGCTGTTAATCGAAAGTAATAGCTAAGTGTTTTTCTGGATTTCTTAACTTACAAAACTTTCCTCAATTTCAATTTTGAATTATTTCACTTAACTTTAACAAACAAGAACGAATTTTAGTTTAAAATTTAAAATGCAAAATATGAGGAACTAAGCACAATTGAATGGTTGGGTTAAAGCACTTTGAATAAGTTAAAAACTACTTAGATAAATTTAACTAAAATTGAGCGTGAAAACTTTCTTATTATATATTGAGCACGTGCTAAATCTCAAGTTATTTAGCGTTGAAAAAGGTGGCTTGATTTTTAAAGAATTATTAAAGAATCCTGTAATAAGAAATATATTTAAAATAATACGCAATTTTCTCATTAAATAATATCATTCAATATGGAGTGAATTGAGTCAGAAAAAATTTCACAGTTAATGGAAAAGGGCACTTATGTGCTTACTTCAAATGCGTTAATCTAACACTTAATTTAGAATGCCGCACTTCTTTCGATTTTATAGCTACGAATATTTGCGCGCGTACAAATTGAATATCAGCGATCGGCGAAGCGCGTATAATGAAAATGAAATGATGCGTAGCTACCCCGACTCATTTCGTATTTCCATCAGTGTCGTCAGTCCGGGTCTTTTACTTCTGAGTGCGTCGCGAGACGATGTTGAGGGGATAATCGAAGCCAAGAACCAGGAAACGACGTGGCATTTGCGTCCAGATGGCAGTCAGGTAGAGAGATCGGGGCTTTTCACGATTTGTGCACAGCGGGTAATTTCTTCCATCGGAGTCTCCCCGTCAGTTTTCTTCACTCGCGTTAGTTCGGTGGGTGCTAGGGATAAACGAGAGGGGGAAAGGCTTTCAGAGGCTTACTTCTGCGAAACCTTAAAAGATTCTTTGTTAAACATATTTGAGGAATTTCTTCTCTCACTTGTAATTTTTTATTTACAAGGTTTGTTTGTTTGATTTATCATAAATTCGAAAAAAACTAATTACTCACTTCCTATGCGAAGCTATTTTTGAAAGAATTGAAAATACCTTAATCTATTAAAGAAAAGTATCTCTATTTTAAAAGTTATTTATTTTATAAAATATAAAAATATAAAAAATATATTTTTTTATATTTGAATATAAAAAAAATTTTAATATAAAATGGTTAAAACAAGGAGCGATTTTACCGATTAAATAATTTTTATATTTTTATCGCGTTGTAATATTTATCAACATTATTAACTGTAAATTTTATTTTCTACATAATTAACGATAAAAATAATAAATTAAAAAAAAATTAATCTATGATTTAAAAATGTAGTTTGAAATTTTGTTCGCGTGAACATTACACGTTTTGCATTTAATTTATAATGATTTTTCGGTAAAAATAAAAACTGTGAAATTACGGATAATTATAATAAAAATTATGAAAAAATTATGAAAAAATATATTTTTAATAATACTAACTGTAGTTGTAATTTATAAATATTTTAAATTTCAATGATTTCTTCAAAGTGAATATGCTTATGTAGGAAAAGTAATTGAAATGTTAAATATAAATTTGAAATTCATATTTTTTTATTTCATATTTAATTTCATATTTTATACTTAAAGTATGAGGGATAAAATATTAAAATTTATAAAATTGAAATTAAAAAATAAATAAATTCCGAAAAATTTTTCAGATTCAACCCTTCACTAAGAAATATAAAAGTTTCAAAAATAAAATTGCACTTCAGAATTTTATTCAGACGCAACGTAATTAACTGACGTAATTGCACGTGCGCGTAACAATTAAATCTATTATTCCTTAATCAAAGTATTCGAGCAGTCGTTACGAAATAATTAAATCTACGCTGGTACTTATTTGAGGCAAGTGCTGAGCCAATCCAGCTATCGTTTAGTTTGAAAAACCTCCGAACAGAAGTCGAGACACCGGCCAGCCAACTTTTTCCTTGTCCCTTTCTCAATAATTTAAATCATGTCCGATAACACATATTCTTAGCATTCAACTCTACGGTATTTGTCTGTGTTTAACTCTACGGTATTTCCCGATAGTATACCTTTCTTGATTTTATGTTCAAATACTTGTGCTCAAACTCAATATGCTACTTATCGGCATGACGATTATAATGAACACAATAATAATACTCGTATTCAAATTATCGAAATGTTTGTCCTATCCGATGCATATGTATTTGATTGAAGGTGAGTTAGTTTATTACGGCTGATGCCAAATTAAAACAAATATCAAAGTTTAGTCGGCTTTTCAATAAATTTGGTTGAACTTGTACTTTACCAAACAAAGAATTAAATAAAAAACGTAAGTTACTTGCAAACTAATTCTTTTAGACCATAAATATATTAAGACCTGAGCTCAAAATTTTATACTTCAACTATAACATTAGTGAATTGTGTTTTATTTCAAATTCCAAAAAAATAGAGAATATAGATAAAGAAGCATTATTTTATAAAATAAAATAATGAAAATAATTATCGTTTTGTGATCTTATCTATTTTAACGTTATAAAGAAATTTTTAAATAAAAAATTTTGAAAAGAAAATTAAAGATAAATAAATATTACGAAATTATTGAGTGAATATACGAAATTACTGCTATGCAGCTTCAATTTGCTGCAAAGAATGATAGATAAATTGAAAATTGCCATTTATCTACACCCCAACTTGTAATATTCAATAATACAAATGCTACTGATAAATAAAATAAAGTTTAACCAGTTAAACTTCATTCAATGAAAATGCTGTCGGATGTTCGTATGAAATGTAAAATTATAAAAGATAGGACTGTAAAAAAGAAAAAAATCTATTTCAATACTATTAACAATACTGAAAACCACAAACTATAAAATAATACTTGCTAAAAGTTTAAAATTCTGCTACAAACTGTGATACGTATATAAAAGTAAACTTCCAATTGTTTTACAATTCAACTTTTTTATTCCTCCTATCTATGTAATCTATTATATTCGTAGCTCTCAACTTATATTTCAAACAAAAATTAAGAAGTTTGTTAAAAAAACGGTTCACATTTTTTTCAATTTTACGAGTTTTGCATGCAAACAAATTGTTACATTTTAAGTTTTTAACTTTTTTTAATTTCTTGTCCTTTTATTTGTATCTGCAAAAATATAATTCAAATTTGTAATTATAAAATTTCATATAATTACTAACGGTAATAAAATTATTAAATATTAATCAGCTTTAACATATTAAAAATGAACAGACTAAAGAAGTTGAGGATTATAATTTTTCGAATATAGATTTTATGGTACATCCTATAAATTAAAAAAGTGTTATATCACGGTAATTTCTGTAAAATCCTACCATTTATGTACGGCGAGTGAATTGTAAGCGTTTATGTATTATGCAGTAATATTACATTACGTAAATGTACGCTGTTTTTTGCAGTTTTATTATATAGTCGATAAACCACTTTATTTATTTCTTTATTTTAACTTTTTCCTACGCTTATTTTTTAACGTACACTTTAGTATCTAAATATATTCTAATTTTAGAATCTATAATATACGATAATTAATCGACCAATCAATGACAGATTTCAAAGGTTTTGAAATACATCTAATATTATTTTAGTAATATTTTTGTTTATTAATAATTTTATATTTATAAGTTATTTTAGTTATTTTGGTTAGTTTAGTTTTATAAGTTAAAATTATCTGTATTATCTAATTTTTTCCATTCCATAGTTTTGTTTAAACAGATATTTTTGAAGAAATACGCAGCATTTATAAATATTTATTTTTTAATAAAATTTTCTTCTGCTCTTGAAATACTTTTCAATAACGGCACATTTATGCACATATAAAACAAGTAAATAGTAGAAACTTTAAAAAGTTTACGATTATTTTATAAAAACGCTCAAATGTAGTCCAGATGAATTTAGCCAAGGAAAATAATATTAATTTAAAGCGAACATTTAACTATAATAGAAGTACTGTTTAACTATCGCTATTGTTTCTTAGGTTAATTCATTCTATTCTCCGTCCTGAAAACAAATTAACCCGTATAGTTTATCGGTCGTTTGGAAATGTAAAAAAAAAAAAAAAAAATTCTATCGTGCGTGGCAGATACTCCAAGCATTCAATTCTATCAAGGAAACGAGATGCGAATGGGTCCATCGACCGAGTGTAAACACACGAATGGAAGGGCGAATAAGTAGAAAAGCTCGGGTTCGATCAGACACCCTCTCGAAAAGATTCGATACAAATCCGTACACACGAATGCACGAAGCCACTCTTCGAGCACAATAAAAGCTCAATTGGCCATGGAGCTGGTGATTCAAGTGGATTGTGGAGCCCTGTAGTTCCGGGGTGAGTCCGAGCTTACATTGTAGAGGGACTACAAGTCAGCGCGACGCAAGCGCGCCTGATCGAGCGCGTAATTAAATCGAACCGCGAATGCGCCATCATAATGGCCTCCTTCCCCATCGCGAGTATCACGGGTGCACCAACAATTCCAACGGACTCCCATCCCTCGTATGCACATGCGGTTACGTGTGAGCGCGAACTTAAATACAAATGCACGCGTATGTATATTTCGCAGAACGGGGTCAATCGAACCTGCCAGGGATACGTACGTTATACTGTCGGACGAGGACGCACTCGCGGCGCTAGAGCAAGAGAGAGGAGGAGGAGGAGGAGGAGATAAACGATAAGGGAACGAGGTACGCCCGTGTTATGCGACGTCCATTTGCGCGATACTCTCTGTCTCCGATTAATCAGGTTGCCGGAATTAACGCAGTCCCTCCAGGCAGCACCCGTTGCTCCTCCCCCGCTCGCGCATCCGCCTACGAGTCGTAGATGTGTGGCCTCGATGGAGGATACAGAGAAGCGAAGTGAACTATTGACGATTCGGCACTGATGGCTTACGATAGATGTGCCTGAACCGACCGAACCAGGTCATACGGCCTGGCCTCTATTCATGTCCGCGCCCACGCCCATGCGACGTCCAAGCGCCGCGGATGAAAAAATTACGGGTCCTGGCCCACAGCGGCTCGAAAAGTAAATGCAAGATATCCATCAGATTCTTGAGATATTTTCAGTGCATATTATTTTCAAGTCAGACATACTAAATTCGTATTTACATAAAGAGGCATAAATTCTCGAAAAATTGTCAGGTCAAGAATAATTGACACTAGTAATGAATGCAAAATTCATGGTTCTGTTATAGAAATAAAAACAAATTATATATTCTTCTGTTGTTAAAGAAAATGAATTGAGCAGTTCTAACTGAGATTACAAACTTTGATTTTCATGCATTATTTCTATTTCTAAATCGATGATAGTGTTGATACTCTATTATAATATTATCGTTGAATTCACTTTAGCGACATGTACCCTGCAATTATATATGTCAATAAAATAATTAATCATTTATGAGGCTTTGATTCCAATTAGGATTTATTGCATCGATATAAAATATAAAATTTTTAGTATTTTATAATTGGATTTTTTTTTTTTAACAAATTTAATCTCTCTAAACGCCGAATGAAAATTAGCAGAAAAATTATGTAGTTATGATCAAAATATTTATACAATAGAGATTTGTACATGAATCGTAAAATTATGACATTTAAATCGATTTATTAAAATTTATTTATCTGTTTGAAAATAAATATACAGAACTTAAGTTTAGTTCAACAAGCATTATTGAAAAATAATATTTTTCGAAATTCTAAAAGAATTTTAGAATTATATTTCAAATTGTCGCTGATTATTCGATGCTTCAGTGATTATTTGTTAATCACATACCGCACAATACTCTGGATTAAATAGTCTAATGATTACGTACTTTGAATCGCAGAAATGATTTTCTCCGCGAATTCTAAACTGTAAAAAAAATTAACCGAGAATTATGAAAAATATTGTTTCGTAGAGCTTGTGAAAATTCCTTTGTGTTTACCAAAAGTTTCGCATAAAATCTCTAAAGCATCGACAATTTAATACGCAGAAATCTTAAGAAAATTTTGAGTTTTCGCTTGCTTTCTATGCGAGCTATTATTTCGCATTAGTAGATATTCAAGGAGCCGCGTAATATCGTCCGAGGGAAACCTTAAGAACAGTCTTTGAGTCAACGAAAGTGGTTACGAAAAACATTTATCACTTTCGAAAACCGCAGCTGCTACACACTGAAGAAGCGTAATGACGTTGCTCGTTTAAAGACATTCATTAGGAAGTGGCTTCTCTTAGAGAAATGTAGAGCGATAAAACGTCCTCGTTGCTTTCATTTCTGCTTCCTATACTTTGAACTCGACAGCTCGTCTTCTGTCACACTTGGTGGTCTGTCCAGGAAAGTTAATCGGAAGAACCTTGCGTAATACGTAAACGTGTATAAATACACAAGTACATAATTATGTGTATGCGTGGGCGTTCACGCAGTTGTGTGCCTAAGTTAAATAAAAGATGAAATATCGGCATAAAGTTTACCTATTCAAATTCTAACTATATTAGCATCAATTGACGCTGGATGGTGTATAAAGAGCAATATTTATAGCAATCTTCTATTCATAGTCTTTCAACTTTCTTCGCTGCGCTCTCTCTACAACTTTTTGTTTAGCTTATTTCTTTTTTCTCCTTCCTCCCTTCCACTTTTCTTCGATCTTCTTCTCTCATGTTGAGCAAGTCGCGCATTTCACATAATTTTCACAAAGTTTTCTATATTTTACAAGCTCTATAATCAAGAGCAATTAAACAGTTGCGAGTAACGGGCGCAAAGCAATGCTGTGAAATTAGAAGTCCAGATTTGGTAAACGAAAGTATAGTAACGTTAACTAAAATGTTGATTGAACAGAGTTATTTAAGCAAAAAAAAAAATGGAGAAATTTAAATAATGAAAGCCGTAGTACAATTTTTTTCCAGTGAAATTAGTTGATGGAACAAGTTCTCTATCATTAAAGGCTTGTAATTTTACCTTTCGCACACTTTGATTAACGAGTTGAACTTACGGTAATATCGACTACAAATCATCGAATATTTTGTTAAATTAACTAGAAATTACAGTTTAATCGCGTCACGTTCTAGGCGATTTAAACACTTCGGATGTTATAATTAAAGAAATAACGTTTTTTGTTCATGTAGTAATTTACTTTTTTAATGAAACATCCAGGAATATAAAAATTATTATAAATACTGATTTTCTTTTTATATATTTTTTTTATATTTGAAACAAATTTTTTATTTTTTAAATTATATTTTTATAACAAAAAATATAATCGCAATTAAAATAAGCAGAGTTTTTTCTATCTATAATTTAAATACCTTTTAAATAACAAATTTCTTTTGATTTTACTCGTGCAAGTTATTTGTAATAACTCTTTTATGTTTCGAGTTTTGTTTAGAAATAAATTAGAAACTAATATAGCCATTCATTTATTAAAAACCAACTAAAAATTGAATTTTAAGTTTTAATTTAAATTTTAAAGAATTTAAATGCGATTTATATAAATGAAATGAATTACTATATATAAAAACTTTCAAATTATTATGTCAATATTATTCGAAATCAATAAAATATTTTCAAAAGGAATATTTAGTGTTGAAAGTACAAAAGTTTAATAAGATATCATAAAATATCACGAAAATTAACTACTAAAAAACTTCTATTCCATAATTTATTTATTTACAGTACAAAAAACTACGATTACTTCAAATTTTGTAACTTTGATTCAATATGATTATAGGATTAGATTTCTATTTTTTATACAAATAACTAGATATGTACTTAATAATTATTTATTTTTAAAATTAAATTCTATAATATATTGAATGAACAGTACTGGAATATTACTGATTGATGATGATTAACATTGTATTAGCTTAATGTAACTTAACTGATAATATATATTAAAGAGCACGTTTCGTGATTTTTTATTTCAAAACTTATAAATTATCAAGACGGGCAATTTTCAGAATAGTACAAACTATAAATCATGCGTAATCCCTCCAAGATAAGAATGGAGAATTAAATTCTCGTGAAAAAATACCGAGACGAAGTAACTTATTGAGATGATTTTCCAAATGATTTATATAGTTATCAGGATATTTAAACAAACAATAAGTTTAGCTAAAAATTTTTGTTGTGATCAAATATATTGTAAAAAGTACAGTTCAAATATGAATTATTTATTTATTTTGGAATCAAATTTTGTGCTTACAAAAATTTTTTAATTCAATAATTACTCCAAAATATTATTTATTACGTTTTTTTAATTTTTACTATTTTCAAATAAGAATTAGAAATGAAGATTAAAAATTAATATTGTATTTTTTTCTGTTAAATTGCGTCTGTAAAATTTTTATAAAATCTTCATTTATCAAAGACTGCAATTTAAGAAAGCTCAAATATTATATATTAATTTTAATTGTGACTTGCGCAGGAAAGTTTAGAAACATTTAAGATGAAGAAATTGTTTAAATGTTGAAAAATTCAAAATTGGAAATAACGTTAAAGAAAAGTGGTAGCTTTAGTATATCTCAAAAGCCCCTTCTGTCTCAGTATATACCAGACTGTCAATTAAGATACGGTTTTCTTACAGCAACTTAATAAATTTTATAATATTTCACTATACGTTTCCTTAATATGATCTCCCTAAATGAACAATTAGCGTTATGAAAAAGATTATGTTAAAAGTCAAATTTGAAATTAACTTATAAAACTGTTAAAGTCGAGCAAGTCTACCGAAAATGGTGGCCAATGTTCAAATAAAGCCAAGGTCCGGGTGAAATATTTCACCGATTCAAATCAATGAACGGCCATCGAGGCGAGTTTCTACTTTTCCGAAATTCTAGATGGGATAAAGTTAATACCACTTAACAAAGTGAAACTCCAATCGAAAAGAATGCTACAAGATATGCATTGCCAAAAGGGTCGTTAATTTAACAGTATATACACTTTCGACTCGCCCTGGAAACTCGAGCTTTGCCGACCTCGCAATTTTCATGGCAACTGTTGAGAAAAGACCGAGGGTGCGATCGATAACCTATTGTACTAAGCATCAGTCTTCTTGCTCTTTGAAGCATCCTTTAAATCCCCGTGCAACAGCACCGAGCCCCTGTAAAACGATACGTGACGCGTGTCATCTCGATGGGCCAGCGCATCTCGACATTATGCTAATTCAGCGCGTTGCGAGGACTCGGTAACGACAGGCGGCTCGTGAAAGTTCGTTGATAAGCCGGCGCCGATGATCCACTTGGAAGACACAAGAAGCTATAAACGCTACGATGGAATCAAACTAGAATTTTTGCGGAATTTTTACTCTCTAATGTACTAATAAGCGTAAAAATGTCGAATTTTGAAAAATAATATTGAGCTCACTGGTACAGTTTCTTTGTTTCAATAGTAAACCCAAATTGTAACAAACGAGTAATATTATTTAAAAAAAAAACACTGTGCAAATCTAACAACGTTATTTTTAACTTTTTATATTCCAACATAAGGGTAAATGTATATCCAAAGCATCTGTGACGCATCGTGTACTGGCCAGAAGTTTGCGTGATTTACACATTAGTCTTCTTAAAAAAAAAATATTAAACTTATTAAAAAAATAAATACAGATTTGTAAGATTACATAAATGTGCTTTTATCATGCAAGTGATAAAAATAAAAGTAGATGAAGAAAATTAATTAGATAAGCTAAATCGTAAATTTATTAAACTTTTATTCGTTTATAATTAATTAAAGCAATTTAAGTTATTACTTAAAGTATTAAATAATTCATTAAAATTATTGCTTCGCTTAATGGAATGTACGAGTATTGAATATTAGTTATCGTCCCTTAATACGTTTATTCGCCCAAATGCGCTTTAAAATAAATAAAATTGCTCGACTACAGTTTTTCCAATAGAAATTTTTTAACGATCACTTTTTTCCCTCTGTCTCCTATTATTATTATTTTGTATTTAATACGAATAAACTATCTACAGATTCGCCTCGTGAAAGTATCAGGGATAAGAAAAAAGGCGGCAAAAGGTCAGAAAAGTGGGAGAGGTAGATAAGGTGCCAAAGGGATAACAACGTAGATGCTCTATATTGACGGCTCGTGACTGAAATAACTTTACGCGCAATTTCTTCTCTTACACAGGAGCGAGTAACCAGTGAAGGCAAGATGCAAGTCTTTTAGAAGAAGGAAAAAACGTAGAGTATATAGTCAACTCGCTCTTGAGATTTTCACTCTATAAAGTCTTCGCTTCAAAATCACAAATAAAGTCGTTACTTTATTTGTTTTCCAAAACTTCGCTTTTCTTCTTTTTTCTTTATTTTATTTTTTACCAGCTTACATTATCTTTCTCGAACCCAAATTTTCCACTCCTTCTGTATCTTCATTCTAAACGTTGTATTCCTGTTTAAATGGAAAGTTGGACAGCCGCTCCCACCGAGGAGCTGATACCACTACATCCTTCCTGAATAAAATATCGAAATTATTATATTTCCTCTCTAAATACGCACACAGTGTATCTATTTTTCCTGATCCCGTAAACACCGTCGAAGCGCGCCAATATTTACTCTTCTCCGGGAAAACTGTCGTTCGCTATACTCCAGTCCGCAGAAAAAAAAGATACTACGGGCAAGAAGAACAGAGAGAAGAAAGGTAAGTCGAGGTCTCTACGGAGGGAAAGCATAACAACTCGGCATTTAGATAAGAAATAGATTGGAATGAAAAAACGAAAGAATTTTGCCAACAGCGTGTGGTTACAATCTTTCGTGCCATGAAAAAATTAAGAACTTCCATCTTCCTCGTTATCTGATAGTGATATTTACTTTTATTAGACTACGTTCACCCATCGTCGGAGCTTATATTCACATGCTTCACGCGTATGAGTGCACATGTGAGTACAGTATACAGAGGTCGTTTCTTAAAAAACCCGGTAACTCCTAGGTGACAAATATTTCAAAAAATTCTGTTTTTCGCAAGTGTCTACAAATTTGCTCTACGATAAAACCTACTCTTATAATATAATTGTGAAGGGCTAATTATTTTAGCAACTTCACACATTAATTATAATTATCTTTTAAATAGACATGAATTCTGTCCGTATACTTTAGCAGTTTAAAAAAAATTTCTTTCCATAATGTATTCTGATTACCGACTGTATAAATTTTACTACAATTTTTGAAATGGTTATTTTATTAAGATGCCTACGTAAATAGACTTTAATTAAAAGAAGCTTTCGTAGAATGAATTCAAATTCGCTTTCTATTTGCAAAATACAAATCTATTAATGTACAAAGCTTAAAGCAAACGGTTACAAAACTATATTACAATTCGTTACTCTATTCTTCAGGCTAGAAAATGAACTGAAAATGAAGACCTGATGAAGATTCTAATTACGTTAATTAAGTCAGAAAAACTCTTTTTGGTGTGCTTTCATTGGTAGCTTAACTAGCATGAAGAAAAAAATAAATGGAAAGCATATAATTATTTGTAAAGAAATTTTAAATGTAAAATTAACTTGCTGAATATTATAGAAATCATTTTCAGTTTATGAGCAATTATTAATAACAGTTTATAACATAAAACAAAGATAGGTATAATTAAATTACATATTCAAGTGTTTCGTTTATTCTTACTTTTTGATATTTAATTTTATTTTTATTTCTAATTCAATTATTTTGCACATAATATTAATTTCTTTAATATTTATTAAATTCTATAAAACACAAAATAAAAATTATTTGTTGAAATATTTCTTACTAGTTTTAATAGTTTTATAAACTACTCAGTTATAAATTTTTCTAGATAGTGACAATTATCGATGTACGGGTCTTAGAGTGAACACAAATTTTAAATTATATCAACTCGTTCAATCATTTTTTAATCGAAATTTTATTCAAATTAATTCATTATGTAATAAACTTGCTATTACACAAAACACAGTTCCACTTAATCCGATTAAGATAATTGATCATTAAAGCGTGAAAATGATGGGAAATTAGATAAAATTTTGAATTTTGCGTAAATCATTAGTGAAATCTCAAATATTTGAAGCGTAAATAAAGTTCCATTACGTATTGAAAAAATATCGGGATGTACAATAAAACTAAAAATTTGAGAACACACTTTTACTCAGATACATAGGCATGCAGATTATCGATACTGCATCGTGAAATACGCGTACACAAGAAGAATCGCTGTTAGGTGTGAAGTCGCCTCGCCACACAAGGCACCCAACACGTGATCTTGCAAAGCTCATCAGCAGATATATATCTATGTCTCGGTCTGACCTGCTTTCACGTGTCATATTGGAAAATTTCTGTACAGGAATTCTAAATCCACTGGACGTCAGGCTGCCCGACACTGGATGAACGCTTACACACACACACACACACAGATAGATCCGCCATAGTTGCCAAAGCTTTTCTCTCTAGGTATGACCTCTACAAAATTCTAGCTGATCCACTTCTTTATTAATCAGGAGCTATGCTCTTGGCTATTTTCACGGATTTTCTTTGGGAGCTAACAAGGTTGCACACCCCCAACTTTAATACGTCAAATATATTTTAGTTTCATCGATAGGGCGGGATTCTTTTGGTATTAGAAGCAGATCGATGGAGGGAGGAGAAAGGGAAATGGAGGGAAAAGGATTTATATGAGCCAACGTGACAAGAGGACTTTAATTAAGTGAGCGAAAAGTAGTGTATACGAGATAAGCGGCCAGAAGAAGAGAGAAATACAACATATAGAAATATAAAAGAGCGAAAGAGCGAAAGAGTGAAGAGTGGAAATGTTGCGTCAAATGAAATAGCGAAGGGGACACGAGGAAGTTATGTTTATGCCAGTCTCGTGCGGCTTTTCCATCTGCCATTTAATAGTCGTGAAGTTTCTTTGGCTTCGCTTAGGCAGGAAAACATCGTCGAAACACCAGAAGCTAGCGGAATCTCCCAACTGGAAAACCTCCATAAACTTCGATTAGCGCCAATAGATTCTCTGTTCCTTCCTTTCTCTAGTTCCTTTTTCCATTCTTGGCGTTTACCCCTCACCCAAACACACACTTCACCCCTCTTTTACATCTAATAACAAGGTACATTGATACTTTGACGGAAGTCGTGTGTAAATACGATTAACCTTCTTTCAATATCTACCAAATGAATTCAACACAGTCATTTATTGACATTTTGATATACAGTTAATTAATTCAATCAAAATGAAATAATACCAATGCTTTCACAACATGTCTTAATTTTAATTAATTAACGAAGATTACAGGGTTGTTTTGTTTATTCTATAACAAATACATAGAAAATCTCAATTAGAAATGGTAAGTCAGTACCGTATTTTGAATGCAAGTATTCATTTTCTTTATTTCTCGCAAATCTTTTCTTCTTTAAGCTTGTTTTTCTAACCAGTTTTTTTCCGACGACGGAGGCGACATTTACACTCACCTTCCATTTGCTCAGAAAGAATGAATTTAAAACTTTCGGCATGCTTATTTGCACTTATTTAATAAATAATACACACTCTAATAAAAACTTATCAGCAAGAATTCCGGAGGCACTCGATAAATAACTCTGAAAATGAAATTCCAATGAATACTTGCTAAATATAAAAGAAAATAACTAAATATTATTCTTTTTTATTTGGATGGATCTAATTTTTATTTTTTTTAAACATTATTAATTTTTTGCATCTTTTTCCATAAGTTGTCCTAATGATTATATAAGTTGTATAGATGTTAAAGAGTTTTGCGTTTATAATTAAAAACTGAACAACTAATTACTAATATCTTAAAATATCTGTGGCGAGCATGTTAGAATATTAGTTTTCAATTGTAAGCGGCGGGCCATACCGATGTTGCCGCGCGCCGACAATTCGGCGCGCATGAGAATATACAAAGATCGGGTGTCCCGCGTCGCGTCGCGTCGTGTCGAGTATCGACAATATTGTAAAACGTTAGAAATAAGAATTAGACATAAGTACGCAATGTGTTTTGCGTTTTTTGTATGAAATAACACAAGGGAGCCTGCGGCCCTTTTGCCGAGGGCCGAGTTAGTTTGAATCGTGCAAGCGACTCGATTGCACTCGCGTTCGGCTCTCGTATATTATACATATAATATAATATACGAATTGTATAATCGTTAATAAATAACTGTTCAAGAAGTAATTAACGTATTGCTTATTTACCTGAACAACCAAATATCCATGCAAACAGTCATTTTAACTTAAATGATGTCCGTTTTAGAATAAATTTTAATAAATGATTATAAATTATTTTGTGTTTAATATTAAATTAGTGTATAAATATAGCATACTAATCTTCAGTTTTTAAAACCATTATTATTTTATTTTACATAATCACCTTAACATAAATTAGTACACGGTCTATTATGAATTTACATTATAAGAAAAACTGGTAAATATATCTAACTCTTGAATTTTCGAAGGGTACAAAATTATTAACAGTTTTGAAGATGATAGTGCCGATAAAAATCTTATCTTTAATTAATTCCAAGAAAATCAAAATAGAATTCTTAAAAATTCATAATTTTTTAAATGATTACAAAGACCGTTCCTATGATTGCAAAGTTGAAGAAAAAACTCGACACAGCAAAGTTAATTTTTAAGAGGAATTATTTTTTTGAATAATGCAACGAGTCAATTTATAGGAGGACAAAAATGGTGGAGCCAGAGGCTTTCCTGCAGAATTCTTCGTCTCTAACAACTCTACCCATTACGAAGTTTGTATCACGAGTATAACTTTCGACAAAACTTTAGTAAACTTCTATTATGTATTTCTATTCTATTCAATCTCGACGTAAACCTTTATTAAGTGCATGGATTATAAGCCTATTATAAATCCAAAGTTGCTTATACGAACTCTATGTTTTATGCACAAATGAAGATCAACTAGTAATTAGACATTCTGCAGAATTAATTTTTCTTTAAAAAACTTTATTCATAATCAGTATTTGTTAAAAGTTAACAAAATTATTTTGCAATTAAAAAATTACTGACAATCGTCGAGTTTACAGCTCTAAATCATTTAAACGTAAAGTTTAAAGTCCTTTATTATGTATAATATAATCACAAATATTCTATGAAATAACATTATTATAAGGTTTGTTTAACTCTTACGTAATTTAAATTAGCTTTTTCGAGAAAAGCAGTATTTAACATTTCACGTATTTACGCAGGTATTATATGATTCTCAGTGTCTAAATTCTCAGGATGTTTATAATACTGTTTAAAACAAACAATGTTTATAATTATTATTAATTGAGAAAAGGTTATTACTCGCAAAACTATATTAAGTAAGAAAAGAATTTCTATCTATTTTCTGTTAATTGATCAAGAATTCAATTAAAATTGTTTTCCTACCTTCGTCTTCGTTTAATTAAAGCTTTTTTTCTACTTTAGTTGCCTTAGTAAGATCTACAGCTTCTTTATTTCATTATATCTTTTACACATTTTATCCTTAAAACTGTTAATATTTTTATTTTCTATATAAAAAGTTTCATTTAAACAACGTTAAGTAATCAATTTTATACAATTTGTTGAATTTTTTTATTTGAAATGAAATTTATGTGAAAAATATATGACCTCGTAAATCTAATAAAATATGGCAAACAATTTTCAAAAATTTAATTTCATCATTCTTCAAGTTTATAAATTATATTCAACTTTAATGATTAATTAAAGGTAAACAATGTATTTCAACAAGAAGCTGTTTCTCTTCAAAATATAAAATTAGAATTTTAATTTTCGTCAAACAAATGGTTTGGAACGAATTACCATGTATTATTTGTGACCCTTCGAAATACAATAAATTTAAAGAAGTAATAAGTTTGAATAAGAATTTGCACTTTGTCGTGAAGACAGGAATGGAATTTCACGTGAAGCTGTAGATATTTATGCATACATCTAAACACTTTGCGAACAATTTAACGTACAACGCGCGCAAAATCCTGTCGCCTTTGCACTTTGATATTGGCAATAAAGAGACGTCCCTTTACTTTCTCGTACGATCCAGGTTTCCTAATATAGAAAGGTATTACCGATGTAAATTGTTTGTAAACTAACTAAAGTAAGAGAGGAGGGGGGAAGCAGGGGTGCGTTCCGTCTCTTACTCGCTCCTTAGCTCTCGCAACACCTTTGAAATCTTTGTCATCGTCCTCTGTTACAATATAGACAACGTTTAACCAACAAGTCGGCCAAAATGAGAGAGAAAACATATAATGAGAGAGATTTTAAAGCGCTCCTGAAAAGCAAGCGCGACTTAGAAAGTCTATGCATAGAGCAAAGAGAGGTACCAAGAGCTTGTCGACGCATTAATCGAGAAGATTAACTCCGCCGAGTGGAGGGATTAAGGTAAATTATACAAGTGTGCGTGTTACGAAAGAAACTTGGGTTGGTTCTCAACGGGTCTTACGTGTTAGAGGCACCGCACGATCCGATGTAACCCTTGTTAGGTGAGAACTTTCGGCGCTTATGCTATACACTATCCGGACTCGAGGTTTCGAGGATCTATGTACTTCGGCCCTGGTGTAATTTCACCACCCTAGGCTACCTCTTCTTAATGGATCTTGGCTGAGATATTTTGGCGCTGTTGGTTACCGAGCGCGTGTGACTATAAAGGTATTTAAGTTGCACCAAAAAAATGATAATGTTCGCTACCCTGCGATTCGCGGCTTTTTCCTGATTTTATAAACGGAACCCTCTCCCTTTTTCCAGATCTACAAGGTAAATATGTGGCGTTCATTTTTTAAATTTTTATTACTATTTATAAATAATACATGCTATTTTCAAGTTCTAGCAAAAGTATTTTTTCTAAGTTTTTTACCACTTGATGTACCGTAATATTTGTATACATTGTTATTGGAAATGTTATTAAAAAATGTATTTCAAATTTATATTCGCGCCTACAAATTTTTTCTCAATTTTAAATAAATATGATACAACGTTAATGTTCGTATTAAAAAAAAACTTCATTCTTGCGTATTTGTACATTAAATCTCAATTGTTAATTAAATTTTCGGACAACTTACAACTAGTTTTATTGATAATCGATACGAGTGAGCGGAAATATTCTTAATGATAAACGATAAAATAGATTCTAAACTATATGTTCTTATATTAAATTTTAAAAATAAATTCTGAATATTTCTAATCTATGATAAAAATCTGTAATACTGAAGCAGTACCTTTTAAAATGCGCTACCCCCTCTTTATTTCAATTGTTTGAAACTAAACACCCTGTTCTACTTGAACGCGTATCTTTCGCTGCTTATCTTTTCCTTGGCGAAAGCATCCGATTTCTTTTGACAAGTATTGAGTTGACAGAGCCAACTACGTTTCACCTTTAGAGTGGGTACTTTTCTGAGAAATGGTAAAATTGATCATTTACATGAATCAAGCCTTTTCACTAAAGCTTTTAGAAATCTTTTTTGATAAGAAAGCTGTTTATACGAACAAGCTTCTATAAATTATAATTCAACTTCATTCAATGTAAGCGTTTAAAATATCATCAATTGTTACTCTAGTAAAACAAAAATAATTTATATTTCTTTTAGTAAAATTTTATCAGTAGTGAAATATTGTTTAATATTGTATAAACTATAATTTTAGCACAATTTTTATATATTTTATTATTTAATATCTGTGAATTAATCATATTTTATGCATATTTCATATATTTTTTAAACGATTTACGTTATTAAAATTTTTAATAATTTTGAGCAAAATGTTAGTTTTATTTTATGTTGTGCACAGAAGTTCTTTTATTAATCCAATAGAAAAACTGAAATGCGTAAACTAAAATTTAATTTTATACATTACTCTTTATAACTCTTCGTAATAATTTTTATTTTTTATACGAAAAATTTTAGTATACTATTTAAATATAAATCTAAAAAAAGTTTATGTTATAATTTTAATAGATGAAATTTACATTTTATTTTAATTTATTCAATTAATTTATTCAACTAAACAAGCCAATATTAAAATATATTTTAAGCTTATTTTCAAATTTTATAAATTATAATTACCAGTTTCTGTTTTGAAAACTACTTTCGTTTAAAATCTAATCTTAAGTAAATAATATAAATTTAAAAGTTTATGGAATAACTTTATATGCGAGATTCTTCTATTACATGAGAAAATTTCCATAAAGGATAAGCTCGAGGCTTTAAAGTAATTTTTCTTTATAAATTTTTTTACAAATTTTTTTAATTATATCTGAAGTACTTCAAATTTTTATACTGATTTAATTTTTCAATTTTGGTAGTTAATGAGATGAAAAATTTAAAAAACGATTTTATACAAATCTATATTAATTAAATGAAAATATATTATTAAAATATGACGGTGAATGTATAAGTATCAGAACATTTTAGCAAACTTTAAGTATAGATTAAAATAAATATTTGTTTTAAACTATCGGAAGTTGAACCGAAACAAAATATTTGAATGAAAACGTTTCAAAATTTCATTTAGAACATTTACACTAAATAAATAACTCTTTGTTATCCGTATTACTGTTGTTATTATTATTGTCATTTAATAAAATCATAAAATGTACAATAAGTGTATATTTTTTATACTTCATCAAATTATAAATCAGAGAAAAAATGTCAGGCTTTTATAAAAATGCAAATGAAGTTATTTCCCGGGAAGACACTAAAACATTAAGGTACTTGAAATATTTTTAAAGTAAAGAAACATTAGTTATTGAAGTATGAACATTTATTTGACAGTGGATAAATCAGATGTCAGGCTCGATTCGACACCATTAAAGTATCGTGCGCTCAAACGCGATTGCACGAATCCCGTAGAATGAAGTAAAAATCGGGGCGACCTTCAATTTTTTTTATATCAATTCGTCAACGTCATCATATCGACAAGCCTATATGACGTACTTCTATGGCTACCAATTAAATAGAAATTTTATTGGCGTTCCAAATTTTATGTACTGTCACTTACTTTTAAAATTATGCGATGCAATTAAGCCTCTCTGCATGTTTATGCAATAAGATTACAGTAAATCGTACTAACTTGAAATATTTAAAAAAATTATCGTCGTACGTTAGATAGGCGCGAAGTGTTGAAATTCGTTAAAATAAAATTGTTTTACGTGCAAATCCTGTTAAAATATTTTATATAATATTATTCATGATTCGAAAAGAAAATTAAAATTTTGGTAAGCCGATTTTTTGCTGAATAAGTCACATAAATAATTATACGAGACATACATTTTAATTCCTGAAAGTAATGAACATGTGCATTTCAATTTGCATAAAATTTATATGTATTTCAAATAAAAATATTTTGATAGATTAATCTTGGATGATTGCATATTTATGGGAGAAAAAATGAAAGCATCATTTTTATCATGTTTACTACAGTAAAAAAATCTTTTTTCAATATTTTGCCGTTTATTTGATAATAGCAAACTATAAGAATATCAATATCTAAATATTTTAGAAGCTAAAAATTGCTCAAAAAATTATTTATATTTTTATGCGATTGTAACTAAAATTAATATGTAAATATACATTTACATTTAATTAAATGCATTTCACGTTTCATGGAATTAAATTAAAAAATTGATTATCACCTGCATAAAATATATTGAATTAATTCCGATAAAAAGTATGATTAATATTAATTTTATGTCCTTTTATTTTTACAGTCATTTCTCTTATTATTTTAATATATGAAATGGAATTTTTAAAAATTTAATTCATGTAACGCGAGCTTATTTTCTTTAATTTATCTAATATGTATGTTAGGTAAATTAATCATTTCTTAAATAATTGATTTCACGTTTTTACGTTAATATTTTGTTTACATTATACAAAAAGTGAGTATGTGAATTATTTCACTATTATTTATTATTTGTTATTATGATAAACAAATGCAGTTATTTATAAATTCATTGTTGCTTTCAGAATAAATTTTATAATAATATTTATTTTTTGCACATTTATTTATAATTATTTTACAACAATATCTTTCGATTCGGAACTACCAATATTTAGATATTTATGTTGTAAAATGTTGGTCCACTGAATTCGATGTCACAAGAATTTCCGTGTTATTGGATTTTCGGGGAAACAATAAAAATTTGCAGAAAATAAATTGTATCTTCCATTGTATAAAAATTATATGTTTTTTTATCTTTTGCTATTTCATAAATATATTATTTATATATTTATCGTTCCTTTATCCATTCGAATTTGATTTTAGAACTTGAGTTTTATTTTAAGTTTAAAAAAATTTACAGCGTGAAATTTGTATTTTTCTGATATTCTATCTAAAATACTGAATCAATATGAAGTTCACGTCAGCATTAAACAGAGATAGAAAGTCTGAGAAATCTTATCGCAACCATATTGGTTTCAAACCATTCAATTTTCCGGATAATCTGTGTCGATGCATACGAAAATATTGAGAGAGAAATAAGGAAACTACATAATTTAGCATACCAGTGTTCATATCTGGAAGTTAAGCAGATGACAATACGTCTTCGTTTCTCGGAATTGAAACTCACAGACAAAACCTTTCAAGAGACATTGATCGCTCTGCCTATGTTCAGTGCCGAAATAGCAAACTTCGGCGAACGGGTCAATTTGGCCGGAACTAAAGGGGCGACGGTTGCGCGTCTAACGCGAAAGTGAGAGTAAGAGTTAAATTGTCAAAGACTTGCGACGACGAGTCTAGAATGACGAGTAAGCATCAGTCGATGGGACTGTCATGGCCGCGGCTATAGCCTTCCTTTTGTCATAATCACGTCACGAAAGTCCCAACGTTAAGAATCGTCAGGCGCGTCTCTGCAGCCTTGAAATCTTCCTCTGTATGGAAAATTAAGCCACAGAGGAATGCGCGAGCCTCCTTTATCTCATCAACCCCTAGCATCGCCCAACACCGCCGCTCCTCCCCGTGAGACGCGGAGACACTTCAACTCTGCTGCAGTCATTTTCTCCGTTTTGCAATTCGATTTCCTTCGATATTGCTGTGCGGCTTGGCAAAATTTTCTATTTACCCAAGAGAACAAGAAAGTGTGAGAGAAATGGAAAGCGAAAGATAGACAGGGAGAGAGAAAGAGAGTACTGCTATCATCATTGAATCAAGTCTAGAGGGGAAGCGTTTGGGAGATATTCTTCAAACGTACACGCGACGCTTCTCTATTCCGCCGAGTCCTCTCTCAATTTACCGATGCGAGCTTTACTAATATCGGTTATTGGTTCTCCTCCTCTTCTCTGACTCTTTATCTGTCCCACTCTCTGCCACTGTTCGCAATGCCGCTTCGCTGTGGCCGCGGGGGCTTGATTTTGTATTATCGGAAGATAATTTCCGCCTGTTTATTAGTTTAGTAACCACCAATTATTTGTTTCCGGTGCAAATAGAAAACTACATTTTTCGCGCTTCGTTATCGTTACCATGCTGCAGTATTTTGAATTATTTTTTACGTCATTTCATTACAACATGAAACAAAAATAACCGTTAATTTCAAGTACTTTTGGAAAGACAGGAAGAAAGGGTGAAAGAGAGAGAGAGAGAGAGAAAGAGGATAATAGAGTAAAAAAGAGAAGACCGTATTCAAGATCGTCGTCATACAATGGGTGCTAATTATGGATGCGCCAAAAAAACAGAGCGGATAGAGTTATGCAGACATGTATAGAGAAAAATTAATTATTGAAAATCGATGGTCTATGTGGGTCAGCGCACGCATAACAAACATGCACTGGATGAGAATGCGCACCGAATAATTATTACAATTTCAAAGACAAACCCTATCTCTCTCTCTCTCTCTCTCTCTCTCTCTCTCTCTCTCAATTTCGCTTCAATCTCTAATATACTCTTGATTGTATTTAGTCGTGAATTTCTGAAACTCACTATGATATTCATTAATTAATTGAATGAATTCAAAATTTTGAAAATCAACATTTCTGATATAATCTGAATTACTCGAATCAACAAACTCATTGTTGAAGGTTGTACTAATAAAAAAGATCCAATTTCACGACCATTCTTTTGTTCGATACACAATTTCTAAACGAGTATTTAATATTATTTTAGTCGTTTTAACAATATGAATTAAAATTAAATTATTAAGATTTAATCGAAGTATGTGCAGCTGGATTTTCGAACTCACTCAATAATATTATTTATGCACTTGTATCTTATAAAGAAATTAATTGTTATTTAAAATTTGACAAATAATTTGTAAGTGTTATTAAATTTTCTAGAACGTAATCGAACATATTACAGGTGTGCAATTGAACAGCGATAGCAGTACTAGTTAGAACAAAATTGACTTTATTGTTAGACCAAAATCCTTTGAAATACGAAATATCATTTCCATAGCTTGTGTTAAAAATGTGCCCAAACACATGTTGCATATAGGGGTTCCTAAAAGGGAAAAAAAGTATTTTGATCGAGATGTAGTGAAATATACAGAAGAAAATCAACAGACGTAACATCAATATTTCTAAACAAATGACATCATTGATTTGAAATCTGTCAGAAGCAAGCGATGCCTGAAGTTGTCGGTAACCGTATAAAAGCATCAAAGCTAGCGCATGATATTCGGTATAGCAGCAACAACTCCTTTGAACGCGCGCGCGCACACCCACACACGTATGCGTAGCCTCAGAGTGAACTCGGACGAAGGAAGTGGCGTGTTCGCTCTAATTGCATGAGCAACAATAATACGTCAAGCTCTATTACTGTGACTGCCATTGTGTTCAGCTACCGTAACTCCCTTCTGCGTACCCCTCTCTCTCTCTCTCTCCCTCTCGCTCTTTATGTGCGCGCAGGATGATGCAGAGTTATATAGCCCAAATTCACGAGCTGCTCCAGCCGCCATACGTCACACAGACTTCTCCCCCTATCCCCCCCTCTCTCTCTCTCTCTTTCTCTCTTAGAAACAAGGCTGTGACGATGACGACGACGACAGCGGCGGAAGCCGCGCAAAGCTCTCCCTATAAGGATATTCGAAGCTGGTGCCACGGCTACACGCGTCCTGATTAATTGCAAACTAGCCGTAGCTCCGACTGTCAGAGATCCTCCTCGTGAAGCGTCCAGCAGCAAACTCTAATGTTGAATTAGTGGTGCGCGTGGCCTAAAACCTCCAAGTCGAATTGCACAGCGCGCAACTCTGCCAGCCTGCGAACATAATCGAATGCGAGAGCTTCGGAGAGACGAAGACAGAGCGAGAGAGAGGAAAACGGTGAGCCATTGTTTGCACAGCGACAAAGACTCCGCGAACTATAGGGGTAGTTTGACTGCTGTTTTCCCTCCGAGTCCCCGGCGGTCGAGTCCCGTGAGGACGTTCGCCCGGTCAGGTCTGCGAGCACGATATCGCACGACATCCGACAAGGGAGCTTTTTGCCCTTCACCTCCTCTTCCACTACTTGGCCGCGATATGGACTTTATTAGAATGTTTACCGCTGCAAGGCGCCCGAGTCATTGTAAGAAGTCTTCGCACGTCCATTTCGGAATATCTAGTCGCGGAATAACTGCCTGATTTAGGTACTTATTTTAAATTACAGTTCCTAGCCTTTGCCTTAAGTTTCTCCCGATGCGCGAAGATGCATTTGCGTGGAGCATGCGCAGAGAGTTACTTGTAGATAAAAGTGTTTTCAATTATGATTGGACGCAAAATTAAATGGCATTGATTATATTGATACCGCGCGCAATTGTGCTAGTATGCTTTGAGTTCGATTGAGTAAAGTAAGTGTATATCACTTTACTGATTAAAATACAACAAAAGCGTCTTTCATTTCTTATTAATGAATTCTACTTCACGTAGTTTTATTCTTCTTCGCAATAATACGTAAAATAAATGCTGTTTACTTTCTTGAATTATTTTAATTTTTTTTGTCTCAAAAAATCTTTAAAATCCATAACCCTGTATTGTTATTGTCGTGTAGAAAATATTTATTTAAAATATAAATTATTTTTAAATACTTTTTTTTTACATACATACAGTATTTTCAATACTAATTATAAAAGCCTATCAGAGAGACATATTTTATCTACAATTATAATCGTTTATATAAAAGTTATAAATCTTTATAAATGACTAAGTGCAAGTCAATAATTAAAAATTATACATGTATTAAGTTAAGGTCGAAATTATAATTAAATTAATTTTCGTACTTCTTTGTGGAAATATTGTATTATCTCTTTTTATAATAAAATCATAGCTATACTATTTAATAAGACTTGTAAAAAAAGTAGATAAATAATATCCACAATTTTATGTACAAATAAATATTTGTACGCTTAAATATTAAAGTTCATTTGAATCAATACAGATAATATTTGGTACTAAAGTTTGATTACCACATTCAGAATAACACTATAAATTGTGGATACGAATTCATGTTGACTTTCGTATTGCTTTTATTAGAGAATATCAATCAATTTTCAGGTTTCTTTGTATTATTATACATTGTACGTCAAGTTTATTCACCAAAAAATATTTATGATAATTTCTTCTGTTTGTAAAGGTATAAAACGATTTTAAAACAACATAAATAAAAAATATGTACATGGAGATTTTTATATACTTTTTACGATCTTCTTTATGGTGACTTGTGATTTTAAAATGAATTAAAATTTTAGTTTCTTTGCTCGACACAAAATACGAAATTTATGCTTTTCATAAGGTTAATTTAAACAATTTTTTTAATCGGTTTATGAAAAAATTAAAAATATAATTTAGTAAATGTTGTTAAAGGATAATTACAGATTTTTTTATTTTCATACAAATAAATACGTAATAAGAAAATATGAATTATACCCGCCTACATATTTATTTATATATTTGTATACTTTGAAAGTAATTGCCACATTGTAAGAAAAGACATGTTCACCAACAATCACCAAATAATGTATAATATTAAATTAAGAAAATATAAATTAAATTTATTTGATTAAATTGTTAATTTATTTCAAAAAATTTTATTCTATTACATTAAAAAATTTTTATGTATACTGAGATTTGAATTTCAAGATTTTAATTATATTTTAATTAGTTCATTGAAATTTTTCACAAAATAGGATTTTAAGATAATAAAAAATAGTTATTATTGTTTCTTATAAAATAAGAATTATACATAATTAATAATTAATTTCGATAAAATATTGTATTTTACGTAATTTGGGTCTTAATTAAATTTTTCAAATATTTAAACTCATATTTATACTAAGTATTTCATACAAACTGTTCCGTTGGTTTCAACGTTTTACCGTTATATATGTATTTATCACTTATTTTCTTATTGTAAAAGCTTTTGAACAATAAAGAAAATTATGGAATCAAATATCTAAATATAAAGCTTAAAAAATCAGTATCCATGTGTACGTATGTATATGCATTTGGGTCAACATTATTATTGAACAAATCCATATAAATTTATTTATGCTTGTCGTTAACAGCTTCAGTCTTGTACTAACTTGATGCGTACATTTAATTTTATTACAACTGTAGATAGTAAATTATTTTGAAAAATAATTTTCGATAGCTGTGATAAGCTTAATTAGCATTGTGAAGATACGATAAGAGAAAAAATGCATAAATTAATTAATTAAAATTGAGGAAGAATTTTTGTATTTCATTAAAAAATAAAATTACTGTTAGTAATTCGATTTACATCGTTATTAGTCTGTTTTATGAAAAAAAAAAGTTTCTTCGAAATGAAACTACAAGATTCTAATTAGTCAACTGTAGTAATTTTAGCTCAGAATACAATGAATTTCATTTTGAATTCTTTTATCCATACATAACGAGGTAGCGATAAGTTCTGCTATCGCACAGTACGTCTCGAAAGCAGAAGAGACAGAAAAAAAAAATAACGACAGATAAAAATGGCTAAACATAACAACTGCGGAATAAAAAACTCCTCGAGCATTATCTGCCGAACTGCCAGCCTCACGCAAAGCGCATCTCGAGAGCGAAAAACAAGAAAGCCAAAAGCGAGATACAGGGAGAAAGAAAAGAGGTAAAGGTTAGCGGCGCTGAAAAGACGGGGAAACGCGAAAGCTGGTGCAAATATCCAGCGCAGTCGTAGCAAGCAGGTGCGATGAGGTTTCGCTCATCTCGCAGTGCATGAGCATCGGAGCGCCGCTTCCGACCGGCAAAATGCGTGACGGCGCATACGTACCAGCTGCTCAAATCCCGAAGTGCGCGCACTGCCCGACTTCCTTATCAAGCGGCCGCTCATGCATTATGTACCGGGGCACCGACTATTTTTCTTACCCCGAGACACGCGTACGCCTCTGCACGCGTGCGGAATGATAGACTCGCTGCCTGCGACCTCCCCGCGGAGTGGGAGGCATTTTTTACGCGCCTCCTTCCAAATCCCGCCTCGTTCCTACCATTTTCGTGAGATCTGCATAAGAATGTAGCGGAGCTGCTGCAGCTGGGCACCAAATGATACATGTCCAGATGTTTCTCTTTCGAGCTTCCTGCGAATTCTCTCTGGGAAGGCTAATGTCTAAAGCAGCACCGTTGTTTGCTATACGGATTGTGTGGCATTGCTTTGATCGCTCTTCTAATTTAATTCGTCTCGATAGTGGCTGTGTGACTGCTATCATACACGTATATCGATGGATCCTCTGTCTGTTGGATGAAAGGCTTCGAGAAAGTTTTTTATTCGCTTTCAATGGAGTTTCTGACGATACGAATCTTATTTGTTAAACAAATTTTAGTATATTATGCAGTTCAGAACCGAGAACAGTATTTCAATAAGAACGTGTTAAAAATTTTAGTATTACGCGAGTCAAAGCATTTTTTTCTCTTTTGCATACGTTTTTTAATTTATATTTTGCTAAATATATGTGATGCTAAAAAGATAATCCGTGAAAATATCAACCTTAAAAATAAATTGTTACGTTTAAAAATATACATCGATACCGACAACACTTCCATTTAATGTGTTTCGTGGAATCTACTCTTACCGATATTAACTCTTCTCCCTTATCTTCTCTAACATTAAAAATCTACAAATAAAAAAGCATAAATCATCTTATAGTTTATACAGCCAGGCATATAATGTGAAAAATTCTAATATTATTATGGCTCATGAACATAGAATGTAAATGTAAATATTCTTAACTGGGCTGACCAAATTCGGTGTTTTCTACTTTTAAATTATCTACACTAAAATTACAGTCTGTAAGGTATTCTTAAAAAGAAAATACAATAATTTAATTCGCTTTTTTGGTGGCGAATTCTTTAAAAATAATATATCATTAATTAATCTGTTTTGAAAGTTGAAGTTGATATTTTAAAACATTGACTAGATTAAAATTCGCAAATATTCCGATTAAAATATTCTTTCATTATTATTTGAAAATTTTCAACGCCCTATAAAAGAAAAGATATTTTTTAAACTTCGTTTTTACAGGCAGATTATGATGAAGTACTGTACATGTTTCTCTGAAAGAACAAGTAGTAGAGAAACTATTCGTCAAACATTCCGTAGTAAGTTGACTGTTTATCGTACAGCTGCTGTTTCGTCGATTCAACCGAGAATTCCGTACAATATTTTTACTCAATCCTGCTAAATATTCAACCAAACCCGCAACTAGAGATTCGTATTCCTGCTTATATACCTATGTATATCCGAGTACTCGGAGGAACAACCTCGTTGCCTGTATATTTGGTTTCACGGCTTCCTGACATTCAAGAAAAATACATCTCTGTGTTCCTGCGCATACAGGTCGATCCTTACAAACTGCTTGAGCTTGTCGCACTCGGCTTTATTTTCATTTTACGTGGACGCTTGTCGTTCTCTTCTTACTTCCGTAAATTGGCTCTTATACACGAAGACGAAGCTGGTCTTTATCGCTAGGTTGGCTTCTGACGCTGACGAGTACAAAAAGTAGATAAAGAGGGAAAAAACGGCTGCGCACGTAGCGTGACGCGAGAAATAGAGACACCAGCTAAAAGAAAAGAAATAAGACGATAAAAAACGATTCTATATCGTGTCAGAGCTAAATTGAAGCAAGAGACATTTTACCCGAGAAGGACAAATGAAATAACTACAACTGTTTCAGAGGCATCACTGTAACTACTATTCTACTAGTTCTATAGGTCCTGTGCGGGATTCATTCCGAAAGAAGGAGGAGAGAGGGAAAGGAGTGAGAAAGGCTGAATGAGGACAGTGTCTAGTGTCGATAGGACGACGGGAGCTTGAAATATATTCGTACGTTAGAAACCTCCTGGAAGGAAAGCATCGCTGTACCAGCAGCAGTCGTCACCAAAGCTAGACAACGCGCGATCGTAAAATCGTAAATGCGATTCCTCCCCCTCTTTACGGCCAACCCCGAAAGTGAATGCCATAGACAGATAGGATGGAAATAAAGCTTGAGACTAGTTGGGAGATTTGAATAATCCTGTAAATCGATGTCGCTTTTCGTCGGTCATTTTTTCTCTCTGCGTGCGATTGCACGTGTCGACTTCCTCGCGATTCTACCTCGTGGTGGCGTCGCTACGACGATATTTCGCGACTATCAGTATACACTGTGTATTCAAGATGCTTTTTAAAAGACGCCGCCGGAGACGAAGGCATTATAACTTATTTCGATGTCAGTTAATACGTGCCGTCTTCCTTCGCTTTTTCGTAAAACTGCCAAGAACTTCGTTTAGCGGGATAGTGACAAATTGAAATTAAAAAGGTAGATAAAGGTACTAAGTAACGTAACGTAGAGGCTTTTCTAACCGCGATGAGAACATAAAATTCTTTTCACATCTGAGGTTTCTTAAGAAGCAGTAAATGGTTCATAAAGAAGATAAATAGCTTCGATATTAAGGAATATTTTAATAAGAAATTTTTTCATTCAGAGTATTTTCATTTACTATATATTCTACATGTAGTAAATATATTTATGACATTCTATATCGATTACATACTTTAAATGTCTCTGTAGGTATTTTTCAAAATAGTCTTGGAGCGCAACCCAGCGAAATTCTTCCATCAAAGTTCGTAGTGTAAAACTATCTGTGTCCTAATCACCATTATTCAAATGTCTTTTGCTAGAAAAAATACTCTGCTAATAAGCGAATGAAACTTTTATAATTTATGTTCATACTACTAATATTATAATATATTATGTAAGTATGATGTAACAATATCAAACTTTGTAATACATAATGCTTTATGAAATTTAATTATGTGTTATATACAGGATCAAATATTTTCTTCAATTTATGTACGTAATATTTTTAAATTGACAATTTTTGTTTTACTTTTTTTGTAATAATTCTTAGTTTCATTATTTAAAAACAATATTTGTTAAAAATAGCATTAAATATTATATTTTATTTTAATTTGATACAATCAATTTTTATAAAAATAGTATCGATAATACAATAAACATTTTTTTATCGATATACTTATATCTTAAAAAATGAATTAAATTTTTTTTTAATCTTAAATGTCATATTAACTCACTTAATGTAAGAAACATGAAATTTTATGCAAAAACTAATACAAAATATTCAAATAAACGAAGTTTTACTTTTGAAATTTTAACCTTCGTATACCAGAAGTACATTTCTTTAATTTACTTAAGAACAAACATTCATCATACAGATTTCATATGGAACGAATGAATTGAAAAATGGATAGTCAGCACATAAGGTTCATATAAACCCAAACGTAAATCTTAACGGATGATTAAGCTCTAACGTATTATATACATTTGGGCTATAAAAATTCTTTATTTTTATAAAACTATTAGATAAATAAGCTAAATAAAATGTGAGCTGTTTCATCGCTATAATTGAAAAGATAAACCCTTGCAACCTGGTAAATGCAAGCAACATCCATTTCGTTTATAGATGATAATACATCCATTATCTGCGGACGTGATACGAATTCAAAGTAATACAATTTTACTCAATTTTTAAAGTAAATGGAAAATAAGCGAGTGAGCAATTTTCCAGGCAAATCTTCATAACTTTTAGGAACTAAGGACAGTCTTGCCTGTCTAATAAAAGTGAACTCAACCCCATTTCGCAGTCATGCCTACGCTTACTTATTCATCCCAATACGAAAAGTCCAAGGGTCGTGGGAAAAACTTCATATTAAAAATATCGTTTTCCTTTATGTTTCAGGACGAGGAGTAGTTCTGGACAGCCAGGGGCCGGTGCTAACATCGGAGCCGCGCTCCTCGATCGAGTTCTCGAACGACACGGGCGCGATGGTTCACTGTTCGGCGAACGGCAGCCCCATACCAAGGGTCGATTGGCTCATGGGCGACGGCTCACCAGTTCTGCCGATCTCCAACATTCGCGAGATGCTCGTCAACGGTTCCATGTACTTCTTGCCCTTTGGCGCCGAGAACTACCGTCACGACGTTCACTCCGCGGTGTACAGGTGCCAGGCATCGAACAACGTCGGTCGTGTACTCGGACGCGACGTAACTATTAAAGCCGGTAAGTCCAAGCTTCCTTCAATTCATTTGCCTGGCTCTTTAAGAAATGCCGGTTAGGCTATATCTCGAATTTTTTTAAAAGTTTTATTAAGAGATTGTTCTTTCAATGAGTGAGCTATTAAACATGTTTTTAAATTTATGGGTAAGCACGGCGTTTACCTAAAGTTGGGGATGAAATAAATTAAGAATTATCATTCCTAAATGTTTTAATCACCTTTTGTCCTTGTGTCAAATACATTTTTTTAATTTTATTATCACTACGTTGGATATAAAATGCATAATTCTTATTGATTTTAGTGAACTTTGATGGATAATATCATTTGACGGAAATTAATTTAAAATCTAAAAATATAATATATTTGATGATGTTTGTAAAAAAATTATCGCATACTAAAAGATATTGCAATTGTTTTAACAAATTTTTAATATGAACTGTTCTATAAAGAAAAAATATTAAAAAATTTTGCTAAAAAATATTTTATTGAATAAGATATTTTAGAATTCGCTTATTTCATTGAAATTTTAACGTAAAAATGAAGATTCTGGAATTTAATTATAATAATATCTGATATTATTTCATGCTTTCTTAGCATAAATGAAATCTTAAATTTCCATACCAAAATAAGATAAAATTATGTTTAAAATACTATACCTAATAAGAATCGTGAACGGTGTTCGTAATTATTCAAGTACGTAACTACATACTCAAGTCGTACCTTATATAAAAATACTTAGATTTTTTATGAATACTAAGTTTTTATAATGATTTTTATAAAGAGACGCTAAGCCTTTTGTTCCTTTAGAAGTAAAATTTTCAATTTTCTATTGAAATACCTTGTACGTTAACTTACAATCTATTTCTAATTCGTATTTTAATTAGAAAGTTTTTATTGTCAAATAATTTGCAATTTCATGAAACGTAATTTTAAACTACAAAGCGTGAATAAACTTAAATAAAATTTAGCGAATACGTTTCAAAACTATTATAACACTCGAATCGTGTAAAAAACCCGTAAGGCAGTGATAAACTTTTACAGATAAATTATATTCCATTGATATTTAACTTAAAAATTAGTTGTTATGCTTCTTATATATTTTAAAATCAGCATAATTATTAATAGCGTGTGTTTTGTAAGTATTATTTTATCATACTGTATTTGCTTATTGTATTGTGCCATAATATTTTTATACAGAATAAAATAGGCGCAGGATAAGCCGCTCTGGAATTTCAAGCCGCAAAAACACGGCTAGCATTATTATTTGAATGAGTAAAATAAAGATTTCCGCGCTGAGAGCTTATTGGATGAATTACTTTACTTCACTAATCATAATTAAAATCAAGTGGCTCTAAGAGTTATATCATATGCCGGAAATATAATCCGAGAATTAAAGGGAAAATGGAAAAAAGCGCAACGGTACAAGAGAGTCGTAGCAGTGTCGGCGAGTACTGGTTTTAACTAGCAATCTCCGCCGTAGCCGTGGGACGCTCGGTTATTCTTCGATGTGAGACGTCTATATGGATGGGTCGCGTTATATGTACGCCGGGGCCGGATATGAAGGGAATGAAACTTTGCCAGGAATTGCGGAAGGCAAGACGGATGATCCGGTCCCGGCTCGGACGATGACGACGGGAGGCGGCACGAGAGCTTGCCAACTACGTTTAACGGCTCTGCGACTCGAGTTATACTTCTATGTACAAAGCGGAGCCGTTAGAAAAGCGTGGATCCTTTCCTGACTCGGGCTACTGTTTTCAAGCTAGCCAACACAAGAAAATCAATTTATCTTCGTTAATAAATACAGTGATGAAAAACAAAATCGTAAGATTTTAATCAGAACTGTAATCCAGTAGATTGATAGGGTGCCTCGAATTTTCTGCTCTTTTACTAATCCTGTAAATGCAAGATTTATTTCTTGTTTTCTACAGAATCGAAAATCGAGGACCAATAATAATATAAACTCGCGAGTTTTGCTGTCACGTAAAAAATAATAAATGAATGCTAATGATGATTTGTGGGAATTATATAAACCAATAATTTAAAAGTCAAATTTCGTTGATTAAAAAAATTGTAAGAATCCTACAAATAGTGGCGTTACCGCGTTTGATGAATAATTAAATTTTTTATATATGAAAACCCTAATTGCCTCATATTTAACATCTACTTTTTACAAAGGAAGCTCAAATTTACGTAAATTAAGATTATCTAAAGAATCACATAAAATTTCCTTACAAGAGCTTCAATAGAATAATATTTCAATATTGCATAAAAGAATTCACCTGTACTAAAATGTTCCAATAAATCCATTAACAATTAAATATTTCTTTAAAATATAACGCAAGAATAAATAAACAATATTTAACGAAATATATATACATACATACAATCATATTGAAACTTATTTATTCATTTATTACTCTTAGTTAAAACATCTCACATAAAATAATATTACTTCTATTGTAAAAATTAAAAAAATAATTTTAACATTTAATAAAATCTGTAAATGTACATATATTGTAAATTAGTTAAAATCTTCACTTTAGTTTTAACGGATTGAACATTTTACAAATCGATTTCAAAACAATTTATTTTTAAATATTTTATATTTTAATTCACTATAATACAACCTTCTTTATATTTATATAAAAGAAATAATTAAAAAGAAAATTAACTTTTTTAAAAGTTATTGTACTTTCTATCTTTAAAAAGTTTTCATGACTGAAAAAGCGGATCGATCAAATTGATCGAAAACTTGTTCAAATACACAAAAAACTTTTTCTTCAACCTTTTATTTTTACCGTGTTTTATAAAATAATATATACAATTATTATTAAAAGTATTTGTTATTTTATAATTTACATGAGTTGCCTTAATAACTTGTGTTCCATAGTGTAATTTATGTATATAAATTAATATTTTATTAAAAATTAAAAATAACGTGAACACAACTTTAGGTTTATTTTTTTAGAAACTTTTTTTAGTTTAAAGACAATTAATATGAACATAAGATAATAAATGTATTTTCATTGAAAATATTTGAAAAGATATACATTTACGAATTCATAATAATTACAACAGTTACTCCTTTGCATGAAAATATGTACTTCAATTAAATTTATAAAATATTTGTGTCAGCAAGCAGTGAAAATTACATTATATATTAAGCTTAGGTATGATGAAAAATTTGATAAAAATTTCCTGCATAATATTGCAATATAATTTATAAAGTTTTATGCCTCTGTTCTAAAATATATATGTACTGTAAAAAATCTTTTGATTTTATTAAAAATAAACGTACGCCATACATAATGAAGTAAACAAAGGTGAATATTATTTTCCGCATAGTAAATTCTAGTTCATTGTTAGGATAATAATACCAAAAACTAAGACCAGTTTCATCGGATTCGAAAATAATCTAATTTACGAGGAATAAAAAACTTGAATTAAAAATCGTAAATCATTGTCTTTCGTTTGTTCACAGTGGTACGACAAAAATACGAAGTACAGGTGCGCGATGCCTACGTCCTGTCGGGTAACACAGGTGTACTTAGATGCGAAATCCCGGCCTTCGTCAAGGAATATGTCTCGGTGACTTCTTGGGTGCAAGACTCGGCCTTCAACATTTATCCCACGCCCGACAGCGGTAAGTATTTCCCACCATAGCAGTGCACCATCGCTTAAAGAATCGAGGTCCCGCGAGCATCTTTTCATTACCCGCAACTACGTGATCTGGATGGTAAAGGAAAGCCTCGCTCGTTTCCTGCTTTTCGCACTCGCGCACAGAATTCGAGGGGTGGTGAAGCACGGAATATTAAGTTTCAGAACTGACGCGCAAATATGTCGGATGACTTAGGTGCTCGACGGTTTGAAAGAGCGAGCAAGAAGCGATTCGATTCAAATGAACAACCGGACTGGCAGTCGCTCCTCCGCGGCTATATCGAGCTTCAGCAACGCGTCCGTCGCTGTTAATTTCTTGCGCGACAGCCATTTCGTGGCTCTGCTCTTTTGTTCTAAGCTTTTTGTTATTGCGACGTAGAGTGTGCGCTTCGAGAAGTGCAGCTTCGCGTTCCGCAGATCTCCGTTTAAATTATATTATGCTTACTGGTGCATTCGGATAAATACAGTTCCTAATGTAAACAACCTCCTTCCCCGCCCTTCCTCTGCTACATCTTTTTTCTAACTTTTCTTTCAGAAAAATGACTTTCCTATCGACGCGAGAGAGTATTTTCTTCAAGGTACTTTCAAATCCTTCGAGACGCGAGACTCGACTTTTATTGAGTGATGGTCAGCACTTACTTTACACCTCATTTCATAGGATATTTATAGGTGATGGTGAAATGTTTTACTTTGTTCCTGTAAACATTTTTATCTGATCATATACTCGATCATTACTGTCTTATTAAAATTCATGCTATAATTTATCGCAAATGTATAAAAAACTAAATCCTTGGTATTTTGAACATTAATTAATCGATACTTTAAAATATCTTACTTACGAGTAACAGATTCTTAAACTAAAACTTTTACCCAGACTTGATATTGAATTGTATACTAATATTTTTAAATCAGTGTTATATTCATAGCATTTATTGTATTTATCACTTTCTCTATTTATTTTCAGTCAACTTGATCCTAAAGAGTCACATAAATTTTTTTCCTGATACTCATTTCAAGTAAATAAGCCATTCATTCGCTTGAGAGAGACTTTGAATGTTATTTTCCAATTAGTACGGGATACAACTTTAATATCAAATTAACATGTATTGTCTCGTATGTGCGAAACAATAAATACATTAAAACATAATTTAAAGGATAATCTATGCGTGTATGTGTGCAAAGATGAATAAAAATGTGTTAAGAATTATATTGAACTAGATTTGTGAAACAATTGTCCGAAATTCAGTAACCGACAATATTACTATTTTAATCCAACTGTCTCTCTCTCTCTCTCTCTCTCTCTCTCCCCTATCTCTCTAATGCCCGCCATTGAATCAAGTAGAAATTAAAAATTCATCGTCGAAAATAAAATGCAAATGCAGATTCCTTGCTGCTGCTCTCCAGAGCCGATTGGAAAAGCGCTGAGTAAGACAACAGAAAAATTGAGGATAATGCGAGAGAATTGCTCGAAGAAAAAAGGATAGTTGGAAATAAAGCATCTATTTCGCTCGCTCATTCGTTGGAATGCAAAAAATAGATGGAAGTCGCAGGAGGAGAGGTAATGGATAAGCATTTTCTGTCTGTCTAATATAAAAGATGGTATGCAGAACAAGCATAAGAGGAAAAGCGGAAAGTAGACTTTGAGGATCTAGATCGGCGGTGATAGCAATTTCATAGAAGATTTCACTTACAATTAGATTCTTGGACGAACAAAGCAGCATTCCTCCAGCCGGAGGCAAACAAAAGGAAAAGCCACGTCGGACATTTGGAAAAGGCCATACTCCAGTCACATCTAATCCGTCCGCGTGAAATCGAGCAGCTGCATACCGAGAAATAAGAAGATCGAGCTCAGGTCCCTAACACCCGTTTTTCCCGAGTGTGCATTTTATTCTATTTCGGTGTCTTTGTCCGCCTTTCCCTCCCTCCGCCGCTGATTTACATACTAGACTCTGAAACTTATAATGCTCGCGTATAAGTTATGCAGGCGCCTTGGAGTAATATACCTCCCACTCCCTGCGGAAAGTAACTGAGCCGGTTAATATTTGATACAACGTACGTATACTTTATTGTCATTTTCCATGACAGAATACTTAGGCAGGCCAGTCCGCGTCTCGTGTCTCGCGTCTGCTCCAAGAAATAAGAGTATACCCGAGCTGGTATAGCTCTTTTTATAGAGCTGTCAGATGAAGGGGTGGCCTTCGGAACTAACCTGAAATCATTTTAACTCGCAGATACATTTTCCTAGAATTTCTTCTTACCGTCTGCTCGAGCTATATTTTATAGCACTTCTGCGCAACTACAAAATCACCCCGTAAGTTTAGTCTAGTGCATAATATTTCACAAATGACTGTGTTACCTTAAACTTATTATTTTCAATTCATTGCCTTATATCATTTGAAAATATTCATATTCGTATTTATAGCGTTTTATATTCTGCTAAAGAAGGAATTGCAATTATTTCTTATTCAATTGTCGGTTATCGCTATTTTTACTCAGGTTTAATTTTCTATCCGATTTCTCTGTTTTCCTTGCACTCTCTCTCTCTCTCTCTCTCTCGCTCGCTCTTTCTTTCTCCATGCTTCCAACAGAACATAGACTAACATTATCTAATGAAGATCGATACGCTCCAGCATTTACCATCGGATACCGTATAAGCCGATTTTCATTGAGGAGAAATAGAAGCTGCTGCCGGAACAGCATTATTTTCTTTTGCCACGTACTATATAGACTCGCGCACTTGTTATTTCAATGGATTCCTTTTTTCCATTTCTTTCTATCATCCCCTCTCTCTCGCTCTCTTTCCCATATACACACAAGCTATTTTTTCTTCTTACTTTTCATTTTATCGAGCGATAAAAATAAGAAAACGAAGAATAAATGAATAAAGAAAAGACTCGTGCACATGCATGATCCAATAATAAAAACTACTTTATTATATTTAGGTAAAATTGTTGAAGCGTGCCATAACGATTATCATTTAAATTCTATAAAAAGTTTTTGTACTATTTTAAAAAGATAGGCGCTAATTTTGTACATTAGTTTATTTATAATTTTTAATCCTTTCAGTTTTATTTACTACAGAAGTAAATTTTATAAAGTTTTTTATAAATACAATTTTTGTTATTAAATCGTTTTATCGTTTCTGTATTTTCATTCCTTTCATATTAATTTTACTTCCATAATGTCTTATCAAGAATTATTTAATTAATATTGATATTTCTTTCCATCTTTTATGTAAAAAATTAAGTCCAACGTTATTAATTTTTTAATACGAAAATTATTCTTTACTCTTATAAAAACAAAAATTTACATTTATAAATTCTTATGATAATAAATTTTTTAAATATTAGTTTTATATAAATAAATATTCTCTCAAATGCACATATTTCAAAAATATTTTAAAATAAAACATAAAAGAAGAAAAATTTGAAGTATACTAATTCGGTTAGAAAATATTGTGCTAATAAAATTATAGAATTTTTAATTATTTTTTAAAAAAAAAAATCTTTTGTATTATTTTAATATATAAAATAATCAATTTTTTACATGATTGGCAAAAATTTTGGAATTTTCAAAATTGCATTAAACTTCTAAATTTATACTTATTCATATACACATATCATTAGTTTTTAGAAAAAAAGATTGTATTTGTTTATACATAAAATGTAAGGATTGTTTTGACCACAATATAATTTTTTCTTGAAATTAAAAACACATTATTAATTTTCAAAATTAAAATTACTTAAAATGTATATTTATAGATTAAATTTCTTAAAATTGATTTATTTTATATATTTGATTTAGATATTTCATTAAAAGTCATATCAATAAGTCTAAAAATAAATAGAAATATTAAAAACGATTACTAGATCAGAACGGAAACGTAAGTAATTAGTCTAACTGCAAGCAGAAACATTGGGATTACAAAGCCATTCGAATGATTTAAGTCAAACCTCATATATCTTTAATTCAATTGTGTAAATGCGTGTAAAAAGGTCGATGAAGGTAATGTCCTTACATTCGAAACCTGTTACGCAATAATAGCTGGTGCTATCTAGTTTAGTGCTGCCAAAAAAGTAATACCATTCGTCATTTTTATACAAAAGATATAAGAAAAAATAAAGAGGTGAATGATAGCACGAAGAGTAGGAAGAAAAGAGGGAAGGAAGGAAGGAAAAAAGTTTCTTTAAAAGTCTAGAGAGTGAAAGTGATAGTAGATAGACTTGTGAGACTGCGATCTTTAAGTTCTATGAATAACATAAACTCACGGTACATGGTAAAATGAAATTGGGTAATAGTGCGAGTATTTCCACATAAATCACGTAAACTTACCTTACGGTTACGTATAAGCATGTGCATAGACACGCTGAGATATCCAAGCTTTCCGTCTCTCTCCCTCTCATAAAACTTTTATCCTTCCTCATTATGCCCTGAACGGAATTCAAGTTTTCGGCAGCGGCTGCACGCGAACACTTTGAAGCTTCGAGTTTTCGTCTCTCCCACCTTGGGTCACTTTTTCACCAAGTAATTTCAGCTTTCTAACTAGTTACCGCACGCAGAGCACAGCCCGTGAATTCTTGATGGCCAAGCAAGAGGCTGAGCATGATACTTCGAGAACATGTTAATTTAGGGACTGAGGCTTAGGTCACTTTTTCTTCTCGTAACAGGTAGAACGTACGCGATTCGACTTGAGTTCCTCAGGAAAATGTTTTTCTTTTGCGAAACGTGAGATGCTCTCGCGATCAGTCCCGATGCTTTTAACTTTTACAAAGTATAATAAATTAATCTTAATAAACTGATAGCTATTTCACTCAACTAGTATTATTAATAAACAACTTAATAAATTATTGTATTTGACAAAAATGTAATTTTTTAATCTAATTACTCAAAATTTTTAATTGATTTTCAAACTTAATATTTTTAAGTGCATACACAATTTTTGACAATTATCAGCATTTTTCCGATTCTATCAATATTATTTCACTTAAAAATTTCATCTCCCCCCCTCTCTCGCATTCTGCATTTGTCTTTCTCCCTCTTAGAGTCATTCGTTAGATTTTAAACTAGGATAAGTTATAAAAATTCAAATTTATTTTCTATGCAATGGGTTAATTATATTTTCTACAATTTTAATAATATTTTAATTAAAACTAATTAAAAGGCAGGCACAAATATGGATTGAATATAATAAAAAATTTGTATCCTTATAAACCGAATTATTATTATTATTTATTTAGCATCTAAATCGTAAATTATAGGTTCGTAAAATATTTTTAATTAATTAAATATTCTTCATTTACTCGTAGCTTAAAATTAATATTAATTACCACTTTATAATATTACTTGTATATCTATAGAAATTATTAATTAACTTAAAAAGTTTTGAATACTTGAATTTATTATTCGCATTAAATCTAACAAGAACATTATTAAAATGTCTTTTATAATGTGCAAGATTTTTCACAAAGATAAAATTTCTTTCAAAGAAAATGTAAAAGGTGCATAAAAAATTATCGGATTTATCTGTACTTTTAAATTTAGTTAAAAAACCAATGATATTATATTTTATGAAGTATCGAAAGAATTATCTTATAAAAAATAAAAAATATAAAAAATTTGAAAAAAATTTCTAGTATTTTATAAAATAAATTAACATCTGCCTCAGATTATACTAATATCTTGTCGAACAATTGTTTAAGATTTTCTTAATTACTTGTTATTTGTTACTTTTTTAGTTTATTTAAATCATTTCATTTTTTAATTTTCATAATTTATTATTCATGAGCCATCAGTTTTACTTAATTATATTTGTTTTTTTATCGTTCTTTTTCTGATAATCACTTCCTAGAATTTATTGGTAGTGAAACTAATGGAGTCGGTTAAAGACAGCATTGAGCAAAAGTATATTCACTATCTTTCTTTCTCTCTTCTCGATGTCTTTCATTTTTTCGCATGTTTGCTAAATTTATGTTTAAGTCGTGCATATGCGAGTATAGTTTTTCGATGAAGTATGGGATTGTGTTGTTCCTTAAGCTCTCGTGACAGAGTCTGTCAAACAGAAGTATGCTTGACATACAAGCTGCATGTATAATTAATTTCATAATTAAAAGTTCTAAGTTTGGTGTACGGCATGCACTTTTCTGCCAGGTGGTCTTTGATCCTTTGAAAAATCAATTAACACGGATTTCAAGCGCACTTAATGAAAATCCTGATTTCTTTTACAATATTAATTTGTAAATAGAAATTCTCTAATGCTTAAAGATAAATGGCATGACTTTGACTGAAATAATATTACACTTTCTTTACTTTGGAAGAATAATAAATGTATTCATTTTTTAAATAAACTTGAGGCTACTTTTGTACAGTAAGAAATAAATTTATAAAATCTACTTTATGATGAATAAATTATAGCTCGATTAAATAATATATACGAAATCAACATAATAATAATTTTGGATGATAATAATTTTTGATATATAATATTTTTGGATGTTCTAAAATAATGTAAATTAATATAAATTAATATATATTTTATGGATACAATTCGATAAAAAGTCAAAATTTAAAAGTAAAGGAATCTTAAAAATCTCTAAACGAAATGAAATCCATCAAATTTTCATTATATACTACGAATTTCAGCATAATAAATATATAATTCTATATAATTAGTTAAGAATTCAACAATATTGTTTGTAATTTTTTTTAAAATCTGTATGGATGAAAACATTTTTATTAAAATTTTACACATTCTAGGTTAAATTTAAAAAGCAGTATTAATAAATGATAAAATATATATAGAAAGAAAAAAATGTTTTAATTTGGATATTTAAAATTAAAAATTATTTAATAATTTATAGAAAAAATACTAATAAGACAAAAATCAAATGTTTCATAGATCATTATGATTCTAGAGTAATATTATAATAACTTACAATAAAATAAAAAACGTGGTTCATCTACTCACAAATAAAGCTTTACATTTCAGATGCTTTTTCTAAGAACTAATATATACAAAATTATTTGTATTTAATGTAGACTATATAATGTTCTATCTGATTACAAAAAATCATTGTGATTCTTTCCATATTCGGTTTATATATGCCAATATAATTATATAAGAATTATCTTAAATAGTTGAACATATATAACTTGGTTTTATAATTTTACAGAGAAAAATCACTTTATTTCATTTAAAATTAAGCACAACTTATTGATAAACTATTTTTGCATAAAACTTTTTCGATTTTAAATCTCTTGAATCAATTTATTTTTTATTAATTTTAATTTGAGGTAATTAAATAAACTTATGCCTCTTAATATTTTATATTTGTTATACTGAATACTTGTCATATCTTTTCAAACAAAGTATTAATAACGCCGTTATTATAATTTCCATTTCAGTATTGTGTATTAAATGTACTTTCTGGCATTGATTCAAATACATTTTTAAATTAAAAAAACATTCCACACTTTGAATCTAAAAAATGTCATCATTTTTATAAATCAAATAATATAAAATATAAAATTAGATATGAAACTGCTTTCAACGTTATTATTTCTATGAGATTTGAATCATGAAATATTGTTAAATATTGATTAATATTATTTTCAAAGAATAGACAATTTGTGTGTATAAATAAGCTTATTAAATTTAAAGTCACTTCAATGGTTTCAAATATCGCAGATGAAATTGCGCACAAATATTACTAGAAAGAGCGGGTAAACGTGACTGAATTTCAACTCGACCAAAAAGAAAAGCCAGTCGGCTAGACGATATTTTCGCTCATGGAAAAGGTTTGCGAACGGTTCGTGTTCTTGCCCCTCCTCTTACCTCTTGTCACGACAAATCGACTTTTAAGGAGCTGCTGGTCCACTTTGAGTGCAAAATTGATTGTTCCATTATTCTGCGAACACTTGGGTTTGTCGATCAATGCAACTCTCCATCTGAAACTCCCTTAACTGAGCTTTTTCCACACTCACGACCATGAAAAAATGCGTTTTTCCAGGGCGCACTAGTCGACCCACTCTCTATTTCTATTCGATGCACTCTCTAAAAACTCTGCTTCGTGTGACGTAGTCGATCTTCCTCCTTTTCTCAATCACAATTTACATACACTAGTGCAACAATCGAGAGGCAGAAAGCCTTTAGTTATTCAAGAAACTATGAAAGCTGCAGGAAATGTGTGAATAGTGGTTAAATTACTAAAGAGACCGGCATAAAACAGTGAGATTCAAATTTTAATTAACCACCGTGCCCTGATTTTATGAAGCATTCTCTGAATATCACTCTAAAAAATGAGGGAAAGTTCTTTGAGCATGCACGCATTGTCCATATTCATTTGAGAGAATCGCGAGTATTTTCTAATGGTTTTTTCTATTTCCGCTTTTATTTTCTTTTTTATTTAACTCACTTTATTCCACGTGTATTCCGTTAAAATTTAAATCGTCGAAATTATTTTTACAAACATGCATTTCTTCCACGTCTGTAACTTTTTTTATCGGCTGTTTTATTTTTCCCTTGTATTCCTGGTACTGGTGAAATTTAAATCACCATTTTCACAAAAGTGTCGTTATCTTAGAAATTTTGCCGAACAAGCGAATAAAACTAAATCTTTTTTAAATATATAAATAGATAAAAGGTGGAAATTTTTTTAAAAGTTTAAATAAAGTACTTTTTAATTTCGTTACTTTAATTCATTGCTCCTTTAAATTGCGATTAAAAATAATTTAACGCGAAGAAATTCTCAAAATATTTTATATAAATAGAAAACAAATTAAAATGTAGTTTATTATAATTCACATAATATCGATATTCATGTCTGGTTAAATCATAGAAATAAATAAAAAATATGAAAAACACAATTCAAAATTGTGAATTTAAATGTGTTCCTTAAAAACTTTGACTATCCATAATAAATAAGCTGGAATTATAAATAATACACGTAGATTTTCACGTTGCACTAAAGAAATACAGTTGAGCAGTTTACGAATATTCGAAAACAAATGCATAACAGAATGACTCGAGGACACAAAGTACGACAATCGCGAATACGTTTCACTATAAAAGCTGTTTCTACAGTTGTTTATACAGTCGAATGTACATCGAGAAAGAAAGCAGTGACAAGTTTTAACTACCCTGCGGTGCACATTTTCTTTGTATCCTGGAGAAAAAAGATAAAGCAAGGCATAATTCACCAGTTATGCGATTAAAGCATGCGATTTAAACAGCAATGCTTGAAACGCTCGAGAGTGCTCACGACAAGTAACACGTTGCACACGTTGCACCGTTCAAGCGCGGCATGAAACGTTCGGACAGGATTGAGTCATCGATCTTAAAGCTCCGAGGCTCGCTTATAGAGCCCAACTATTTAACTTGAATAAATTCCATTGTTTCAGATGGAAAATACCACATGCTGCCGACAGGAGAACTCCTTGTGTTTTCTGTAACTTCCGCGGATGCACACGCAAGTTACCGCTGCCGCACCGTCCATCACGTGACCGGAAGCACAGTCGAAAGTTCCTCCTACGCTCATTTGGTGGTTACTGGTAAGTTATACGACTATTGTTTGTGGATTTCCTTGTAAGCTCAACTGAGCGCCTTTGTTTATTATTGTATAGCCGCGGAGTTACATACGTATGCATCTAGAATCGTGTTCGTGTGAATTTGACTAATATCGACTTTGGCTAATAATAATTAATAATAAACTTTGGGTTGTACTAATCAATTGTCGTTATACTTTTCGCTCTGGGTTATTAGTCGGATAAAGCACTAAAATCTATAACACAAAATCCATGGGCTTTAGGTGCGCGTGTAATAATCTCTCGTAATAACTATTTTTGTTCATCAATTTTCTTAGATATTTTTTAGAACATAAAAAGTATCTATATTTATGGTATTACATAAAATTTTAAATAATACTAGGATCCCTAATGTGTATTATCAAATTATGAAAAACAAAGCGAATCGATATTTATGTTCATAAATACAATAGCGCATAATTTAGGTCGTAACTATTTTTAGGTGCAATCATTTTACCAATTGAACAGTCTCGTTATCTTATCTCTTCATAATTACCCGCAATTTTATTATTCATTAGTTTTAATTTTTATTAAAAAAGGAAAAAGTAATAAAAAGAATATTTTTAAAGAACAATAATTTTAAAAAGAATTAATGTGAAAAAGTATTGATTATATGATCAAGTTTTTGATTTAATCATTATTATCTATAAATAAAAATATTATAAGTACTATTATTTATTATTTTTATATTATATACAGTTAAAATATTAATTGATTTAATATTTACTTATAAAATTATTTTAAAAGATATTTTTCTAATAAAAATATAAATTTAAACAATAAATCATAGAATGTTATTGGACCATAATATGTTAATTTACATTTAGAGTAAAATTCTCGTTCAAAATTAAATATTTTAAAAAGTAAAAAAAAGGAATAAAAATATATTCCACATTTATATTTTATAGGCTAGTTATATTCAATTTTTTCTTGACAAATATTTGTCCATAGATTGAAAAAATTATCATTTATAAAACGCATATTTTAATCGAATAATCCTTATTATTCTGATAATCAGTTTTGGTATTAATACATACAAATAAATTATAGTAATAAGTTGAGTATATTTTAAACTATTTCTTTCAATGTGAAAGTTAGAAGTGAATGATGATTTCATTATATATTTTAGATAACTTTATATTTTATTTTTATAATAATTTACGTTATTAATATATTTAATTAAAAATATAAGTTAAATTAATTTAAAAATTTTATTAATTACTTTTTATTATAAAATGTCAGCTTTTGTGAAGCCTCTGTCCAATAACATGAAGCTAAATATTTTACGTTATGTAAATTATGGATTTAATAAAATGTAAAATTTATGTGCCGTAAGGATCTTTTTAAATTTAAATTTAATATTACTTGCTAAAAACTGTAAGATTGTAAAATATGGTTAAAATAATAAATTCATTAATAAAATATCTGAAAAAACTATTTCGTATAATCAAATAATTTAATACTGTCATTATTTCTATTAAAATACAATTGCAGACTACAATTTATTCTAGTATTTTTTATATTGCACGTTAAGCATAAAAATATTATTATAAAAATTATTGTGACATAATATAAACTGTAATTTATAATCAAGATTTTATACCATTTAGAAATATTTGATTAATTGTAAAAATAACAGTTTAAGAAGATTTTAAATATTAAAACGGAAACAAACATTTGTAATTTTACTAAAATGTTTACCGCATTATTTTCCGTATAAAATTTTTTAAATATGTGATCAATGAAATATTTTTTACAAAATATAAATAAAGAAGTATTCAAACGAAAAATGACTTATTACATACTAATAAAAATAATTCATAAATTTACTTATTTAATATAACGCGTTGAGTTTACACTTTAAAATTACACGTTACACATGTAAAAAAGACACAGCAACTGCAATGTGTAATTTTAAAACTTAATTATTTTTCACTAGTATTGTGACATTTCATACTGCTATTAGAAATTTGTGTAAATTTACAACATCGTTAAAACACAAAGGTTATATCAATTTAACAACCTAAGTTAGGAGAATACAATAGTTGAGTAAAATTACAGCAAAATACAAGCGTAGTAAATCGCATTAATGTACTATAAATTTCGACATTTATTGCATTGCAGAGTAAAATAGACTTTGCATTTAGATGCTACCAAATCATACAGTTTTACTAATAGTAGTTTTTATCAACAATATATTAAAATTTAACAAATGAAATAATAGTAAAAATTAATCGCGGCATTTACATCTACTTTAAAATTCGCAAAACACTTTTCTGCAAAAATTTTCTGATCGCGACATTTCTAATAGAATTTATTTTCGATATATTTTCAAAATATTCTAAATGTAAATACTGTATTTTTTATGAAATTCTGAATAATAAAAAGTAAAATGAAGTTTTTAAATCATCTAAACCAGTATGCGATCTTTCAGTGAAAACGTAAGTTTGGATTAAATTATGAATTCTGTAATTGCAGGCTTGGAAGAAAATACGTTTATCAAAGTTAGGATAGTAAAAGCTGAACCGTGAACACGAATAAACAGCGTATATTTGTACAGTTTATAATGTAATTAACCGCAGCATATAGTGAAATTTAACATTTGCTCTTTCTTGGATCGCACTGAATATTATATATTTTGCCTTTTAGTTTCGATAGCGTTTTATAAATAGAAATTAAGACATACGCAAGCGTTTGCAATTTAAACAAGATAACACACGAGTAATGGCACACTTCAACGTAGAAACTAATTTAATGTAAAGTTGCTACTAATCAAACTAACTTAAGCTGCTGTTGAAAATGCGGTTTTCTTGAAGCCAAATGTACGTATGATTATTGTCACTATACACTACCGTGCGTTTATAAATGCTTTTTCATTTGAATGTCGCACGTATGACTTGGTTAACTTCTAATGTCTAAATTAATAATTATGTAAAATTTCATATAAAAACCAAACAAATAATTTTCAGTTCTAAACATAAATTCGCATTAAACTATTTCAATATATATATATATATATATATATATATAAATAATATTTAAATAACTTGGACATATTATTTTAATTTATTTCAATTATAATTAAAATATTTTTTAGTTTTGTATAAATATTGAATTTTTAAAACGATTTTTTTGCAAACGAAAACTGATTATCTACTATTAAAAATCTTCAATTAATGCAATGAATTAAAATAGTATATTGTACAGTATAAAAAGTATTGAAAAGCGAAAAATTGATATTTTGTTTTAACATATTTATATAATATAGAAAATTAATTAAAACATTTTGTTATTTTTCAATTTAAATAGATGCATAAAGGCAAAAATAAATCTGTATTAATTTAATGTAGTGATAATAAAAGTGAACATATCTACAGGAAGATTAATTGAATGTATTAAATATTTATGTTTATGAAAAAACTTCTATGAAATAAGTTATATTTAACGCTATTTTAAAAGAAAGATCGATTCATTTTCATTGAGTTGCATATGTTTTGTGAATTGATTTTGCCAAAAAGCTCTGAAAATAAAAGATTTAAGTTGCGTCTAAAGCATACTAATGATTTACCATCCGACTATTTACATATTTTTTTAGTAAAAAAAAAACAACTTTTTAAATACTATGATTACACTTATATTTGTAGGTTTAATGATATTAAAAAAATAATCACAAATAATAATTAAACTAAATATACGGTTATTATTTGTAATTACTTATTATTGTATATTTCAAACTATTTTCTAAATTTTATTGACATTGCCTTTCAAATCACATATTGTTAAATTATAATAATTAGATAAATAGACATTAAATTGTATAAGCTTGCGGAATTACTACAAAAACTGATAAGCTACAGGTCAAAATTGATGTAAATAACGTAAAAAACGTGTGTGTAAAATGTTTGTAAACTTTTTTTATAAATAATATCACGCATATTAAATAAAAAATGCATCAATCCACCTATGTAAAGGGTACTACATAAAGTATATTTTTTGTATTGCTGATGCTGAATTCGTCACAAAAAATAAAATTTTGACACGTGTAAATTCGTTAATGCAATAAATTTTTAGACGTTTGAATTTTACACTATTGTTAATTCTTATAAATCTAAGTACAATACACAAACTAGATTAAGCTTATATTGAGCTTTATTATTTACAATTCTATATGTACATATCGTTATTATTTTTAAAAACTATGAGCTCTATTGATCAAAATGCACATGTGACTGTTTTTGAAAGTTGAAATTTTGTACCAATTAATAGTAAAAAAGTTTTCAATTTCAAATGATTAAAAAATTTGTTGAAACGACTAAAATTTGCTCCAAATTTTCCACATTCCTCGATATGGTGCATAAAAACGAACGAGAGATGCGCGGATAAATGGTGAGATGAAACCAACCACTAGTAAAACTTGTTTGACACTCGGGTAATGGCTGGAACATTTAAGGAATAAAGCAGGCGCTTGGATTCAACTTTTTGTTCGCTCCTTCGCGAGACCAGCCGGAGCCATCTTGGCTCGTTACCGAATGCCAATCAACAGTGGTATTTATCGCAGATCGACGTACACGTGTATAAATTCATATCCTAAGGGCCAGTGTGGTAGCTCTTATCCGTTAGGATTGGCCGTGAAGCAAATGCCCTGTACACACAATGTAAGCATCACAGCCGCGCCCCCAATCGCCTCTTTACCCACTGAAGCCCTGGACTCTGCTTAATGAGTTTCGCAAATTGAGCTGCCACACGTAACCGCCCTCTGCGTATGTTCGCATTTACACGCTTTGCACACAACAGCCGAGAGTGCATTCATAAACAAAATGGGTCAATTCATTACGACTGCGTGCTCGTGACGTCCGGAGATGGTAGGAGGAAAAATGTGCTCGGAGATGACTTATGAATGTTGATTAGAATTGTTAAATAGCGGCTTATTTTTGTGGCTAACTCGAAAATAAATGTAATCTCGCGTGATGCAATTTTGCGAACGAAGGCGCCGTTTAAGTCTCCATCGCAGCTATGGACCTGAAATGTGCGTCATTTTGTGCAGGTCTAATTTAACCCTCGCGCTTGATTACAGCGTTTCATTGGACTTATTATTCAGATAGTATTAGACGCCTTTTGATTTTGCAAGCTTTAGAAAGTATATCCGGTTGCATTGAAACGACTTATTTTTGTTATCTTGTGCATCGTTTCAGCATTTGGAAGAAACGACTTTATTACCTAAGCTGCGATTTATGTAACATGTTTAATTAATTTTATCATCCAATACAAATTCATCGTTCTACTTTCATTTATAATTATAATACTAAACTATTGTATTTAGGCAAAATTATAAGTGATATTTCAATTTTTAACAATAGAGTCTGAATTTTAGATTAGATTACACGTTACAACAATTGAAAACATAAAAACTCATTTTTCCTTTTTCTAAGATAAATATAAATAATACAAATTTATTCGCATAGTTTATTTACCTATTTTTCCTAAAAAATCTCTATGAAGTTCTATATTTAAATATAAATTCAAATACAAATTTATTGTTATAATTTATTATTATATTTATATGATAATCTTTATGTCTAAATTTTGTAAAATTCTGAAAGTATTTTCTATCTGCAAATAAAACAAAACTTGAATATACATAAAAAAAGAGTGCCATATTTTTTATAAATTTATAAACATATGTATATTTATTAATTAGATATATCGAGTATTTTGGATCCTGAATACATCAAACAATCTATATTTACAATGTATTCGTATGTTATACTATGCTTCATTTTTTAACAAGATAAATAGAAAATGTAGTATTCGGGGCAGCTCCTCCTAGAAACGGTGTTAAGGCGTTAGTGGATAGATGCGGGGTCAAATAAACATGAACGCTTATCTTATGCTGCCATTTGGTGGTACGATAGCGCGGCGTGACGTAAGGCTCGTGTCCTTTACCCTAGAGACGATGGGTTTCGTTCGTGGAGGCGCGACGTGTCCACACCGAGAGCATACGCCCGTCGGCGATGCTTCGATGTTCGGACGTTCTGGTGTTTGCTTCCACGTGTGAGCTGATGCCGTCGCGTGTATTTTCTCTGCATTTATATTTTTTGACGCTTTATTATGCTGTCGAATATCCATAAAATCTCAAGGGCCGTTCGAGACTTCGCCGAAAACTCAAAATCCGTTAAACGTAATTAGATCTAAAAACTGTAAATAATTATGCGCGTGCGATGATGTTTTACTTTACGCCCGTAGATGACGGGCTGGCGCACGACATTTCATAATAATTATTCTAATTTTTTTATTGTTAATACTAAGATTCTCTAAATAAATTTATTTAGAAAATAAATATAAAACTCACGAATATTTTTTAAAGTATTATAAAAATTAACATTTTTGCAGTTTAAATATAATCAAATTTTTAATTTGTAATTTTTATATTTATAAGTTTTCTACATGCATATTATTATATAAAAATTATTTCTTATAATTAAATAATTAAAAATTTTATTATATTTATAAATGAGAATTTAAAACCCGTAAGGTATTATCATAAAAAACTGAATGAAATCTTGTATTTATTCGAAGATAAAAAAATATAATTGTAAGTACATATTTCGTATATAATATAATCGTAAAAATATTTTCTTTATAAAAAAATTATCCATATCCAATTTTCTATCGGACGCATGCAATAATTAACTATCATGGATCTTACATCTACGTACTTTACTCGATTTTCATATAATAGAGAAAATTCTTTCTTTAAAAAATTTCTTTTACTAGTAGTATAAAAGGCGGTTGTCAGCCTTAAATATATTTTCCGAAGATTTAAATAAATGAATCTACCATATTGTTCTTGCTCTACTTATCATACCTGTTACTGTTTTGTGGAAATTTATATTAGATTCATTTGACCAAAACTTATTTTTCATGTACAATGCTTATCACTCAATAAAGTAGATTAATAACTAGATACTATTGCTCATAAATTATGTGTTCTTAATAATAAAAATATTCTGAAAAAAGATTCGCTAAAATCTACACATTTGAATAAAAATTACTCCTAAGGAACTACAATTTTCATAACGGATACTATTTCAATAAAGCTAATTCCTATGTGTTACTTTCTTCAAGACATTCTCGTATTGTAATGTCAATGAAAAATCCGATATTTTTCCTGCATCAAACCAATTATAAATTATTACACTATTAATTTTTTTCAAAATTCAATATAAAAAAAAAATTTTTTTTTTATCAATAATTAAAATTTTCAGTAAATTATAAGTTTGCATGAAATGTTAATGGTGTATATAATTAAAAAATATCGCTAAAATTATTTGTAATATTTACAATTATTTTACCAAATAAACGGTGGAACTTATTAGGACTAACTGTCAAAATATTAAAAAAAAAAATTGTAGATATTGAAGAATCATCAATCTGATTTTTGTTTAATACGGTAAAACGAAGATAAAGAATATTAGTAAGTGAAGGTGAGATTTTTCAAGGTACTTTCTCACTTTTGAGAAAACCTAAGGATAAAAAGTATATAAAAGAAGAATACGAAGAAGATGAAGGAAACAAAGGAGATCTAGAAAAAGATGGGAAGAAAATTCTCTCACTTAATCACTCATCCAGGGCTGAGTCATTAATTTTTATTGGATGTCTATTATCATTTACCGAGCGAGCAATGAATCGATCCCGACGACTCGGCGTTTTGCTATAAAAAAGAAAAAACCAAGATATTCATCAACAAGCATCACGAGGTCGATGTACGCTAGCGCTCACCAAAGTGCTATAAAGAAAAAAAGAGTAGAAACCAAAAGAAGCAGAAGGGGCATGAAAAAGTAAAAGAGGAGGAGCGAATGAACGAGCGGGAAAGGGGTTAAAAGTAATAAAGAAGGGCGACATCGTGTGCTCGAGAAAAGAAGTGAGTGGAAAAGTGTGCGTGCAGGTATACGTGTCGGTGGGACTGAGAGACAGAGACAGCGACAATGAGATAGCGGGCGGGCGAGAGAGAAAATAATAAAGAGAAAGATTGTGAGAAGGGGCGAAAAGTCGCCTGCGGGCTTGTCGTACGATTCTCGGTTGCTGGCGCTGCTGCGCGAAGACAAAAAAGCAGTTAACCGAAGCTACGGTTTTGCTGCCATCTTCTTTCTCGTCCAAGAGCAAAAAGTATACACACTAGCACCAATGGAGTTCGAAAAAGCCCGCGGTGCTGCAAGAAAATGATAACGCTGTGAAAACAACGACTCCTTGATGAAGGCGCCTCTGACACTATCAAAGTCCAACTGTACGTTTTTCCGCTTTGTGATACATATGTGAATCGCCGAAGGAAAAGGAAGTACGATTGTTAATTGAGACACTGGCCACACAAAGAGCAAGTGAAAATCCTATAATTGTGATGAGGCGAGACACGAGAAAGACTCGGAGTGCTCTTTTTCCAAGTATCGAGCACTTAACTGCTTCATTTGATCTATACTTCGCAGTTCAAACTTTAGTGTTTAATTTTTCTTTAAAAAATTAAACACTAAATTCAGAAAATAATTTAAAATAATTTAAAATAAACTTCAGAAAATAATTTCTTAAGTTCTGAAATCTCTCGGTCTATATTGCTATATTCGAGCGACTATTGAGTAAGTCGTTACGTCGTTCTACTACTCAATGGAAGTTATAAAATGAGATTGGGCTTTTTTATATTTTTCTTCCGATTTAAGATAGGCAGAATTAAATTTATCAACTCTCAATTGAATTGTGCAGTTATTAGATAAAAAATATCCGTCATTGTAATTAAAATCGTTTAAAATATCTTAAATAATTATTGCAAGAAAATTTAAAAAAAAATTAAACATATCCGAATATTATTGTTTCATCTACCATTTTTAATCGTATAAATAATAAAACGTTCACAGTTATAGTATCAATTAAAAACTAAATCAAGTAATACCTATGTAAAATAAAAATTTGTTTAATTTTTACTCAATAAAAGTGATAAAGATGGTATTTTTCTTATAATTCCATTATCCGGACTTCTTGGTATTATTTTGATATAATACTTTATTAGAGCTTCTTGAAAACATTAGTCAAATGTTATTTATTATAGTAATATAACAGTTTGAAAGTCAAAAATACATTCACTTTTTATATTTACTCTTAGTGGAAGCATAGACAATCTAGAATGTTACCTATTATTCCTCTTGATAATAATTCCCAACTTACAAAACTTAACTGATCTTAGCAATATTTGTACCAAAAAACCATATCTCCAGAAATAATAAAGTTTCTTTATTTTAGTGAAATCTTGTACAAATTGACGTTAAATAAAATTTACCAAACAGGAGGTTTGATATATTATTAGTTTAAAGAGTCGCATTTATCACTGTAATTGAGATTAAGAATTTTTAATTATATTTTTATATAATGAAAAAACAGGTAAACAAGTTTCAGATTTTATGCGGAGACGTGGTTTTTGCAGTGATTACAACAAAATTTGAAGAACGAGCAGCAGAACTCTAACGAAATTAAAAATTTAATGTCGAACGCTCGCATAAAGACTCAGCAATTAAGCTTTAGCGTAAATAAAGACGGTTCAACGAAGCATACGACAGCAGCAGAAGTGGAAGACTGCCGCTGAAAGCCGTTATTTAGGGCTTGATTTACACTCTTAATTACGCGTAATTGTGACAAACCGTTTTTCCGCCCCTCGACCAATCGACCTTTCACGTGCTACTAAACGCGAACATAACAGCAGCATTCAAACTGTCTGTAGGTGCAACACATTAAGACAAAAAGGAACCAAAACCGAGAGTTTGAAAAATAAATAGACCTGCGCGAGGATGAGAGCGAGAACGCAAAATGCTTTCGATCTAGCAATCTATAAACAAGAAAAGTGCAGGAGGGCGATCGATGATTAGAAGGAGGGCAGCATCCGCGTTTCAGGCTCGGGCTGCGGAGGAAGAAAACGCTTGACTAAATCGACCATTGGCTGGAATTGTCCATCTTATGCAGGAGAGATTGCAATGTGCAATCGCGCATGACCGCGGTATAGCGATGCGCTCTGGCGAAACTGCCAAAGCCGACGCGCAACGTCGGCAAGAAACAATACAGGTATAGAGACTCGATTCCGGTCGCTGGCTTCGCCGCAACTCTATCGAGAAAGCCAAAACGACTACACTCGTATACAAATTTTCCGACGCTCCTCGAGCTCGTATAAGCGCGTATTAATCGACGTGCGTTTGCGCGTTTGCGTGTTTGTGTGATTGTCCGCTCGCACGCGTGACATATTGCGCCGCTTGTCGTGCTGCAAGAGCCAGAAAAACACGAAAAAATCTAAGAAAAGCGCAGTGTCTTATTTCTGGCTACAAGAAACAGAAGTCGTTTTTACCTCCCATTATTTCCCAGGACGATGTTGGAGTTTCTGCGTCGTCCTGGTCGACGTCGTTTCACTGCTTGATTTTCTTTAAACAACGCTTTCACATACAAAGGGCATACAGCATTTACTATAGATTTCTATCGTGTTCCGGGCAATGTTTCTTCTTTTTGTAGCCGTAACAATACATTTTACTTTTCAGGTTTTCGATTCTGCAATCGTCGCCTGATGCATCAGTCGATTAAGATTATAAAATCTATCTGAGATTTTATGACATTACTCTGACAAAATTTCTGTAAATTAATATTTACCGCAATAAATAGGAAAAATAAGAACAACTAAGCAAATACTTGCAAGCTGAATACTAATTCTAAAATCATTTTTCTATTATTAGTAAATTGAAAAGAATAAGTTCTGGTCGGTTACATCGAAAAAGCATGGAAAAATAATTACTGAACAATATTTTTATAAAAATTAATCTTCCTCGATGAAATCTTTTATAAGAAAAATTGAAAGAGGAAAATCTTTGAATAGTTTCATAAAGAAGGAATTTGCACGATTGAAGATATATCACCATTTATGAAAAAAAAAGCGAGTTCGATGATTCATTTTTACTTTCGCAAAGTTCTCCTCAATAGCGCGTGCAATGAGACGTCATATTTATTTCATAGTGCAACTGCAGTGTTACATCACTAATGAATAAACGAATTGAGTCTTTAATTACTGAGACGATTACAAGAGCATGAATGCGCTTATGTAATGCTTGATATTTTTCGGCGTTTGGTCAGATGAACTTTAGTGAAATTAAATAAAAACGGTGGTGACGATATGTAGACGATTCAATAATTTCTAAATGCTTAGTTTATTAATTAAGCTCGCTATAATTTGTTTTAGAAATGACACTAAAGTTAGTTTAATAAACGAGTGATTTAATGAAATGGACAAAACTAACGAAATATAAATAAATAATTTTAATTGTATGTAATCTATGTTTTGCGAATATTACCTAACTTGTCCAATTTTAATAATCTCAAACTTGGTGTAAAATAAAAAGCATTTGTATGTATATACAGAAAATCAAATTCAATAAATCACGAATTCTCTTTTAAAATTGACACGTATTTTTGCTTTGTTTAAATAGAATATTGCTATTATGCGATATTTCATTTCAATGGGATTCGAATGCTTTGATATTATCAATTTATTAATTAGGAACTTTTCGGTTAAAATAAAACACTGATTTCTCATATAACATATTCGATTAATTCATGCATTTGGTGAAACATAAGGGATTTTACTGTTCACTGAATAAATCTCGATTATTCATATTTGAGACGATATTACAAAATCGGACATAATTAGCATTTTTATTAATTTTCTGGCTTAACGAAGAGACTGATCTGTATTAATTTTATAATCGAAATTGAAAATATTTTACTTTATATTTACATAATAATTGCTATCAGTACAATATTAAATAATCTATCGACTGAGTATTGATAAAGAATTTAGATTTTGTATCTTTTCAATATGTCCTTTTCGTAAAAATTTCATTTTAATCTATATAACAATGCAATACATATAAGTTATATTTGAATGTATTTAAAATTTAATATTTATATATGAATATATAGCACATATTGTAATTTTAATATTTGTAATTCAGAGTGTGGGAAGAAGTTATACGAATGCATATGATAAATTACATAAAATTAAATTAAAAGATTTTAAAAAATAATTAAAATGTAGTTTTTAAATTAATTTCGTGTTTGACTCAAAATAACGTTCCCGATAAGATTGCATTTTGAGTTGTGCGTATTGTATGGACAACGACAAAATAACAACCATGAAAAATACAAATTAAAATGAGACTCGAGGGAAGGTTTGGTCGTTTGAAATAATGAAGTTTGTACCTCATAATTCACTGTAATGAACTTTAATGTCCGAGGTAATTACTCTTTAAGTAAAATTTACGAAAGATCATACGATGTTCACAATTTTATTATTTCGAAACTCTCTAAAACAGTGTTTGCGAACGAAAATACTATGAAAATGAAAAATTGGAAATTTAAGATGAAATCTTTCGGTAAAATATATTCAAATTCTTTTACAATTATAAATTATAACTATGTGTATGTTTTTACCAAATAAAAATTATTTAGAGTCTTTTCTATTCGTTCAATTTCTTTCTTATGCATATTTGTAATCTTCTTATAGTTAATATAATGTTAAAAACTATGCTTCTGTTCTATTTCATGTAAGTTAGGAAATTAATAGTTATATAGTGGAGAAAAAACATTGTTAATAAGTTTGAACGAAAAAGTATTTATAAATTATGGTTTTATTTTAATATTTTCTTTTTGAGAACAGTCAGAAGCATTTTATTAACAAGAAATGTATAGTAATACTGCAGGTCATGTATAACGACAACAAACAAATATATTTTACAATAAAAATTAAGCATAAAAGATAAAATCTAAGTATAGCACGAACAAGTTCCAAATGTGCGTCATCGCGTACGAACTAATAATGAAGCAATGCCTGTTATCAGCGTATCAGAACATATAAATGCTGTGCTTAAAGCCCAGAGCGAGTTACGCGCACGACGAAACCCTTAATCGTAAAAACTCTGAAAGGAGTTCCAAGAGTGAGATGAGACAGGGAAAAATAAAAGTCGAGCGAACTACAGGTTTGGCGATAATCCAAAATAAAGGGTCGCGCAGTCATACGTAGGCTTTTTTGTCCACAGAACACCGGAACCCAGTGCCGCCGCGCTTCAACGAGCACATGAACCCGGCGCCAGTGAAGACCGGCGAGACGATCGTACTATCGTGTATCTCCCAGGGCATTCCACCGCCTATGTACCTGTGGTTTCGAGAGTCCGCGAGCTCGGGCCCGGAGATGGTCGGCAACTCGGAGCGCATACACGCGCGCTCGGGTGTCCTCGTGGTGCAGCAGGCGAGACTCGAGGATGCCGGTCGCTACGTCTGCCACGCGAACAACACCGCGGGCTCGGAGAGGGTCGAACTCGAAGTATCCATCATCAGCGGACTCTCGATACGCGTAGCGCCGCAACAGGTAAGTCAAGCTTTTATTGAAAATCAAGATCAAACGCAGCGAATTCAATGCTTTCGATTAAACCTGTGCATTCTGGCGGAGCAATTTGAGATTCTTCGTTTTAGCGAAATCATTCCACTGCGAAAAGCACATCAAAGGCATTTTTCCATAGCTCTTTTTATCTGAACAAAAGAGTGATACGCAGTAAGATTAAAGGCTTGCAAGTCTTTTAGGTGATGATATATACGTGAATTGGAAACGTCAAATATTACGAATACATAAATCCATTTGATTCGCTGTTGGCTTAATTTGCTGCTTAAAATTGAAAAATACGATGAAAAGTGACCTCCATTCGAAATTAAAACAAAATATTAAAACTATGCAGCAGAACGTATTTGCGTAGCCGTGAAAAACTATTCGGTTAACGGAAACATCTCTCGACTTGTATGCACCTACAAGAAAAATCAACAATCTCATACATTATTGGAGCAAAGGAAAAGTCGACAGTCGACGTGGGCTTCGATGTCGTTGGAGCTTTTCTATTCGTTCCTTTCATACTTCCCGACTCTTGTAGGACCAGCACTGGTGGCGAGTGAGGACGACGCGCGGTGTCGACGACGTTTAAAATTCTTTGTCTCTCAACCGAAGCAGTGTATTCGATTTTCGTCTATTTGCGCTGTCCCGCTCGTCCCCCTCCTCTTAATCCCCATCACCATTTCATCGCGTAGATAAACGTTTGACTATAAAAGCGCTCGCTCGCACCTCAAACACAAAGAGAGAACAAAGCAACGACGGAGACACAGTCCATCAGTTTGACGGCGTTCCTAGGCTCGTCTCCTTCCATGGCTCTGTTACTTTATTTCATCCATGCCACCCCATCGTTGGTAGAAGATGCCAACGTCATTACAAAGCTTTACGCGCTCGTTGCAACAACAGTCCTTTTTCCGCGTAAAATTCAACGACCTCCTCCCCAGAACCCTCTTCCGTTATCTCACATTAACGTGAATACCAATGGTAAGCGCCAGTGCAAACGGCGCGCACGTGAAGTACAAAACATACGGACGCAAGATTCAAGCTGCCGCATTGTTCCATTGCAGTAGAAAAAGAGTGATATTCACTCGGGGTTCAGATTCTCGCACTACATACAAGAGAGAGAAAAAAATAGTCAACCCCCGAATACGACTGAATGGGTGGGAACTAGAAATTGCATCGAGCCAGTCGAAAATGAAAGTTTAGAATTGTGGGCTCAGCCACAGTTGTTGGGAATTAATCAGATTCTAGTATCGAGGTGTACAAGAACGAAATAGACGGGGAAAAAGATGGAGGTAGGTAGAAAGAGACAGTCGGAAAATAGAGAGGCAGTGAAAGAGGATAGTCCTGGTGTGCAGAGATCAATCCGTATACCAATCATCGTAATGAGATGATTTGCTCGTGCTACTGCTGCCCTTTCAACACATATCTATACACTTTCATATTTAGTAAGGTTAAGAGTCACTGTTCATTCACATACATTTAGTTAGAAATCGGACAGAAAGGTACTCGAATAGTGTATGCCTTTAATATTACACTCGCGCGTTGTTGGCTTTCCGACTTTTGCACTAAAGCCCAACCGCACGCGTAATGCATATCGTTGTATAGTGGATAAAAAGTAGTGGATTGAACGGAAAATTAAAAAATAACGGAATTGCCGATGAGTGATAATTACACGTGTGCAATACCACTTACATACTGCAGATCTTATGCAACGTCTTGAATTTACATTAAAAATTTAAGATGTCGAAATTTAATTGAACTTTAATATACTGTAATTGCGATTAAGCATATTTTTATGTATACAATTAAACTTTTACGCATGATTTATTTAAATTAATAAAAAATGTCGATTTGTTTTACTTTTGAATTCGACTAAATAGGTTTATCGAGCTTTATTATAATTTAAAAAATCTAAGACTGACTAACGGATAGTCGGATATAGTTAGGATACGATAATAGATATGTTGAATATTAAAACTTCAATTTCTAATGTAATAACTATTCTTCAATACTTAATAATTACAGTTCATTCATTTTTCAACAGAGTTACCTTAGTTCAATCTGTAACGAAGACATTGAATAAACTTTAGCGCAATACCTCTTTGGAAGATAAGCTTTCATATTAGCCAACTATTAAAAAAATATTCTGAGTAGAGTACCAAGGATTTACTTTTTTACGAAGATTTCAATATCGAGAAAAGTTTCGACTCGCTTTCGTCAAAAAACGGTTTTCTGTTTCTTTATTTGTTTACTTCCAATGGTTCCACTCAGTGTTTATAGCATCCCTCGCACAATGTACTCGATTACTCAAAAGAGATTCCCTTTGTGATCATTCGATATTATTGACGAAATCGACATAAAACACGAACACTTCGTCAATTATAGGCCTTTTAAATGGCTTATGTAATAAATGACAAATTCAGTAAAAAGGAGTCTTACTGTTGTTAAGGTATTTTTCATCCCGTAGATTCGAATATTGTATTGACGTAAAGTTTACGGACGGAACAGTGTACAAGTAGTTACCCTTTTACGTTTAATCGATGGCTCTACCTATATCGCTTAAATATACGGATTGATAGAGCAATAGCAGCATCAAACAAGATACCTCGAAACCATTATTGAAATTCCAGCAGCAGCGAACTTTTCACGATTTCCCCGACTCTCGAATATCCTTCATAAAGATGCGTCTATAATACGTTCGTGTACATGGCAGATATTTTTCGATACATCATCTTCTCAATGCTATGAAATATTTCGAACACGAATCTATATTGGAGAACGAAAAAAGAAGGGTACAGTCCTCGCATGCACTCGTCGAGTAAACTTATTGGAAATCCCTTTTTAATCTCTCTTCCACTTCTCATATTTTAAAACCGTATTATCTACATTTGAAAGATGATGAAAGTATTACGAAAGCACAGTATCCTAAAAAGAGTTAATAGGATTAAAATATTATCTGTGCATTGCACATTTATAATTAGTGTAAGTATGAGTAAAATTGATAAATACTGCTCAATGAGTTGTCTAGAATAGAAAGTTAACTATACATGTTGCAATTTCATAGATAAATGTAATAGAAAATAATTATGGTATCGTATTAATTGTATAATGTCGTCAAATGTTGTCCTTTACATTCAATTAATGATATTTAAATTTCATTTGAAGTATCTCGGAACACTTTGGTCAAAAATATTTCAAATTTTTTATCAAATTCTACATACTTTATCGGCAATTTTTTCAATAATAGTTCTGTTATTAATCATAAATCTTCTTTAAAAATTAAAAATATTTTAAATGTTAAATTAATTCTTTACTGGATTATATATTAATTAAATTCTATTTGAATACAGGTTTTCTACTATATCACATAAAATGAATATTCTGCATCATTTGTCTTTTAATCAATAAAATGACAATGATTGAAATTATTCAGGTTTTTTAACGACATTCTTTATCCAATATTTTTACTATTACGGTTTAAAGTTTGAGAGCTACATCTGCAACTCTTATTTCATAGACAAATTGACCTAATAGTACTTTACATTTAAAAATAAGTCTATTGTATTCAAATTCAAAACGAATAAAAATATTATAAATCTTGATTGATTTACCATAAAGTTTATTTTTTTTTTTTTATGAAATTTAAATGAAATCAATTGCCAAATTCCTTAAAATGAATACGATTATTTAAATGAAATCAACTATTCCATGCATTATAAATTCAATTTCATTAATATTTCAATTTATACAGAGATAATAGGTCTCGTATATTAAATTTATTTTTAGTTATTGAAATAAAAATAAGTTTGAGCTTCTTCAAAAAGTAGTCTAATGTCAAAATCTTTCAGCTCGCATTATATTTTACAACGTTATTAATCCTAATGCGGCTACACGTCGCACATTAAAACATCAAATATTGGGAACGAAGCCAACATATCGCTTAGTCAATATCTTCTTATCATTTTTTAAATTGATTTTGTTTTTCAATAGTAACTTCTTTGATGAAATTTCATATTTGGTATGTAATAAATGTTATTTAAGTCAAAACGAAAAAAATATTGAACAGCAGACACAAAGTCAACACGTGCTTTCATTTAGGTAACAAAGAGATATGTTGTAGGTAACCGTAGACCTGGGTAAGGACGCTGAATTCCAGTGTTCGATTCAGGGTCAGCCGCATCCGACAGTATCCTGGGCGAAAGATACGTTGCCTATTCGCGAAGGCGCCTCGAGCCGGACTAAGATCATGGGTAACAGTGGAACTACCCTTCACATATCCTCCATAACACGAGACGACAAGGGGATGTATCAATGCTTTGCCAAAAACGACTACGAGATGGTTCAGGCAACTGCAGAACTACGACTTGGAGGTTAGACTCGATCGATTCTATTATCATAAGTTTACTACCGTTGTTTTTTCAAATTTCCATGAAGCTCCTATAGCCGCCGATATTTTATAGAACATCGAAATACTATTTTCACGAAAATGCGAATTTAATAAAATGTAATCCAAAGAAAATTAATAAATCTTCTTGTTACTAAATCACCTACTACTTCTAAATAAATTACTATTACTAAATCATCGAACTTCTAATATTTGTATGATGTATATGTATATATATATATATATATATATATATATATATATAACTTCAATTATAAATTTAATTCATCTCAATATTAATAGCATAAAAATCTCTACAGAACATTAAAAATAACATTTGAAGAATACAAATAGTTGTATTTAAAATGCTTAATATTATTATATTAGTCAGAAAAATTAATAAGCATTAATTCTTTTTAAGTTACGAATCTATTAATATATAATTTGTTCATTTATTCATAAAAATAGGATAATTTCATTAATAAAATACTATTTGAGTGTCGATCTAATGACTTCAGAACACCACCGCAGTGAAAATTCATTATAAATATAAACTAGAATTATTATATCAATAGCAAGCTAATATTGCCCTATTTATCAATTTTTATACAAATCTTATAATAAATAACAATATACTGTATATTTATATTTATATTTATTTGTATATTTAACAATGTACAATATATCAAAATTTGACATATTTTGGACAAATCACGAAATAGCATTTTGACACAAGATCGATATGACCGCTATTAATTTACAACTAATAGAAACTCCACCCACGCACATTCTCATATATTATACCATAATTTACCGTTACGTATACCTATATCGAATATAGTGCAATTACGTAGTAATCTCGTTTCGCAGTTGACAATCTATTGTAGTTAATTTGCACATTTATTGTCTGTTGCAAACATGTGGAATATCTTCAAACTACAAGAACACACGTGTAAAATGAGGAATTTCTTTAATATTGCAAAGTTCAAGTCAATTTATTAATCATATATTATGAATAACGAAAAATGCAAAATATATTTTAATATGTATAAGAATTGGACTTGTTATTAATAGACTATAATAATTTATTTGAATTTAATACATATAATTTTAAAATAGTCCGTTTCATATTATAAATCAGTTCTTTAAATTTAATAAAAACTTAAAATTTCTAAAGTTTTAAAATTAATTCTCATAGCAAAGTTAAATATCCGAGTCGCTGTTAAACAGGGTATATAATTTCTATTCTCATATATTGTAGATATTCTTCGAAGGCACAATCTTCTGTTTTCTAAATGACATTCTCATTTGCTATAATTAAACCATAAATTAACGCAGATCTTTTCTCGCAATAAAGGTTTCGTGATAGGGAAACCAACTTATAGCTTCAATAAGCTCGTAATTACCAATAACGTGCCCACATTCTTCATTTAGTTACGTTAATACAGGACAGGCGTTAAGGTTTGATAATAGAACAGCCCTTTCCCGGCACTTGCCCGACACGCTAAATAAAGAAGCAAATATTACGGAAAACGAACGCGTCTCCGGAATGCGTTAGTTTCCAATCAAGCCGTACAGATAGTGGCGAGCGGATATGTAGTCGCGAGAGGTAGAAAAGAGCGTCCCGCGATCGGCGAGTCCAAAGTAATTTATATCGACAGGCGATAATGATCGGAGCGGGCGTGGCTCCCAGGACTGCTGGGCCTGGACGAGCGCGCGCGGCCTGATTTACGCTGCTGGCAAACTCGCCGCTGAGGTTTATTGTCGGTCGTATAATTTGGGGTTAATTCACTAGGCCGGGGCACTGGTTGAAGGGGCTGGCGAGGGGAAGCGAGTCCGGGCGTCAAACCGCAGATCGATTGTTCGGCGCGTGTACAACCCGAGCGCGTATGTGTGCTGATGCTTACGGCAGGGTGCGAAAGGGTGGTGGCGCTCGGTCTTGTCATGCAAATGTTGCGTGAAACGCGTATGCCCGGGTTTCTCCTCGAGCCTCATCGCGATTGCATAATATCCGGTGAGTCGCTCTGCAAATTCTCCCGGCGGATACGCGGAAAACTCCGACCCGAAATTCCCCCTTTCGCACACGCCGAAGTCTTTGCGTTCCAGGTGACGACGCCGCTGTAGCGAATCTGTTTAACAGTAAGGGGCGAACGTGGAGTTGTGCTTACAGCTTCCTCAGAGCCTGAAGAATGCGACAAGCCCGGGTCCTGGAAAGTTAATCTGCGTTTGAGAAAAGACAACGGCTCTTTCATAAGATCGCGCCGGTTCAATTGTTACACGCCGCGTACTTGGCGCTTAGATGCTAAATTGTTTATGAAGTTGTTAAAATGAATTTGCGATATTACTAAATCATCAAAGTTTCTAAATTAAAAATTTCGTAAGTACTAAAATTAGCTTGTATTTCTCAATATATCAATAAATGGTAATACTTTAATCGACCTGGAAATTCGAGTATAAGGGTATTTTATTTTGCGTGTATAAGCTAAATGCTTATTTACAATCGTTTTTTTTTTTAGTTCAAAGTTACTCTTTCAAATTTACGATTAATAATATAAAATAAATGAAAACACGTGAGAATATTTAGTGCATTCTGTATTTTAAAAAGAAAAATCTAATAAATAAATAATAAATTGAATGCAAAGGAACGATGGTTTCCTCGATTTTTTAAAATGAGTATTTATATTATGGAAGTAAAAAATAAAAGCACTTGTTCATGAAATATAAAATTTGGAAGCATACAATTTAAAAAAAAACAGTTAGAAATATAATTTAAAGTTTAGTAGTTGTATGAGAGCATTCGTACTTCCAGAATACTGCAATGCGTATTATAATGTAATAAAATAAAAAAATGCACACATATATATTTCAATTTTTTTAAATTGTTTCACTATCGCATAGAAAGCGTTTCTATTGTCTATGAACCAAATTAGATGAGAGTTAACCGTTTACAAGTTGCAAGAAGTAGAATCGAACGTTAAATCAAGTTAAAAGGAACCATACTAACTTTCAAAAAATGTTGAGACTAAAAAATTCATTTAAATTAATAATAATATTAAATTCTTGTGCTTTTTTCAAAAAATAATTTAATTACAAACTTTCGTTATCATATTTCGTTAAAAACTATAAAATATCTAGATACTCAACCACGTATTATCTAAATTAATAGCTGCTTATATTAAATATTGTGAAAAAAGGTATTGCGAGATCTAAACTATAAGCGCTTTATTTTACCATTTAGCATCAATGAAAAGTTTTCGTAGTATCATCATAAATCCACGATGCTGATGTATGACACGGCTCTCTGAAATTTCCACTTCAAGTACAAATACAAGAATAAAATATAGCTGCACTAGCAAGTTCTAAAAAAATTTGTAAACAGCATAGTTTTACATATTTTCATGTACTCGGCAATGCCACTTAAAATCAGTTTTAAGATACCGTAGATATAAATTTTCCCCATTATTACGATTGCAATAAAAACTAAAACCAATATTTGGTCCTGAAGTTTTTATTTTTTATCGACTTAGCACACAATCATTTTTGTATAAGTTACTTTATAGTGATAATAATGAAACAGAAAATTACACGATTCTTCTGCATCTAGTAATGCATATAAAAAAAATACTTTTTCCCTATAACGATGTGTTTACTTGGTGAAAAAAGAGGTGAATAATTTATGGGCGAGAATGGAGTTGGCTTTATGTGATGAAATACGATAAAACGTTGTATATTGTTAATGGTTCCGTTGTAAAAACTTGTATAGCGTTAGTTTGCCTATATACTTGAGTTTTAGAAGTTAGTTTAACTATATTAAATAAACATTTTAATTATTAATTACGTACAGAAATTTGCGTAAGAAAATTCCAATGTTTGCAACGTCTTTTTAACGACAGTTAGTTTACTTTCACTTTTAATTCGAATCTGAGATAAAAGAGCAACTTTTTCGAATGCATTATACACTATTCGATAAATTTCTTGTTTAACGCGAGTCACAAATCATAGCCATTAAATTTAATGCGAGTCAGATAGAAGTGCCTGGAGTTTATTCGCATATGAAAGGAGTACTTGGTTATTAATGTAGAACTAAGCATAGTTGTATAAACATAATCTCGTGCCCAGTCTTTGGAAAGCGTGTGGAAATAAGGTGGGAGTGGAAGGTTGCTGGGCTGAGGTAACGAGGTGATACATTATTGATTATTAATGGTTTCGTAAGACGCACTTATACCTTAAATGTACACATATCGAAGTGACGTGGTAACTGTAATATGTTTCATTTACGTATTCAGATGCGACACCTCAACTAGTTTACAAGTTCATCGAACAGACTATACAGCCGGGACCTTCTGTATCCCTCAAGTGCATCGCCACGGGTAATCCGACGCCACACTTCACCTGGACCCTCGACGGCTTTCCCCTGCCGCAGAACGACAGGTACGTTTATACGCCGCTGGCCCAGAACTAGACCTCCTCTGCCTGTACGTGCCAAGCGTCCGTATGGTAAATGGATCGCAGCGTCGGTAAAGCGATCCTTTTTCATCTTTCGCCTGCCCTGGATGAGCGGATGGACAGTCGGTCGTGGCTCACATTTGTCTGAGCGCATCCTCCACGACGGCGGTCCTTTAAATAACGACTCTCGAGCGCCACAATTTTTCATTGATCATTCTGTTCGCTGCTCGTGCAAATGACACGCTTATGACGTAACTTCTTTAAACGCGTTTTAGACATTTTAGATCGAATGATTGATAACTGCTCGACCAACATTTTAAGCTCGAATATGTCTTCTTTTCAATGCGTGATTCGAAAGACCAAGTTCAAATTTCCGAAAAACGAATACGACCGCCTGAAATATGATGTCAGTTATTTACTATTTTTATTAATCTGGTCGACAAAACTATAGGAAAAAAACAATTTCGTTTAATTATTACGAGTTCTCTTAAATAACTTTAAATAGATCGTAAATGACAATTTTTTATAATATTTGTAATTTGTATAATGATATATTTCTTCGACGCTATTTCTATGAATCATAATGCATTTCATACTAAAATGATGTAAAGATAAATTTCTGACTCATATTTTATTCAGCTTGAATAGTGTATATAGAACGCGGAAAACCTAAAATCGGTAAAAAGTTTTTTTTAATGTATTGTAATGAAGCAAAATTATACAGTAATCGATAAGAATTTTTCAAATTAATAAATATAAAAATTACCTTTTGATTTTATACTGTATTCATTTTTTATATTTACAAGAAAAGATTATTCGTGTTGATATTTGATTTCTTTGAAAAATTTTCAATTCTTGTGGTACATGCTCCAATTAAAACAATTATAAGTTGGTGTGCCAATCTTTAAACTTTATTCATTGATTTTCAAAAACTTATTTTTATTTTTTTGATTGTGAATGCTTAATTTGAATTTAAATTTTAAACTATGTAATAGAAAATAAAATGATAAAAAATAAAATTTCTTTAAATAGTGTCATTCATATTTTTAATAATATTCTTATTTTCTATAGTAGCAATTTGTATTTATTGTAAAATTAAATAAATTTAATTAAAATAAAGGACGTGCTTATTAATTAAAACTTATTTATGAATGAATTTTAATATAGAATATAGATGCGATATCATATGTTTTAATTATATTTTAGATAAAAAATATTGTTCAAATATATAATAATTACAATTTAATATCCAAATTAAAAAAACATTTTTAAATAATATGAACCATACAACTATAATTTTATACATATATATTTTTCTCAATTGAATGACAGCTATTAATTAAATATGTAAATTTTAGTTTTAAAATGCAAAAAAATATAATGATAAACATTTTTTTATTTATCGCGGTACAAAGTAAAATAAAATATCTCTTAATATCTATGCTACTATTTACTTCTCAATTTTTAGATTTCATTTTCTCAATATTAAAATATTTATAAAACGGGAACTTTTTATCAAAAGTGTAACACTGAAGCTAATACTCGATCTAATTTAATTTCATTAAATAATAAGTTCATTCAGTTTTATAAATTACTTTATTTGACACAAACGAACAAGAAATAATTAAACGATTAAAATAAGTAACGAGTATTTATGCAAATAAATACAAAATCTTAAATTACCGAATAAAATATTATTAAAAAGGAATAACTTTTCATTTATGCACCTTGAAAAATGAATTCTGGCTTTTTACGACCTTGACTCAAACCAAACTTGAATGTTAGTTTCGACAGTTCTATTTGATCCATCCAAATAAATAAACATTGATCTCTACGGTAGATTCATGATCGGCCAGTACGTAACGGTACACGGGGACGTTATTTCCCACGTTAACATAAGCGCAGTCCGCGTGGAAGACGGCGGCGAGTATCGGTGCGCGGCCGTTAACCGGGTGGCAAAAGTTCATCATGGAGCACGACTCAACATCTACGGGCCACCCCACGTCAGACCAATGGGCAATTATGCAGCGGTGGCTGGCGAGACAACCGTCATTAAGTGTCCTGCAGCTGGTTTTCCCATCAACGCCATCGTCTGGGAGAAGGGTGAGTTGACCAGGACCCTTCCTCGGGATTCTCTCCCGCGTTTTACTGAACTCCCGTGAGATTTTGTTCCTTAGAAGACGGAAATTAAGCCTATTTTTCATTAAATAACCATCTCTCGCATGAGGTATAATTCTATTTTGCGATATCGACGATAGTTCAATCACGTGAGCGTGTCGGAAATTATACACTTAAATCGTGAATTAATCGAGAGAATTTTCATCGAATAAAAGTTTTCTATACAGATACGACTGACATAGTAATTATCGATTCTATTTTTTCGAATTAATGAATCGGATTCTAATTGTCTTCTATTTTGCTGCAACTTTAATCAATAGAATGTACAATTGTACAGTTGCGTTCCTATATTTCCATGAAATATAGTAATTTTGAATATGAAATTATAATGTGAAAAAAAGAACAGGAAAATTTTCTAATTGCTCAGACATTAACTTCAATCAATAAAGACTTTATATAGAGCATCGATAATTGCACGTTGGCTTCTAAAAAAAATCTAATAGTTGTTGGCAATTCAACGCGAATCCCAGTCTCTCGGCGATGGCCAGCAATTATTCAAGCCTTTCCTTACACCTCAGACGTTTCGGGCACTTTACAGTGTTGTCTTAGTAAATATAAAAGTGACCGCCCAGAAACAAAGTTTCACGGCGAGTAAAGGGTCGAGAGGGGTGAGTGGCTAGAGTCACTTTTCGCGTATTCTTGAAGTCGATGTAATCGAATCCACTGGCTTTTCTCAGACGGACAAGTTTGGCCGACGAGTCGTAGACAGGAGGTCTCCAATAATGGCACCCTCACGCTACACCGAGTCGACAGCAACACCGACAGAGGCGCCTACACTTGCACTGCCAAAAATCAGCAGGGCAGATTCGATTCACAGACAGTCCACATCGAAGTCAAAGGTAAACCGTCTTGGATAACCCTTGCCTATTATCGTCTTTCTTTTCAGCTGCAGACCGATTTCAAGGCCAGGGAAAACAATTATGTATTTATGATTAATTACGAACTTGATCTCTAAATTTCCAGCTGATAAGCATTTTATTTATACAAATTTATGTACCGAAAAATCATATCTTGACACTTTCGCTGTTGGCGACTAACCGTGCAATAATAACGAAATAATTGACCAAAATCGAATATCTAACACAGTATCTGAAGCAGTTGACGATTAATAAAATGGTTCAAAATGTATAAAAATCAGCGCTAAGTACAAAAATATAAAAGGGGCTCGTTATAGACTCAAGCAATCTCTTTAAAAGTATGCGATCAAAACGCCAAGCAATCGTCGACTAAAATATTTATTAAAATTTCTTCCGGAACACTTTTTTAAATAGCTCAAAGACAAATTTATCTTACGAGATTAATCAAACGGTATAATCTAAAAATTGTAGCTGAATAATAATTATTTATATTATTCTTATTATGTATACATACGAATGAAATTTCTTTTCAAGTTGCTCCATACATCCCTGCCATATTACTTTTATCTTTCCTTCAAGAAACGTAGGTGTTTGAAATTACTTTTAGAAATTAATTTTCGGTACAAACTTTTTTAACTACTTTTGACGGTAAAGATTTTTACTTGACTTGACGGATAAAAAATTATAGCTTAAAATTTAAACCACTATTTCCAAGATAAAATATTATAAAGCTTGGGAAAACTGTTACTTAATCTTGTTTACTTCGAGAAAAGTTTGTTGTGCAAATATTTTAAGTTATAATAAATTTCATTCATTACTCAACTATATTTAAACAAAGTAAAATTTTAATTAATACGTCAAATTTTTTTAAATAACTCAGTATAATAATTTACAATTTTTAATTTATATTGAAATTTATGCATTTGTATATTTTATTTACAAATTTTTTAATCATATTTTATAAATCATAAAACTGTTTTATAAGAGATTTTAAAGAAATTCTATTATAATATAAAGTTTTTTTAAAGTACAACAGAAATTTGTAAATATAGCAGGCACGTATATTTTTCCTATTATTCTCATTAATAATATTTTCCAAGATAAAAATAATAAGCTAAATGTTAATTTCACATCTGAAAGTTAAAACTTGCGCGAGAATCAATAAAATGACCGCGAAATAAAATGAAAAGCTCGAGAGTTAAATGTCTCGGGTCCGAAATGCGAAACGAAAAATCGCGAGAACAACAATTCTGAAAGCACAGCACGAGCTGACGGCGAAAGAGTCAAGAAGCAGCACCTAGGGGGGAAGTCAGCTTTCCCTTTGTTTTCACTGTGAATTTTGCAGTACCCCCTAGAATCGAGTCATTTAGCTTCCCCGAGAACATCCAGGCAGGGGCGCGCGTCCACGTGACGTGCGTGGTGAGCGAAGGCGATCCGCCCGTAAGGATAGTCTGGTTGAAGGACGGCCGACCCCTAAGCTCTTACCGCGAGTTGGACGCCGCAACGAACCAGATCGGCGAGTTCGATCTGGCCTTAAGGATAACGAGCGCCTCGCCGGCGCACAACGGCAACTACACGTGCTTCGCGAGCAACGACGCCGCCAAGGCCTCGCGCACCGCTCGGTTGCTCGTTCACGGTACGCAACACACGCGCCCGTCCTGCTCTGAGGCTCTCGCGCATTGCTCAAGGATTCCTAATAAGTGACGCTCGCCGGAGCGTTCTATACTTGGGGGGAGATTTCTTACGTAGTGTCGTTCTACTGACATTTCGGGAACTGAAACAAGATTTCCGTGCAACTATTATCTTGTTTCTTTAAATTAACGAAGGCTCGTTGTTACATCTCTTTTAAAAATAAAGATAAAATTTGTAAATTTTAATACTACATTTTTAAAATGCAACTTATCTTATTTAAATAAGTATAAGCCGTCGTGTATAAAATTATCCCAAGATCCTGCTTTAATATTCTCATCTCTCGCAAGAGCGTCACTTTCTTTTTTATCGCTAGACTAGGTTTTCTTGTTTTTAAACACTAAATACAGCTTTTACTTTTATACCCGGCGATGATGCATTTATGTAAAAGTATTAAAAAGCGGAGCGCAGAAAAGGACGGAATTTTCGAAAAGGAAAATATAAAAAACGCGAAAATTAGAAGGGGAAAGAATAAAAATAAAAAAAAACTACCAAACAAGGAAAAAGAAATCAAAATGTACGGGCTTTGTTCGATCGAACAGGGCTTAAAGGTGGTTTTCTTTTGTTTTTTCCTTGTTCTCGTTCTTTTTATCACGTCACGTGTTGTGCCGACAACGAGAACCAGAAGCAAACAATACTACAGTCGGAACAGCCATACATGTATTCCCTCCCGTACACAACAATCCGACTATTTATATCATTCCCTTGCTGATCTAGCCTTGCCTTGAATTATTGCGAGGTAATTTATGGCCTATTTTTGCAATAGTCCGAGGTTTCCAACCGATTACATGTATCTAAATATTTTTCCTCTATTCCTTTTTCGATACTCACATTGTGCGCAAAACAGTTCCTAACTTTATGCACTAATTCTTAACAACGAATAAGTCGGATAAAGGAAGAAACAAGCTATGAATTTTACACCCACTATTTTATCATCACTGTTATAACCAAAGTTTTGTCTTGTACACTACAGGATATTGGGTGGAACGAGTACACACATTCATAAACATGGACTAACACACATCTGCACACGAGAGGGATATTCATACCATATTTACCAAAATGCTGCAATTAAGATTTCTCCACAGCTGCATCGTACGCACGCAGCAAAATGTGCAGTTCTTTATTCGTCCGAAAATTAAGCATCCAAGCAATTGTAAGATATTTGTTAACGAACAAAGATGAAACTGGAAGTTCAAAATATGCCCATCGTCCGATCGCTTCACGAGGATTCGCTTACCGAACACCGGCAGTTAGAACTCACATTTTTGCTGCGTGCACGACTCGCGGAGACCGCGCGTGGCGTTCCCAACGACAACGGATCCTCCCGGAGGGGCAGCTCGCGAAGCTTATAACCAGGAAGCCCCTAAAACGTACATCTCGTTCTGATTTCATTGCGCCCGTGGACGACGTGCAGTGCCGCCCCAGATAGCGCCGTTTACTTTTAATAAGGACCTGTCGGAGGGCGTGCGCGCCCAGGTAACCTGCGTGATCGAGAAGGGCGACGCACCCTTTGGTATCAGCTGGTCGAAGGACGGCGAGCCGATAGGGAGCCCGGGGCCCTACGGCCGCTACGGACAGCAGCAGCCGGCGGGCCTCAGGGTCACCAGCATCGACGCGCACTCCAGCACGATCGTCATCGAGAGGGTGGCGGTCAACCACACGGGCAACTACACTTGCCACGCGCGCAACTCGGTGGCCGAGGTGTCGCACACGGCCGAGCTCGTCGTGCGCGGTAAACGGCCGGAGGAAGATACTCTCTCTCTCTATTTCTCATTCTCTCTCTCTCTTTCTCTTTTCGCACTCGCACTCGCAACGCTTATGAGCAGCACCTCCTGCCTCACTCACGCTGTGTTTATTCCGTTTTCACTTGCTCCGCGTGCCGATTATCGAAATGAGTCTCGCTTTCTCCTCGCGATAAAGAAAGCAATACGTCGTCACCATTTCAGTTAAGGAGTACTGACATCATTATCACTTCAATTGATATTTTCCAACCTGTGCTCGTATCCCTTCTGATATTCTTCTGCGTTGGCGTGGGGTTAAGATAGTTTTTCTATAATTTTTCTTCAAAACCATTTACTGAAAAATTATTGCGGTTTACTCTTTCGCGTTCTTTGTACGGATATTTATAAATAAGCCATACGTGAAAGATAGGAGTAATTATTATTTGGAAGCGATGTTTTCAATTATTTTAAATCAAAAGATGAAGTTCAAACTGATCTTTGCGCTTTTCTATTCTACAATCCATAGTTTTATAAAAAAGAAAATTTCAAAACGTTCTAAATGAATTGGATCATTTCGAAAATTATAAATCAGTTGCATATCGGAAAACAATTTTGAAATTTCAATAAAGCGATGAAAATAACTGCGAATTATCGATCGTTAGCTCAAACTTTCACTGGCTGTGCTAGAAATGTACTAAATTTATTACATCTCTCGGACTAATATAGACGTGTATTCTGACATTTCCGGCGAAAAAAAATTGTTCCTCTTAAAATATAATGCTCCGCGAGAAATGAAAAGTACATCACCCCGCCTGCGCAGAACGTAAATTATGCTGGAAATTCTCAAAAATAATGGGTGAAACTGTAAGAGTAAAACGGTCAACCGGAACCTCTGACTCGACTGGTTCTTACTACTTGGGACACGATCCAGAACCCATCGATGGAAGAGAAATGTTCCGAAATCAGGGTTACGAGGAAGGCTTATTTGCGAATCCGCAGATCCTGATTTGCGATGTTCACTCACGGCAGTCCGAAGCACCGATGCACAGCCTGTATAAAAGAACCCCCATATATATATATATTTACTATACACATACACACATATAATATATGTCGTTTATAAACGCACCCTCTCTCACTCGCTCTTTCTCTCTGCACCACGCATAAGCACATTCTCCACGATCATTACCGGCAAAAATCCACCCCCCCTCAACGCGCTAAAGTTATGTTAGTTTATAAGCGCCGCCTGCACTTGAAAAGCTTTGGCAAAGCGGCGTATTTTCGAAGCTGCATTATACCTTGTTTATTATTTACAAAAATCAAACTGTTTCTTTTTTCCAAGCGCCTTGCTGTCTTTAGCCTTTGCCAGGATAATTGAGTGCTACTACAATTGCTTAATTTTTTTTTACCTATATGTAATAAAATTTGCAGCGTGCGCTTATTTCGCTTAAATCGAAAAAAAATTTGTTCGAGAATTTGTATTTTTAATTATAATCAAGTTAGCTTCTTTTTAAAATAAGATAAGCTTTCATTTCTAAAATAACAGACATGCAGTTACAATTTGAATTCATTTTTGAGAGAAATTGACGTACTCTAATTAAATATTTGAACGTTTTAAACATTATTAGAGTTAAAATTAATTTTATTTAAAGTGACGTTGATTAAAATTTAATTTTGAAAAAGACTTAATTATATATTTCAAATTTTGTGCAGTATTATCTTTTAAATGCACAGGCAGCACGAGATTTCAATGCTTAATCCGCTATTTAAAAATATCGACAAACAATATTGATTTCTGTTTCTTGAATAAGCACGTAAAGAGATTTTAAATTACTTTCTTTGTACTCTGAATAAATTTAATTATTATATATAAATTATCGTGTATCTATTCGTGCATTAAATTTTTTTTATCGGTCATTTATCTTAAATTTCGAACAGTTATTTGATAAAAATCGCGCGTGATGTTTTTTGCCATCTGCCGGTAATAATTGGTGAGAAGATAACAAGAACTTATAAATGCACAATATTTCACTCGCACAAACAATTTCGTGTTTATTTTTCGTTGAAAAATATCTAAGAAATGCAATAATAAGTTTTTCTTGCACAAATACAGTGCACCATATCACTGGATAAATAATGTCTGCACAGCACTGATTTATATGTTACACAAAACTGTATAATTATTAACGTATTTATTCTATTTTGTTTTTGTTTTTTGGGTAGAATATTATTTTTCGTAAAAATTTTTGTATCATTTTTTATAATTTTGTAGAATATTTACGGTGGAAACGTCTAGAAGCAACAGAACTTGAATACAGAGCAGCACGAGAAAAAAATAAAGTCTATCTTCAAATAAAAATAGAAATTTAATTTTTGCCAAGTTTATTTCATTTCAATTGGAATGAATAGTTATTAAAAATATCAAAAAATGTCAAAGTGAATTAATTTATAAGGTAGAATTAAAATTTCTTTTGCAAGGTTCATATGCTCGTTCAAAGCATGCATAAAAAGAATCATTAATTAAAGAATGTACGCGCTCTTTTAAACCAACTCACTACCTTTTGTTAATTGAACTTGGCTCGCAAAGACGTCGAATGAAAAACTCGACTTCTTAAAGCAATGAAAAGGTAAAAATCAACCCTAATGGCTTCATACCCATTCACAGATAAAACAAAAGTCTAGTGTATGATCTAAAAAGTAAGTTAGAAAAATGTTTGGATAAAAATGCTTCGATAGACTCGGCGAGTTATAAAAATCCGCGGCGATGTTGTTCAGCTTTTATGTCGGACGACGGGCTTTAAAAAGAGAAAGGCCTCGGAACAAAGAGCAAAAAGCTCGGGATAACGATTATTGCGGACGCTTATTTGTCTCGGCTCGAGCGCTAGACGTTTCCACTACGCGGGCGTGCCCGTAATAAAACGACAATGCTGGCGGCCGCAAAAGCTGACTTTGTGCTTCCGTTCCGGGCCGGCGTACATGCAGTGCCGCCGCGATGGCTGACGGAGCCCCAAGACGTGCACGCGCCAGAGGGTATGTCCAAGCTGAGCCTCCATTGCCATGCGGACGGATTCCCGCCGCCGAGCGTCACCTGGCGCAAGGCGAGCGGAAACAAGCCCGGAGATTACAAGGACATCGCCGGACACGAGCACAGCCACGACCCCAAGATACACTCTAACGGCTCGCTCGTGTTCGCCCGGGTACAGGAGGACCACGAGGGCTTCTATTTATGCGAAGCCGTTAACGGCATCGGCGCCGGCCTCAGCAAGGTCGTCTATCTCACCGTCAATGGTACGTACGCTCTCCCTCTTTCTTACATTCCATTTTTCTTCTTCGACTTTTCTGATCGATTGGGGTGTCGAGGCAAAGTCATTGAGCTCTTCCAATTTGGCCGATACGACACTATTGCCGTAAAGAAAAGCAGTCGGAAGTGTGCGACATATTCTAGAACAGAAATATCTCATTTATTTAATATCGAAAATTGTTTTAATACTACTTTCTTTATTTATCTAGAGTAATAGCATTTTATGGAATACGCCGCCTTGAATCTTTTTCTCGTGAGCCAATCCTTTAGGGGAATAACAAAATGAACTATAGTTACAGTGACGTCTCGAACTTGATAAACGATTTAAAGAATGATTAATTTATAAACGGATGCTGATAAATCTAAGCGTTCAGAAACTGCTTTTTGACCGGCAGTCTAAACTTAATTATATTACTAAAAATCATAAATCGAGATACTGAAAAGGAACTACTGTAGTCCTAATGAAATCTTAACACGAGCAGAAATAATTTTCATAACTTATGCTTGCATCCGTGAAGATGCGAAAAGTTTAATCCGTCGTAATGATATAATAATTGCCGCGTTATTCAGACAGTTTTTAAAAGTATTTCTTAAAGAATCAAATAAATGCGTATAATAATAGACCAAATTAAGTCTTAGATCGTAAGTTTCGAACTTAAATCTGCAAAAATGTACATTTTGCGATCGTCAGAATGTTATCGTTAAAAAAAAAAACTGAAAAAATGACCGACAGCGTGAGTAATTGCGATAGCAACTAAAACTCCGATCGATAAAGCTTAACTTCTCCAAATGGGCATTTCAATTTTTCGATATTGCTCGAGGCAATTAATAATCGATTAAAAGCGCCAAAAAAAGTTGTAAAGTGCGACGATCATCGGTAATTTACGGCTAATCCGCCTCGAATCCTCAGCCCCAGCTCATTTCGCGGTGAAACACGAGAACCGGACGGCGCGCCTGGGCTCGAACACGTCACTGAGGTGCGAGGCCAAGGGTGATCACCCCTTGAAGATCGTTTGGCGCAAGGCCGGTTCGCAGCTCGAGCCTGCCGTGTCCGATTACCGCTACATGGTGAAGGAGCTCAACACGACTGACGGGGCCGCCAGCGTCTTGGGTCTCGTTGGCACGACAAGAGACGACAGCGGTCGATACTACTGCATCGCTAGCAACGCCTATGGCCGCGACGAGATGACAATACATCTGTACATTCAAGGTAAGCCAGCAGAGAGATCGATCCGCGGTCTCCTGTCAGTCGTTGGTGAACCAAAACTTGCAAACTCCGATAACTTTATTTTGCTTGCAAGAGCCGCTAGATAACTAAGCCCCCGTGCGACTCAATCCATATTCGCGCTACACCGAGGACTTTGATGGATGGGAGCGCTAGAATGACCTTCGAAACCAAGCCCTCGCAGTCACTTCTTATCCAAAAAAATGTCGTTCGACGTTCATTCTGTTCCAATAAAATACACTTTTCAGTATGAACGTTCGTTGTCTGACTCGATTGTATGTTACGTTTAACTTAAATATCACTCGTTTCACTTCGCTCAGCTTGCGTTCACGTGAAAAAGAGTTTATCTATTTTTTCTTAAACAAAAAGTACTAGTTTTCATAGTAATATACGTAAAAATTAAGTTTTTAAAAGGGTACTAACAGTATACCTTCTAGTCGGATACGATAAAAATACAAATAATTTATTGTGTTAAACTATCCATAATTTAAAAAAGAGACAATTTCTAGGGAAAAAAACTTTTAGTTGGCTTATTTATCTTAAAATCTTCAAAAAAACTTCAAAAATGAATATCTATAACGCATTTCTAGTTTTTAAATAATTGCTATACGATATTTTTCGATTTAATTTAATTAAATTAATTAATAAATAATATAAGTATTTTAGGAAAGTAAAATCTTATTAACTAAGTCCTCCCTTTCAAATGTTCTCAAACTTTAAAAACTTGTTTTATATACGATGAATGCTATTATCTTATATTTTATAATTATCTATAGATATTATAAATAGATAATAAAATCAAGATCAATTTTGAAAAAAAGATAATCTACGAATTTTTCAAATTAATTATATTTTCAAAAACTGTAAGTGGTATTATAAAAAGACCCATAATACTACACAAATTATAATCTTAATATGTTATCTTATTTTTAACTGAATTTTTTTAATTAAAAATTGCAGAACCTCCAGATTTTCCAAGAAATTTACGCGTTATAGAAAAAGGAAGTCGTTTTATAAAACTTGGATGGATTACAAGTCAAGACGGCAACAGTCCAATCACCCAATATATCATCGAGTACAAAACCGAATCGGGTAATTTTTAGGGTTTACATTTTTTTATGTAAAATATTTAAATCGATATTCAAATTTATATTTTGCTTTCACAAGACTTGCATTTTGATTCATTCAAGATCTAAAAATTTAAAAGCTATTGTCAAGTTAATATTTATCTTCTTTCAAGAATACAAATATTGTAATGCATATAAATATGTAATATGTAATATATAAAATACAATTTTCGCTTTATTGCTTCTGCAAAATGTAAGATTGAATATAAGAGCAGAACTAACTATTTTATATTGAAATACTGTTTATTTTATATTGAAATATGTTCTGCTTTTAAAATACAAAGAAATTTCTAATTAACTGTAAGCAATTCATATACAACCATCTATAGTTGGTCAATAAAAGTTTGATGTTGCACAATAGACTCTTGGCAATTGGAAAATCTTTCTTCCTTGAATCCTCATAAATTATTGGTAGAAATATAGAGAGAAAGCGCTTGCGATCGTTAAACTCGGGCAAGGCAGAGGAAAGAGATATTGAATAGTTTGATAACTTGCCGTTTCAGAAGTTTGGCACGACCATACGTTTCACACGACAGTACCCGGGACTCAAGCACACGCCCACATAAGCGGCCTTCGACCGGCGGTTACATATCAATTCCGCATTTTCGCAGAAAATGAACTTGGCAGAAGTCAACCGAGTGACGTACGTATATAAATCATACCGACATATATATATTTGTGCACAGAGATTTGGTAAACAAGGCTTTAACCGGAAGATACTGCCCAGTCCAGTGATTAAAACTTGGCAAATTTACATCTTAATAATTGCGATATTAAATGACATTACTCTAAAATTTTACTATTAAGATCTAGAAGAGCAATGTAAAGGAAGTTTTAAATATATTATAAAGAAAATAAAACTTATGAGAAAAAATAAATTTTAAAATACAGATCTTCTTTAATATAAATTTTTAATTATAAAAAATTAATGTCTTAAATTTTTACCAAGTCTAATAGAATTATAATCATTTTAGAAGCTAAAAGTTACAATAAAATAATTTAATTAGAAGTTATAAAAATTCTTAAGTAATATGTTGGCTATTAATTTTTTCGATTACATTTGAAAGAATTAAAAATTACAAAGTACCTTACATAGAAAAAAATAGTTTTAACTCGAGATTTTTCAATTGATATAGTTACTTAATTTCTAATTTTCTAAAAGAAGCGATTTAGGTCCTACAAATTACTTTGTTTTTATATCTGTACATTCATTTTGTTAAAAAAACTTTGGACACGGCTCTGGGCATAGATTTTAGACGCGATGACAGAGGGCGAAACACCAGGTGGACCGCCAAAAAACTTAAAAGTAAAGCCAGTCGGTTCGACGGAATTTATAGTATCATGGGATCCACCAGATGATGATTTGTGGAACGGAGAAATTCTTGGGTATCACGTTGGTTATAAGGAACAAAGGTAAAACAATTCTTTATACATTTCTTAATTATATTGCAATCAATATTATCTTAGTAATTTAGAAAAAATTTAGTTTTCTATTTAATTATGATTCAAGGTTTTTTATCGTGATTTGCGATATTAGCTTAGTATTTATATATTAAATGAAACCAGTAATAATACTGCTGATATATTAAAAATTTTTTTCGTATCAATATATATATATATATCTGTATTCTATATCCTTCAATATATAATTACTAAACGTACAAATAATTATTCAAAAATAAGTTATACACTACATTATTAACACTTAAATTTTTTTATAAATTGAGTTTAATCGACAAAGATTCTATGAATTATATTTTTGTAAAGCATTTATTATCATAAATGTGAAGACTAAAATGTTAGAAATTACTTACGTGTTCTAAATTTCTAGCCGAAAATATATTTTAAGATAAATTCCGGTCTTAAAGCGAGATGCAACAAGTTTAAGATTTATCGCGACAGAAATTAAAAAAGAACAAAGTTTTCTGAGATCCAAACATTTCTCTCTTAATTTTAAATTTATATTAGATAATCTTATTTCATTTTACAGCAATCACTCTCAGAAAAATAATAATAGATATGAGTAAACTAATAATGTAATCTTTAAATAGAAGCAAAATTAAGTACAAATAAATATTCATTTTGTAAATTTTCAAATATTTATCTATTTAATAAATAAACTGTATGGTATATTAAATACAAATATTTGTTTTATTAAAAAACAACAAGTGGATTTTATAGTTAGGCAACTGACTTTTTTCACCGACATTTAACAAATGTTTACATTAAATTTCGCGAATGTTTTTGCAAAAGGTTTTGACAAATCTTATTCTCAAGTTAGAGAGTTATTTTTAAAGTTTACTACCAAGCGCAAGAACTCAAACTTGATCGTATTAAGCATACAAATGCACAAATATAAGCGGATCACGAAAGTACCGGTTGTCTTCTTGCCCTAGACACGCAGCGGAATATGTCTATCGCACAGTGGAGGGGCGCATTTCAATGGCCAGCATAGCACTTGGATTGACTCGAACAGCGATACCAGGTCGCCAATGTCAGCTGATGAATCTCAAGAAGTACACGCGCTACAGCATCATCGTCCAAGCTTACAATGCTCTCGGAGCTGGACCTATGACTCCAGAGGTCGTCGCCACGACACTCGAAGACGGTAAATCAACGATTACGTTCGAAATAAAGATCACAGCTGGAGCTCGAAAGAGTATTAGAAAATAAAATAAATTACAAAAAACATTCGTTCTCTTTAAGCGACGAAAAATAGCAACTCATTATTCCCACTTAATATAAGAATAGTTATTAATTTAAAAAAAGAACAATACTCCCACCTCGCCTCTATTTGTTTCAATAAACCAGTAGATACTTCCTTTAACACCACATAGGGTGAAGTTTGCTATGAAATTATAATGATGACATCTTAGATCTTTCGATTATGTTTCTTGTCCAAAGTAGTTTCAGTAATGGAACTTCATTATACGCGAATCCAGAATTCAATTTAGCGATCTGAAATTTTAATGAAATCTACTATTTTCTTGAAATATTTATTATAGTTCCGTCAAGCCCACCACAGGACGTCCGGTGTACGGCTCTGACCTCGCAATCCCTTCAAGTATCGTGGGATCCGCTTCCGAACTCCAGCTTGAATGGCATCCTCAAGGGCTACAAAGTCATGTATGAGAATATGGACGCGCTCACGGATTCCACGAAAGTTGAAACTAAGAGCACAACAGCGCTTACCGTGGGATTGACTGGTCTCGAAAAGCACACGAATTATTCTGTTCAGGTTAGTCGTTTTTAGCATTTTTACCTCCTAATTCCCCCCTTTTTTACTCTAATTGAAAAATCGAAAGTATGCCATGTGAAAAGGTAACTATTGCAATTTTAATAAATCATGATTTTTGGTTATAAGCTTAGTGCAAGCTCGATGCGTAAACCGCGTGGAAATAATTTATTTTACCAATAAGTATCATTTCGTTATCCGGTAATCGACTTAAATTTAAAGTACGTAACCAAGCCATTTGTCTGTTTAAAATATGAATTATCTGCTTGAACGAAATGCGCTCGTGATAATTGATGGATACAATGCAAGTGAAAAATTTATGCAAGTATAGTTTATAACAAACTAGTGGGTAATATTCCAGAATAATAGTTAGTAAAATTTGAAAATGCGGAGTGAAACGAATGCCGAAGCAGCCAGATATCGATTAGCCGAGCGCAACGACTTACCATATCCCAAATTAATTCACTGACGAATAGATGCGCGTGAAACGGTAAAATTCACGCCCAGCCAATAAATCCTTGGCGTCTCCCGTTGAACGATCGATACACGCGGGCAATCCCCGCCCGGAGACGCTTCCACACGGTTACATCACTTCCTGTCACAGGTGTCGGCGTTTACGCGAGCAGGCGATGGCGTCGCCTCGGCGCCGCTCTACTGCGTGACCGAGGAAGACAAGCCCGAGATGCCGGCCGGGATCAAGGCCGTCGCAAGCTCGGCGACCTCGATAATTGTCTCGTGGCAGCCGCCACTGCGCAGCAACGGCATCATTACCTCGTACAGCGTCCACGTGCGCTCGGTTGGGCCCGATGGCAAATGGTACAGGCGGGCCTTACCACCTCACGAGACCAGCTACCTTGCCGAGAATCTGCACAAGAAAAACCAGTATGAGTTCAACATCGCAGCCGTGACGTCCGTGGGTGACGGACCCCGCACACCCTCTATCATCGTCTCGCCCTCCAGCGAAGGTTCGTCAAGCGGAATACCTTTAGCGCTCTAGATTTGTTTATGAATTTATCGGTTTTCAAACTTTTTACTCGAATTTCGCTGAATCTTTTTTCTAGAAAGTAACTTTATTTAACTTTAAAAATCTTACTAGTATTCATTCGTTAAATATCTAAGCAATTTCATTACTGTTTCAGCAGAACTCGTACCTCGAACGCAATTTTTTTAAAGAGCTTCATTAAATTTAATACATTTCGTAACTTTTTAATTTAAGGTGACAGCTGAGAAAAAATTTAAAGTTTTTTTTTCAGGTTCGTTTGAATTAACAATTTAATAAATTTCTCTTTTTTAAATAAATTAATTCTTTTTAATGTTTCTAAATTATATTTTCTTTAGAGTCAATTAGTGTGTCGAGCTTTACAAAAATGAATGTAATCAATTCAGTTGAAAAAATACTTGAAAGAAAATAAAAATTTCGATCGATCGTAAAATTAATATCTTGAAATTGTAGTAAACAGACTTGCTGTTTCTGAGATTCAATAAATTTGAAAGTCCTAAGCAGAAGTCTTATAATTTACAATATTATACACTTTCTGTACGATAATTGTGTACATTTATTATTAGATCCTTTTTACGTAATTACATCTTGTAGATATAATTACTTCGTCTTAATTATATTTAAACTTCTCCATTTTTTATTTTCATTGAAACTCAAATATTAGACATGGAATGCAGTCCTAAATATTTTAAGTTAATTTTCTCTTTAAAAAGCAAATTGGCAAAATATTTTTTATGCTACAAATTAATAGTTACGTTAAATAAAGTTGCTCTTATCATAAAAATTGAATACATTTTAAAATTTTTATTTCGAAAAAAAAAATATTAGTCGTGCTAGTTATTTTGTTAAAATGTAGAAAAATAACGATAAAAATCTTTAATTTAATTGAAACCAATTAGTAATAAAATTCCATAAATATTAAAAGTGCAGCTTTCAACGAAAAACTTTTTTGAAATAGCAATTTAATTATTAGTTAATGAACAAGCTGTAAAATAACTTTGCAGTTAAATAAATTTTCACGCTCTACTAATAGCAACATAACAAAGTATAAAAACTTTCGTTTTACTTTACTATAGATTTTAAATAATTCGCAATGTATTCGCTAATTATTAACCTATCTTAAGTAGCCGAGCTGAAACTAATATTATATTTGTTATATTTTATTCGAAAAAAATAAGCGATAACGACTCTTTATGCTTTATTTGAACAGTGCGAGCGGCAATATACTCGTTCGGTTCGGTTCTCGTTGTACCGTGGAAGCAAGATGTCCTATTGCCGTGCCAAAGGGTTGGAAAACCAGAACCCACCGTCATATGGAAACAATGGGGGCAAGTTATTAGGTTCGGAACATCTATGAGAGTCACTTCGGAAAACGACGGCTCGTTACAGATCAGGGACTTGCATAGAGAAGACAGTGGCAATTATACTTGTTCGGTGGAAAACCGATATGGATCTGATCAGATTACGCATCGCCTAACAGTACAAGGTAAATAAAAGCTCTCCTGCTTTCAAACATCATATTCGAATAAGTAAATTATTCGTACAATTATGTAGTATTTTTGCATTTTAAAAAGCACGCCTCAAAATTGTTTACGCCGATTGCTAATTACGCATATTAAACTCTTTCATTGTGAGATAAAAATGATTTGTGTAACAGCTTAAAGAGTATAATGTATGACTAAATATGAAAATAAGGCATAATTTTCATCAGAGCACATATAAAGATAAGATTAAAGACTAATTAGATAAACGATTAGTAATTAAGTTTATCGTGATTGTGAAGAAACTGCCGAGGCATGAGTTCGATTCTTTTAAAAAAAATATCGCATTTCACTTGGTTTCGTCAAAGCTCAAAATTAGTAGACATAATAATAAAATTTTTTTAATTCGATATCAATTAATGATTTACGTCGGGTAAAAAAAATTAATCGTGTAAATAATCTACACGCTGGCAAATTAGATTCAATTATTTTTAAAATATTCAAAATTATAAAATTAAGAAATTTACGGCTTTAAAGAAATTCAAATTTCCTAGTCATTAATATACAAAACTACTTTAACGACTTATTGAATTATGCGTAAATATAATTTGTTGTCACAACGACGGAAAATTTGGTGAACATATTTTACTCGTACAGTTTTCACACACTTGGATAGCATCCCTCAAATTTATCACGGGTTTTAAGCATTAGACGCTTTCCGTCGCGTTAGCCTGGAAATTGCTTAAACGGTATATGCGGCTGAAAAGTTAAAAAGAAAAATCCATGCCCACAGTACCGCCTGCGGCGCCAATGCTGCACGCGACAAGCGCCACGAGCAATTCGATGAACGTGCAATGGAAAAACGGCGACGACGGCGGCGCCCCAATCCGTGGCTACATTCTGCACTTCAAGCGCGAGTTCGGCGAGTGGGAAGAGATCAAGCTCTCGCACAAGAGCAGCAGCTATCAGCTGTCGCAGCTTTGGTGCGGTACCGACTACCAGGTCTACTTGACCGCCTACAACCGAATCGGCATGGGCTCGCCGAGCGAAATCATCAAAGCGACGACGGAGGGCTCCAAGCCTGATGACTCGCCCAGTAACGGCGATAAGTTCATCACCGTCAACGTGTCTTGGATCACGCTACACCTGCACGCCTGGAGCGACGGTGGCTGTCCGATCACCTACTTCGAGCTTGAATATAAGAAGATTGGCGAGGAACTCTGGACCCTCGTCTCCAACAACATCGAGGTTCTTGATTTCTACTTTACCGACGATCGATCCTGCTCTTGCTCCGTTATCGTGACTGAGATATGATACGCGCTAGTCGCGCTATCGAGCTAATGCGCCATTATAATGGAAAAACAATCTGCTATTGCTCTAGATAGATAATGGATGGATATTAGAAATCGGCATTGCCCTGATAATCGATTAAATAGATTGGCTTTCCGTTGCGAGAAAATATTGTAACATTTTATCGATAATCCTCAAATGCACACTTTAATACATCACATAAATATATCATATTCATAACTGAAAATATCGTAACGTCGAATCAAAGCAGTTTCACCATAATATTACAAGCAGATTATTAATTATTAAAATCTACTATATTTTTATATAATAAGTGGATAAAATATTAATTATCATAAAATCAATAAGCTATGAATATTTCTTTGATAATATTTATCAAAACTTGCTGTTTGTCTACATTTCATGATAATAAAACTTTAATAAAATGATATCAAAACTTTATCGATCTTTTCTGAAAGCGTTTTAAATATCTTTTAAAGTTTGATATAAACTAGTTTTCTAAATAAATTTATTTACTTATCATTAAAAATGTTTGATAATAAGATATTTCTCAATTACTAATTATCTAATTCAGAGATACTAATTTGAACCATTTAATCGAATTAAAAATTAAATAAAGTTACGATTTCATTAATACGTTTCATAAATAAAATTCATTTGATAATATAAATATTATATTATATATGATATATGATGCTTCTAGCTTAATTTTAAATAATTATCTGATATTAATCCGAAATCGTATATATCCCCTCTATAAAGTATACGCGTTCGTGAAAAGCGTTGTGTTGTAAAAAATATTGAAATGAAGTTTTCTAAAACAATATCCGAATTTTGTCGAATTTTTCAAATTTCAAAAATGAAAAAGTTATTATTATCATATGGAAATATTTAATTTATGCTAAAATTAAAATTTTATTTTAAAATTAAAATTAATATTTTTTTAAATCGATCAAATATCATTATTGTTCAATATAGAATTACATTCTTATTAGAATATAAAAGATATTGATATACTTCGGCAATTCGCAAGATTAAAATTAATTAAATAAAATCAATAACAAGCATTTGATCAAGGATATACGAAATAAGATATAGATTTTTCACTCTATTTAATGGCAATAGGGTTGCAGTTGAAACAGAAAAAGAATTGCAGTCATTGAAACAAAAAACAGCTCGATATCCTCGAATGCAATTGCTTGGACAATTACTCATTAAATTCGGTACCGCAAGAGCAAAACGAAACGAAAAAAATTTAATTTACTATAAAATCTTGCACACAGGTACAGAAATCGTACACCCTGAGCGAACTTCAACCTGGCACAAGCTACGAGGTGCGGGTAAGGGCACACAACAACGCGGGCTCGTCGGTGGCCGAGTACAAAATTACGACGCTGCAACCGCACAGCAGTTCCACAGTACCTGCGCTCGACGTTGATCGCTTCATACCCCAGCAAACGCCCGTCTACGCGGACATCAAGCTAATCGTTCCTTTGGTCTTGAGCTCCTTGGCCGTGATAGTCGCCGCGGGCACTGTCTTCTACTGTTTCAAAAAACGTAAGCGCCATACTGACCTCGCCTATAATCTATGCTTCCCTTCTTTATTCTTTATCAGAACACGAGGAAAAAAACATTATTCAAGAGTCATGTCCAGTTTATAGAGTTATATATGTTTGCATGAAGAAACTATCAGTCGCTGCTGTTGCTGTTGCAAATAAGCGTAGACTGCCTTTTGAAGTTATTATGGATACATAAAAAATGTATTTTCTCTTTTTTTTTAAGAATTCAAATAGGAAATCATAAAATTTATTTGCAATCATTGTAATGAGTACGACTACCTGCAACTAAGTTATCTCGAATTAAAATTTTTTTAAAATGTCCTCGACATCTTAAATTATTTAATTTTATTTAGCTGCTCATTATCTGTTGAAAAACTACGTGTATTTCATCAATTTGTAAATACATCCATTCGATAAAAACCTCTTTCTCAAAATTCTTTTATTTATAATGAAAGCTTACAAAGTTGCAAAGTCGGAACAAAAGATTCTAATATATTTTGTTTATGAATTTTGAAGATGTGATTCTCAAGAAATTGAGTTTAAAATTTCAGGTGTTACTACAAACACTTTAAGAAAACTGTACTTTAAACTTATAAAACTCCGTCAACTTTAATCCGAGCGAATTGAAACTTTCACAAAATATCTCTACATGATATATTTTAAGAAAGTTTTATAAAATTAGATACGTATATAGAATTTCATTTAAAACATTGACTAGATTTACAGATTTAAAATTTATCTTTATCGACTTTCACTACAAATAACTTTGACTAGTAATAAAAAAATATTTATACCTAAATTTTTTTCGTAGTAATCCACTTTGAAATAAAGTCTTAAGTTTATCAATATGGTCTTTTACGTGCCTCGGAAAAGAAACTGGTTGCAAATATTCTAATAGACACGTTTGAAAAATACGTACAGCATTTAATAAAGTGGTGTTTTTGAATTTATAATATTAAATTTTTTTACTTTTATAACAAGTGTAAATAGTCGTGAAATACGGATTTTTTATTACTTCTGCAATGATTTATTAATAAAAAATATATAGCACACCATATTATTAAAAAGGGATTAAAAAATACTTCTTTTTTTAATTGAAATGAAATCATTTCAATTTTTTGTTCTACTTTTACCGATAGTATTCTGTTTTATGAATTTTTATTCCTTTAAAACTTATACAATTTCAACATGAGATATTCTTAATTTATTTCAAAATTATTAAACTATATTCAAACCTACTTAAATGAATTAAAAATAATTATAGAAATTTTTAAAAAAAACGTGATAAAATAACATTTTTGAATAAACAAACCTATCGAATAAACGAAAAAATATTTATATTTTAAACGCATTTTCCAATATTCGCTATATTTGCAAAAACAGAGATTACCGAGAAAACTGAATTGCGAGAATAACGAGAAGCGAATATCTATAATAGCAGATACTGCTTAAGAGACTCACTGTTAATTAACTTAGGGCCTTTGATGGGTGACTTAGGGAGCCTCCATGATGCACAGACGGCCGCAGCACTAGATAATAAGCAAAATATGGAGCAGCGCGAGCAGTACTACGCAACTGTACGAAAGCCTCTGCGATCGCCAATTCACGAGATTGGTACGTTGGAAAGGATACCAGGTAACTCTTGATTTCATTTCATTCCATTGTTACAAGATTTTGTTTTGAAAAAGGAGAATTCACTTTTCTTTTAACATACAAGCATTTTCACAGTCTTCCCTTCATTGCCATCTTCGTACCGACTCGACAATTAGCATTGCATATTCCATTTCGTGTAAATGCCTTTGAAAGGTTTTTAATAGTTGCGTTTTGATTATTCATCATGTTTATAAGGTGATACTACTTAGATTAACTTTTCAAATAAACAAAATTAATTTATTTATCAGAAGTTATTAAGCAAAAACGCACATCGTTACTCGTTAAAAGGAATAGATTCGTGAATTAAATTTAAATAGAAACTTTTTAATCTGTTATACGAAGATACGTATTAAACAACGATGTTTTGAAAATTCGTTTCTGCCCGAATCAAAAATAAATAAGAAGAAATTATGTTTATCATGTGGAAATAAACCAAAATTTTTTTTTAATTATTCAAAGAATGTTCGCGAAAATTAAGAATTAAAATTTCCACGTAGATTTGTCAGAGATAAGGAAACTTTTTGCGATAAATTTTTGATCTTACAATGATTTCAAAATGCCAACGTCAACATAATTGGCATTCTTTAATGAGAAACGGCAAATTTACATAATTATATATATGAACACAAAAGCAGAAAACGAAGAAATGTTGAGCCGTCAGTTTCAGGAATGAAATATTGAATCCAAATATTGAATCAGGCATAATTCGTAAATATAATTACGAGGAAAATGTTCACATGGAGTAATATCTAAAAATGTCGATGATTATGTCTCGTAAACGAAAAAATTTAATTTATTTGATTCGACTACTCATAAACTTATTAAAACTATCCAAGTAAGTAAGAGTTTTTAAGGATTAAGCTATAATTAAACAAATAACGATCCAATTGAACGAATGAAAAAATATTAAAATTTTTTAAAATTCGAACACGTCAAAGAGATCCAATTCGCTGCCAAAGGTAGACGATATTTATTAAAAATAATCTTTAAAATCTGACGATAAATCTTATTTTATTAGAATAATTAACGAGAATAGCCATCAATGCGATATGATAAGTTTTGTCGATAATTGTGTCGAAAATAATATAACAAACTCGTTTAGCAAGTAACCCCATGTCAAATTGGATGTTTATTCCATCAGCGTCGAAGAGCAGCACAAAACTGCAAACAAACTTAAAGTAAACCAATATTCTCAAGTTAGATGTTACAATACCAATAAGAAGTGACACGTAAATTACCCTATGAACGCTCTCGTATTTTGGAGTGCAACAACCGGTTGCGGTCGCGCGCGACCGTATCTGTCAACCGCTAGGAGGGCGACGCATCCTGATCAACCGAACGCAGCGTCCTGAGAGCGGCCCTAAAGAGCAGCCCCCTCCTGCTTATTTTTTCAGAGTATTCGGAGGACATCTACCCGTACGCGACGTTCCAGCTAAAGGAGAGCGTCCCGGCGAGCGGCGACAGCCGCTGCGACTCCGCTGCACCCCTGCAGACCTTCGTCTACCACGACCCCCGTTTGACGAGCGCCGACACGCTGCAGCTCCGAGAGGTAACGTGCCCCCGATGTCGCGCTTCTCGATCTTGCACAATGACCCCTTGCCACCGTATTTAACCTCTTTGAACTTCCACGAGCTCAAGCAAATACGGCACCGTACGCACTGCTTTAGGAAAATCCCTAGTGTTGGCTGTTAATAAGATTTTCTTTGCTTTTCACGACAAAACAGTAGCTTCGCAATTAACTTCTTTGTGTGGCATTGGCAACATTCTACTACGGTGAAATTACAATTACTATCTGAATATTTAGGAATCCATACAACGGATACTTATGTAAGTTCTCGAGCAGCTTTGCCATGAATTATTATTTAGTTATTTAGTTTATTATGTTTAGGCTCTCGTTTCCTGTAAACATTATTTATCTCTTGTAAAATAGCATCGAATAAATTTTTTTATTGACTTTGCACAAAACATATACCTCTTTAACGAAACCAAAGAAAATATTATTAGAAGGCTACTTGAATTAACGAGAAACTTTTATACATGAGCAGTGAATAAAATAGTTGATGATTTTCAAATATCTAAAAAATACACTCACTTTTATATTATTGTTAAATGAAAATTAATTTAAGGATGTTTACTCACAATTTGTCTACAAAACTTCCTCTCCTGTAAAATACACAGTGGAAAAATATCTTTTAAATAAATATGTCTCTTTAGTCGCTAAAATCACAGCTAAATATATTTACAAATTAGCATGAGTACACAGTATTCGCGTATACGTCATGCACAGAAGGCTTCGTTTGAAAAATAAATAACATAATTTTTGTCAAACACAATTACACGCCACTGTTTCTCTCCATTACAGTCTGACTTAACATTATTACATTCGCACAAAATAGCTTCAAAGTAAATGTAAAATATCACGAATTTATAGAAACCGTATCTGTTTACCTCGTTTTACCTAATTTTACCTCATTTTCTTTATCACTGATCTCAACCCTCAATTACATAAAAAACATAAATTCACTTTTTTACTGCGAAGACAAAATTTCATCGTGCAAATCATAATAATCTATTTAAAGAGGTACGTGCATAAAATACTTTATTCACTCCCTCTCTTTCACTTTTTCTTTTTCCGTCTCATGCTCCTATCTACTCTCATTCCTATTCTTTCTCTATGTTTCTATCTGTTAACTCTTCTACTTTTCTCTCTTAGTATCTGTATCTATCGACTTATTCACCTGACGCGCTTTCTCTCTCTCTCTCTCTCTCTCTCTCTCTATCTCTTTCTTTCTTATTTTATGACTGTTTATCTCGGTCACTGCGACTGCTGGTCCACTACATTATTTCGATTCGCAGTACAGCAAAATCTCATTTTTTCATCAAACCTACGGAAAAATTAATACTAAACGATCTGATATTCTCTGTACACACATTCTGTCTTTTCATTACAATGTAAAAAAAATGTTGAAAAATGTTTTGAATGAAATTATTATGATAAACAAAAGGCGGAAGACTCATTTTAAAGATTTCTCAATTGGATTTTTCATCAAAAACTTTTTTTTATTATTAATATTAATAATAATTAATTATTTAATTTAGTCTGCTTATATTTCGTTTGACATACTTGCAGCTTAATTATTATGTTTATTCAAAAAATTTATATTTTTTTAAATTTTTTGTAGCAGTGACATCAATGTATACTATTAGGTTCTATTTTCAGAGCGAATTTTGTACTTTCTTTCTGTATTAATGCTACATATTATTAAATTTATTCTATTGTCTACAAAAATTCTTTTCATTTCAAAAATATTTTCAGTTTTGAAACAGTAATATTCTAACATTATACGTCATTATTTTTAATTTAAAATTTTTCGAATGTCTAATAATATTAACATTTTAATATTTAAATAAATACTTAAAATTTTGTATGTTTGAAATCTGATCTTAATTGAATAATAATAAATTACCATAAAAATATAAGTGAATTGCATAATTTTTCACGCATTGAATAAGTGAAACTTTTATCTTTCTTTATTTTCATTTATTTATAATAATATTAAAAACTTGAAAAATCTAATTGATAAAAGAACATTAGCAATTTAAGTAAATAGTGGGGATGTTTATATAAATTTTGAATGATCAATATTAAGAAATTGCACAGCAGAGTGTAATATAAAAATGTAAATTTGCAATAAAAAAAATTAATAAATAATCCTAGATATTTATTCTAAAATTTGGTATATTAATTTTTTATGTCGACAAGAGTTAATAACAATTGTGAATACATAAAATTAATATTCCTATAAATATATCATAACTTATAGATAAAAAATTACAATCATAACTTTTTTTTATTCATTATCAAAATAATTTTTATTCGAAAAAAATAAAAAAATTTCACAAATGGCAATTAATTTAACGTTTCAAAAATCTACAGATAATATGAAAATGTATTAAAAATAAAAAATTACCAACTTTTTTCTTTTTCAAAAGTAAGATTGAAGAGGAACTTTTTAATTACTTTTGAATTAATTTGAAAAATAAATAATAAGATATAAGAATAAATATACATTTTATTTATAAAATTTTATTTTATCGCGTTAAAATATTTTCTATTTAAAAAAACCCGATTATTGTGAGCATTTAATTATTTATTTATCCTATTATTAAACGCATCGGGAATAACAATGCACAGTCAAGACTTGTGTTGATCATTCAAATAATCCGAAATGTAATCCCACGCATTGATTTGAATCGCGAAAAAATCTGATCATTCGGTATTCCGTTAGCCAACCCCGGAAAATCATATACAAGCTAATACAAAAGTAGAAGGTAGACAGATGAAAAACAATTGGTCACAATGGCTATCTGAATCGATGAGAATTAGTTCTCCCGAAAAATTAAAGTGAAAGAGAATAATTAAGAGGAAAATAAACAAAAAAATTCCGTCTGATTGCAGTCGGATTGCAACCGGTATGCTAAGGTGCGCGGGGGCCGCTCGTCCTCTGCGCCGTTGCATAAAGCAGCGCACAAGACGAGTCAGGGCAAGTCCGAGTCGGAGGAGTACGACACCCTGGGCTCGGACAGCGACACGGAAGTCGGGACCAGCAGCCGAACCGAGTCTTCCAATCACCTCGTCGATTCCCATCACTCGGCCTCTGCGACCGATGCGCGCGTTCACAGTACGCAATTCACTCTTTTTATTTCTGCTACTTTTACTTTCGCCGCCTACTTCGATTACGTTTCTTACATTTTCCTTTTATTCAGCCCAATTTAATCCCGTGCGTGTCTGTCGCTTGCTCCGCGACTGTCGGCACTTTTTACACGTTGCGCGCGATTAAAGTTCTGAACAGTTTCAGCCCCCCCTCCCCAATGCGAAAAATTGTAATTTACTTCCCTAAAGTGAAAAATTAAAATATTGTAGCCATTCCTGCAAATTAAGAGCCTGACTCTTCAATATTTCGCAATTTTGTTTTTAATAACGTAAAATCCGTGTCGATAAGCCAAACGGTTTTAAAAATCCATATGCTTTTAAGTACTTATCGCTTGGTAAATATACGAGAGGAGCTTCGTGCAGAGTTTCGAAAATTTCGAGGTAACTCTTTTATCGCTAAGATTGTTCAAATAAAATGATAAAAAAATTTTTCATTCAAGAGCAAGTTAATTTTTTCTAAAATTTTTATGAATCTTCCACGAATTGTATTTTCCCTTATCTTGGATCCAAAATCCAATTCACAGCACGTACTACGAAGCACGTACTGCGAATAAAATTATTTATTGCCTAATAAAATGATATTATGTCAATTTGAAAATCTTATGCATTCGAAACTTTATTCACAACTTTGTCTTATGTCTCTCTGAAAAAATGTCCAAGTTTTAGAGCTACTGTCAATTATTCAGTTGATCTAATGCTTTTTATATTTGCGTTTCTTTATTTCTATTTTAACCAAATGAATTTTAATTTAGTTTTTGTTCTCAAGTCTTTTTCATTCGGAGCGCAGTTATTATTATGATTAAATTGTCAATGACGAATGCTGTAAAACATGTGATTAGTGACTTCAATTACCTCCACTTAATTAACTAATTTCCAACCTATTTCTCAAATACTAGTCAAGAATTTTGTTTCACTTAAAGCACAAAATTTTGATGTTCGATGTTGAGCAAAGGAACGATCGTTGCAAAACAAATCCTGATTATGTAGCTTTTGTGTTGTTTTAAGATAACTGACCGAATCGATTAAAATAATAATATAAATTATTATTATTATAACTGCAGACTTCTTGTACCATGGACCAGAATCTAGCACGTCTACAGAACCCTCACCGATTTTTGAGAGAAAATCGTTTCCTGGAAGGGGAAGACCCAAGTAAGTTACAACAATAATCTTCAACGACATTTTAACAATTTGACGTTCGAAAATTCAATGTTGAGCCCGGTTTCATCGCGATTAGCAGCAGTGATTTTCGAAAAAATTCGAACGTTAAAATCGCGATCTGTATAATTGCATCGGTGAGAGCTTAATAGAGCTCAATAGAACGACGAACGAACGGTAACAAAGTGATTCAGTCGAAGGTGTGGGCGCAACTCTATTCGCGACAGATGCTCCTTTGCTATGCAAATACGCTCGATAAGCCTTGGAAAGTTTACCCGAACGGAACGGAATAACTTGTTGAATCGCCGCGACGCGTCTTTGAACGCGGAGGTTTCCTAATCAAACACGTGTTCACGACTACTTTCAGGATGCTACGGCTGGCGCGTTATACCGGCGAGGAGGCCAGGCCAAACCTCGTCGTCGGCGCAGCAGCACCAGCAGTCGGGCAACACGGGGGGTTTGGCCTTGCCAAGTACCAGTCGGGCTCTATCGTCCAGGAGCGTGACGGACCAGGCCACAACATGTTCGTCCCCAAGCTGGATCCACCCTCGGGGTTCTCCGACGCGCTTGAATTGACCGACGGCGAGTGCGAGCAGCTCGATTGCGGCCAAAGGAACCTTCGCGACTTTGTCATCGCGGTGTAAATAAAGAGCTGGAAGCGATCTGGAACCGCGGATCCTAGGCTTTTAACATAACTCGGTCTTCATCGCGGAAACAAAAGGAAGATCCGGGAAATGATCCTAAGCAGTGTCGTCGGAAATCACTTGTTGCTTACTCCGAGTCAATCCTCTGGCTCCTTGTACAATACGGCGACGCGCGGGCAATGGGAAGAGATGAAGAGAACTAATGCGCACTCGGCCAAATCTTTCTCATCAGTTTCTTGGGATTAGCGATTTCCATTATACATATTAATATAAATGAACGAAAGAAACACGATTATTGATCTCGTTAGACAATGATAAGGACAAGTGGAGCCGAGCAGATAATAATGCGACGCAGGCCATGGTCGTACATTTTTCAAGGTCTCAGATAGTTAATATACGCGCCAACAAGTTGTCCTGTTGATATCGTATACTTTACAATATACATATATGAAAAAAGTGATTGTTCAACAATGAGACTCGTACTCTTGCGTTTTAAAACGATTTTAAAGATTGTTTATATTCTATTTACTTTGTAAAATATACAAGACGTATTCAAATTTGGAAAACCAAAGACTACCTTTATTAACCCATAATTGGTTTCTCTTTTATTTTTTATTTTATCTAGAAGGAACTCTACGCAGAAAAAGTTTGATTTAATTAAAATATTGTTGTTGTTGTTGTTGTTGTTGTTGCTGTTGTTTTTGTTGTTAATATTATTGTTGTTGTTTGTTGTTGTTAATATTATTATTGTTGTTTTTTATTGTTAATATTGTTGTTGTTGTTAGTATTATTATTATTTTATATGAATCGAATCTAGATTATTAATCTAGATTATTAATATAATCAAATCTAGATGATAAAAATTTGCAAGATAATGATAATGATGTAGAGAAGAAATTTTTTTTAGAAAAACAAAACGTTTATAACAATAATAAAAATCGAATAGTTACACGAAGCGAAGAACTTTTATGATAAGAAAATATATTCAACTAAATTTATTTACTCTTATCTTTGTAAATACACAATTGAAACAATAAACGATACTATTTGTGCATTAAACTGTAAATTATTAAGAGGAAGGAACTTAAATTTACACGCTTTATACGTCTATAACTTTACTCAAGTATTTAGAAACTTACTTTACGATACATAATTTGGAAAGTTATCGAAATACTTGAAATTGGTGTGATGAGTAAGTATATGAAATTTACAAGTGCACATACGTACGATCGGCATAAATAATACGACGAATAAAAGCTACAAGGAAAAATATTTTCTAGCCAAATTAAAAACTTTTAATATAAGAAGGTTATAAACAAAAGGAAATAAGTTGAAGACAGAAGTAAAAAAGTATTTTCTTTATTGCATATGAAGTATTTATTACAAAAAGAGATACAAAAGTAAACTCGAATACATAATGTATTTCTTTCATAAATTAAATAATTATACGACATCCACTTATTACAATTTAATCTCTCTATACATATATATATAATCCACGCAGTTCACAAGGAACTCTCTCGTTCGGTGAACGCATATAATACAAGAAATCGTATACTGATAATGTTCTTGGAACTTACACCTTATACTATAAGGGCACCGAGGCTCGGCGATGCTTCGCAACGGTATCTCCTGCAGCATACGCGACTTGGTTCTCGCACTCGCACAACGCCAAACGCGAGATTAACTCGTGCAAATAGTTGTCTTACAAAAAAGATACTATCTTTAAGTAGCGTCGCTATCGATTCTTACGCTAAATATATTCAGAAGCGGCGAACCCTATTGGTTTCGCTTCTTCTTGTTCGTAACGCGGATCTAAGCGCACGCGGAAAATAAACAATACTGCCATCTTGCTATCCCGAGCTCGACTCGTAATACTTTTTTTATCATTTTAGCAATTTTCCTGCGGCGAACTCTGCCGCCCTCCGACTCGAGCGATTCGCTCGTTACAACTCGCCGACAATCGAAAGCAATCGAAAGGAAGTCCTTGCAGCCGGCTGCAAGAAATCCCAGGAACTTTATTACAATGGTCCCGCTATATCCTTTCCGGTGCTCCGTAACAATAGTCTCTTTTTCGCAAGGCTTGTTTGCGCATTCGCGTATCTACAGAACTGCTCGCGCCTCCTCATCGTCCTCGTCGTCTGTACAAAGTAATTGCCCCGATCACTGTGCATGTATACGTGCGACCGCGGGCAGATGCTAATAATCGTCGCTCGACGGCCACGATGAAACGAACGAACACGCAACTTGTCCTCCGTCTCGTTCACTCGCGCTTGCTCGCGTCTGGTGCTTGCAGCGATGAGCAGCCGAACCGCGTGAAACATTTGATGCGCCGCCTGAAATCGACGCTCGAGCAAGATAGTCGAGTTACGTGTTACGCTACGCACCGGCACGAGCGAATGCCGACATGATAAGGTTCCCCGAGACGACCGGGGCTCCGCTCCCGCGCCCCGCTGGAAGACGTTGTCCAGCTGCGCGGATCCTCATCCTCAACTTCCCAGCCGCTTCGGTAGCGGCAGCTGGCAGATGGCGTTGTGGACGGGCATCGAAGCCCAGCCGGCCAGGGCGATGCCGATCGAGTCGGCCATTGAAGCGATGCCGAGCGAAGCCTCCCTCTGCTCCCACGGGATCTGAAACACGATTTCCTGTACTTATCGACTTGCTCGAATATTGGCCGGATAGCGCATTGAGAAATAGCTATCGCGCTTGAAAGGAAAACTCAAAGTCGTCTTCTGGAAATCCGAGAATGTCCTCGGACAAATCGAGATGAGGCTCGATTGTGCTGGAATATGAAATACAATTGAAACCTCGATCGAAATAAAAATGCTTAAAATTCGTTATAAAATTACGAAACTCTCTTCAACGTTGTAATTTCTTGATAAAAAAAATATTTCGTTTCATCGTGATTCTCTGTCTTTTTGTGTCTTATTTCAAAAATTTGTCAAACTCAATTGTGTGCTGTTTACTTATAACAATTACCTGTCTTTCACTTTTTTGTCAAAATTAAAACTCTAAAAAATAATTCGAATTATTGCGATAAGAAATTCTATTAGTTTTTCTACCTGCAAATTCCTTTTAGATAAATTAATATGCTAATTGATTATAATTACTTAACCCCGTACTGATAAGCTTTTAGCAAATATTCACCTTTTTATAGTGACACACTTTTTATTTACACGAGCTATACTTTATTAAATAGTTACTCAATTTTACATGTTTTCAAAGCTATTAAATTATGAATAATTAAATCAAATTTAATTAAATTTACGTAAAACCTTTACAAATAAGTAATCCAACAGGTTGCGTAATAATTAGTAGAAATATGTGATTGCATTGAAAACTTAAATAATAGTTTGCTTAAGAAGCAATTATTAATTTTAGTTTTACACGTAACTTATCGTTTACTAGATTAATGAATAATAATAATAGTTTATTGATCATATTTGAAATTCATAATTCATTTTTCAAAGTTTAATTTATTTTGATTTCTGTAGTCGATTATCCAAGTATTTCCTTTTCTTACAATACTCATTTTCTATTAATACATAATTAATGCACATTTATTTCCTGTCGATGGCTAATTTTTAAAAAATATATAAGAATATTTCTTGCGTGATTTTCAAAGTTGAAAATGCTAAGTCAGGTGCAAAACATAAATATGGACAACTTCTTATCAGCAACAAGGAAAGTGAAACGCTATGAACTTTTGCTTTCAATAATATTTAGATATAAATTTTCTAAACAGAATAACGGTAGTATACATAGTCGTTAAATATTTACAAAATTTGAAGCTTTCAAGAGTTTTTCCCTTAAAATACACAAATCGGCACAAATTAAAAAATCCGTGAAAAAATTAAAGAAATAAATATAATCTTCACTCACCTCTTTTGTCATTTTATAAAACGTATTGACATAAGCAGCACCGCCTAGTAGACCTTCCCATAACACTAGGCTGAACACAATCCATATATTTGGAATGTAATAATAAATTGTCTCAAACGTCAAAAGCAGCAAGTTGATTAGCTACAATAAATCAAATAAAAATTTCTCGTTAAAGTTGAATAGGCAACTTATCTCAGAACTTCGTAACAATATAAATAATAAATTTGCTAGATTAATGAATCTTACCTGCAAAACAGACATGATCCAAATTTTTTTTATGGATACGAAATTAACGGACGAGCGGGATATAAACACTCCAATTTGGTAATCGACTTGCAACCAACGATATTGGTCACAGTGAGTCAGTGAAATCCCACGAAATTCTATTAACTCGTACTAGAAATGAAATTATTATAAAATATTTGAGATCATGATACAAGGTTATTATTACAAAATGTATATTTCAGAATTTAAAGTTTGAGTAATGACACAAAGTAAAAAAATGCCAGTTATTTTCCTTATCACACTTAATTATCTTATTACTAATATGCTTTTAGAATCAAAAATATTTATATTGCGGAGTAAATTCTAATTTGATGTACGCAGCAATGTTACATCTGTAAACATCTTTATTAAAAATGTGATTTACTTCATGATTATATTTCCAAAAATTAATAGTCTTATAAATTACTCTTAATCGTACATTCTTCGTATTCAAGAACTCCAATGATAAATAATAAAAATCTAATTTCAAATGTATAAATTAAATAATAAGCAATTGGATAGTTTTGATATTTAAAAAATAATAAAAATACTCTTTATTTTATAAAAAAAATCTATAATTCTGAAAATTCCTTAATATCTATAAAAAATTTGCCTAATTAGTGTTTAAATAATCTTAAATAATCATTTAGATCCTCAAGATACTTTGAAAATAATCGAGACAATTTTCTTGATTCGTTCTTGATATTATCTGGTAACTAACCTTACAATACTAATCGAGATATTTTAATTTGTATTGTAAATTTGTTTGTAAATTTCTATAAATATAAAAAATCTTTTATTAATATATTTCAAATTTACAACGTAGCATAAGAAATGACTAAACTCAAATAACGCAATTATATACAGTATTAAATTATATTCAAGTACACTTGAACTATTTTTAATTCTCTCCATACATCGCATTACAAGATGACTTCATCGTTTGCTTTTCAATTAATTACTAGTTTTCGTATTCTATTTATTGATAAACTTTTCCTGTATCTTTGCATTTAGTACAAAATAATTTGACTTGTAGACGTTCATTATGTTAAGATGTAAAGTATTCAAACAGTACGAATTATAATTAAAATTAAGGTCTTTATACATTATGGTAATTACAAAAAATGTTTTAAAAATTAATGCAATTAACAAAAAACAGACTGTATAGAAGAATATTATTTGTTATAGTGTATTTTGAATAATCAGAAGCTTATGTCGTTATTGACAATAGCATAATTTTAATACAAATTATCTAAAAATAATTAAACAAATTGTTTAAAAATTACAATTCATTTATATCTTTAAATAACCAGCTCATTAAGAATACATCTTATATACATTGATCTCTACAAACTTAGAAATTTGAAAATGAAGGAAATGAAATTCAAAATTTACAGTGCAACAGTTGCGGTTTTTGTATTTTGTTAAAAAAAAAAAAAAGCTAATTAATTCCAGGTAAAAAGAAAATATAATTTGAAATATCAGATGAATCGAATTAATATTTACCAGTCCCTGGTTAATAAAGTATTCAAACAGGTAGACGAGACCCAGGGGTACCATGTACTTGGATAGTTTTGGCACAAGCCTCAGCTTCTGGGCTAAAGTCATCTTTGGTACCTCGATTATCTGTTCTTGACTACCCACGGCACCATTATCGGTAACAAGGGTCAGCGCTGGCTCGGGATGCGTCATCACCAGCCAAAAGACCAACGCTTGAATTACTGGTACGACGAGCATCAACAGTAATGCGTCAGCGGAGCTCAAAAAGAAACGCAACCCGGCGTAGGAAAGAGCACCGATTATTCCTGCACCCCCAGTACCCGACGACCACGTTGAAATCACATTCCTTCGAAATTAAATGCGTTTTTTAATTTTTACTTAAACTTGAAATCTTAGTTTCTTATTTACTCGATTACTTAATTAAAAAAATAATTTAAAACTATTTTGTCAAAAATTGAGAAAATTGTAAAAATTAAGAGATTGTTGAATAATTAATATTTTCAGTAACTATGTCGTTAATTTAGAGTGATTTGTTAAAATAATTAAAACATAGAACTTGGATAAAAATTTATACAAAATTTATGTAAACTCGATATAAAAAAGTTCAAATTTGTAAAATACGTTAAAAAGTACTGAAATAAATTTTGATATAAATTTTGATAATGTTTTATTACTTTGAATGTTTCGGTTTTATTAAAGTATTGACAAATTTTTTAATTATTGTGTCTGCATAAAAAAGATTAATTTAAATCTTTTTAAATAATACAAACACTGATCATTATTTTACTAAAAATATCACAAAAACAATATTTTCTATTAAAAAATCTTACTATTCTATTAGACAATCAATATCTATAAAATGGGGAAAATGCAATGACCTACAAAATTTAAAATATCTCGGTTTTCCTTCTTCGACCGCGAGGCTAATTTTTTATTAAGCTTCTTTCCTTGGAGTATTTCATTGGAAAATAATCGAATGCTTTTTATTAATTAGAAGTTTGAACCTGACATATAAATTCTGAGAAAAATACTTCCCTCTTACAAGAGGTGATGTAAAAAAAGAATTCTTTCTTTCATAATCGTAAAGCATATTAAATTTATTGTTAAATAAGAGACGCGTTTGTACGATTTTTATAAAAATACTTTTTCACAATTTATCTACAGATCAATAAAACATTTCCTAAAGCAATAACTTATATTGTAATGCATCTTAAAGAATTTTCTCGGCGCAAAAGGTTAAACGATGTTTTTTTAAAAAACAATTTCCCTTCTAACTCATCGCGTCCATAGAATCTTGATAAAGTATTATTAAAGAATTAGTATTTAATTTTTATGCTGCCATAAATACATGATATGTGACTAGAAGTAAAACGTAATCTAAATAAATAAGGAACAGAAATTGATTGAAAGAAAAACTTACTTGGTGTACCGATGACTGTAGCTTAGCAAAGTCACTTCCCCCAAACCTGACGACAGGGATGTAACGACGACCCCAGAAATAGCGAGCCATCTTGCGTTGCTCAATGAAACCAGCAGGAAGCCCGCAGCTGAAAACAACACACACGTAGCCATCCGTGCGCTGGAAAAAACGCCAAAACACCGGATTGCTTAAATTTCGCATTTGTGAGCGTGCGACGCTGCAACACTGTTTTAATAGGAGCATACACGAATAGTATAGCACGTGTTGCAAAGCGCGAGAGAATATCTTTTAACATAATGCAAAGAATGAGAGAGAGAGAGAGAGAGAGAGAGAGAAATTTCTTCGAAAGTTCTTTTCATTATCTTTTATTAAGAGCGCTTCCACGACAGAACGCACGAGAACTTTGTTTTTAATTTATATTTAATGACTAGCATTAGAATATATTATGGCACAAATATTTTTTTAACGAAACTTATCTTTGTAAGAGATCATAGCTTTTAATTCAGGGCAATTTAGCTACATTATCATCTATAACATGCAGTACCGTGAATTTAGAGCTACAAAAAAAATTATTACAAATAAAAGAATATCTACTCGACTTTGCTCGGTAAAGAACCATAGAGTACGTTAAGTGAAGCATATTAATTTTTTTGTGTTAAATTGAAGTAAATTAAAGGAAACTAAATTAGAAAAATGGTGGATAGAATGTATGTACCTCGCGACACGATGCGCAACCGCAATCACCTTGTCGCTACTCATTTCTAAAAAACCTATAGCTTTTTATAGCTCGTGCACACGTCTCGTGAATTATCGTCACTTGGTCATAATGCCGGTGGGCTCATTAATGACCTGGTGAAACAATATCACGGGTGCATTTTTTCTGGTCACGCTTTTCTGAAGCACAATTGTACATGAAAACGATATACATGAATTATAATTATTTTCTCTTACAGTTACACTCCATTTTTTTGGAGGGGAACTCTGAAAACAAATTGAGAAATTTATTGTTTACACGTTCCTTTATCTTTCTGAATATATGGATTTTTATAATTTTTCAAATTAAATCTTTTTATTTCACATTCTTTGAACAGTTAGAGATTATGTTTTGATCAATATTTTCGAATCGGAATCAAATAATAAAATTTTACTTTAAAACTATAGGATAAAATATTAATCTCTGCTATTCTTAGAATTAATTTTTAGTTTTTAGTATTATATGTATCCTCAAAAAACTGGTTACCAATCATTTAAAAATAATATGTATTTATGTCAACTTCATTATTGCAATATTGGTTAATAGTGAAAATGTAATCGGTAACAGTTAAACGGATAATATAAAATAAGACCTTACATTTATGTTGGATGCTAAATTTTTTGATATACATACATTTAATGCATACTGACACTGTGAGTAAAATTACTTTACACTGTATTAAATAACAAAATTCAACATAAATGATATTGCACTGTAAACATTTTTAGTTATTTTAATACAATTCAAATTTTATAAACCTATACACAATCTGCATACAAAATCAATTGCATATCATTTTTTCGTGTTTAACGAATATTTCAACAAAATGAGTTATTAGCAATATGAATATTCCAATGTATACCTATAGTTACGTATGCATAACGACGTTAAATATTAATATGTAATCATGAAAACAAAGAGAAATCAAATGTTAAGCATTTAATTCTAATCTTTCAAACTAAATCACACAGACTGGTGTATTTAAATAATTATAAACAAAATGTCTACAGTGGGAAAATGTTAGGTACTAAAAATTAACTCTAATGGAGTGGTATCTCGCTCTAAAAAATGTTGAGAGTTAACTATTTACATTTAAGTTTATATTAATATATGGATGCTTTCTGCTCAGATACGTCAAACGATTATGATTACTAATCAGATTCCTGCACTTCAAGAAGAAAGAGAAGTACATCTTTCATAATATTACACAACAACGTCAGCAGGAATTATGCGATTAATGATGTTAACCAAAATAAACATAGTAATTACGATCGCCAAACGGTAATTTACAGAACTGCATCTTCAATTAAATAAATATCTGTATATTTAAGCGTAAAAAAATGTCTAATATACATAATAATATCAGATACGTACGTTTTATTAATAAATTCACGAGTATTACTAAACGATTCGGTATTTTTATTTGTCGATGATTTATTTATTCGTTCTAATTGTATTTCTCCACGGTTCGATTACGTCAAAAGAACGATTATCTAGAACGAAGGAAAATAGAAGAACGCGTTTTATAATTTGTAAAATTTATTTTTCTGTTCCAATCCAACATTCTTCAACTTATAATATACAATGTGCGTAATCTGATTATATTTATTCATTAAATACAATTTATTTTCCCCGTGACGCTTCGTATTTGTATCATAGAAATAGCGCAAAAGATGAACGTCCTATATGTTCTATCTTGTATATCTCATGATTCTTCAAATCTTTTAAGATCTAATCAAAATCGCACAGCTATGAATGTTTTTCTGTGTGTATTCTATCTCTGTACACACAATACGAGCAATTACATATTTGCTATTCGTTCCCTGTCTGGTAGAATTTGTAGAATAAAGCAAATAAATATTAATTCGAACATTTATAATTAAATAACAATGCATATATTTGTCATTCCGTAAAAATATGTCGTTCCTCGGAAATAGCTGTATCCATAACTTACACAGCATATTCACATTGCCTTGTTCTTTATAAACCTTTTTAAAACTTTTCCATTCGTAGATCATTAACTCATATTTTATGCGTATTTTTATTTCTACACACAAGACTTTACAAACTAAAGAAGAGATATTAATTTTGAAATGATTAATATTCGAATTTTTCTATCTGAGAGAAATTTTATTAGGATATGCGTACAAATAATGATTTAAACGATATTTCGACTTGTATCAAGTAATCTGAAAAACTTGATATTTAAAAAAATATTTCAAATTAGCAACTTTTCTCATTTTCGAGCTTAAACTGTTGAATATATTATCTAATAAATATTTTCATAAATATTAATTTTCAAAGTACTATATATAATTTTAAGCAACAAAATAGTTTAAAATAATGGGTGAATAATTTTAAATTAAAAAAAAGCGTATAATGCCAGTAATAAAGTAAATGTTACTAAGTTTCTACTTAAAAATTCTTCCAAAAATTCTTCATTAAAAATTCTGCTTATGTTAATTTTAACTTTGGATCAATATTTTATATCACATCCCTCAAAAAAGCATGGTAATTTCAAAAAAACATTGGTACAAATAATAAGATATCGTTTATAAATCTACTATTAAAAAAATACATATAATCTAAGAAATAAAACATCAAACAAAAAGGTATAGATAATAAATACTCACTGCACGTAAAATGGCAAAAATGGAGCCGTCAGCTTGATCAAGACACTCGGCAAAATATCAGCCAATAAAATAGCTCCTGTCGATACAGTATTGCATGTACGTATCGTTTCGTTAATTGCTGCACACGAATCATCCTGCGAAATTACAAAATATTGATTTTAATTGTTTCAAGATGCGTGTGGAAACGAAAACGCGTGTAAAATCTTTTATAAGATAAAAATGAAACCCTTGTTCCGAATTTATCAATTAATGATTACAAAAGTAAGAGAACATCAATGAAACTTGATATTTTCGGATTAAAATAAAAATTACAGAATTCAGTAATGTATTTTATATATTATATAGTTATGAATCATTATCGCACATGATTTTCATTGACACATGTAATCTCTATTACATTCGATGAGCTTCTTTTTTATACATTTCTGAGGTATAATATTGAATTTATGATTACGAATAATAAAATTAATGTAAACTAAAATTTTAATCGTTTAATCGTGAGACATCGAGATGCAGCAAAATAAAATCCAGATTAAAAATGTAATGCTAATGCTAACATAATTAGTATAACTTTTTGTATAATCGTCAATCGTACAGATTAAGATCTTGAAACTAATATTTACTCGATATTAAGAGAATTGCTCTAAAATGTAGATCAATAACATATTTACTCGTTTATGATTCATTTCATAAATTTTTTTGGTGAACTATTTATTCTAAATTACAATTAGTTGAAAACATGTTTTTACTGTGGCGTTCGAAATATAATAAAAACATTTTTAATGTCAAAACAGGAAATTTAAAAAATTAATTTATATAATAAATAATTTTATATTTATTTCTCTGATGAAGAACATGATATGAATTATTGCATATGTTTTTAAAATAAATTTAATTTGTCAATGATTTCCTTAATTTTAGCATATGGAACATTAATTTCTTAATTACACTTAAGTGTTATTTTTTATTCTGGAATCTGATTATTAATGATTTCCTTAATTCTAGCATATGTAACATTAATTTCCTAATTACACTTAAGTGTTATTTTTTTTCTTAAATCTGATTAAAATCTATCAATAAATGTAATAATATTACCAATAAATGCTGCGCATTGTTAGTGTACAATTTTGTTATAACAAAACAATTTTAACGTGATTAACACTCGATTAATAAAGAATTTACGTGATAAAAAATTCATATTGGATATCTGTGATCTTAAATAGCACCATATGCATGATGTCAAGAGAGAAAAGAAATTAATCAAATATCGCAAAAGCATTTGCTGACTTGATAAATAAAGTTTTACATTTAAAAGTGAATCACGTTGCAACGGCAGATATTTGAAGCAGCATGTATTTAAGAATAAACAATATTACCTTTAAAAAAAATGCAACAAGACATTGGCATCAAATACATATAATGACGGTAATTCAGAATTTCTTCCTTATTATTCATTCGTTTCGCCGTGGATTTAATTGTATATGTTTTATATATCACAGTCGTAATAATCAGTAATGTAAACGTAATCAAAATAGTAAAATCCAAACCCCTTCATTTTCTATACTTTACGAAGGTCAAACTTTCTTTTTTAAATTAATCTAATCTCTATAAATAAATATTTTAGAAGCAATTAGCTACTGTGACAGATTATATCATTTAAAATACATATTTATTTTTATACGAAGATATCTAATTCACGTGAAATTACTAGAAAGCAATTTATTAAATCTTTTCTGTCTTATTTAATCCAATAGTTTTTTAACGATTTATTTGTACAGAATGTCTCATTTAAATCCGTTATAAAACAATAGCTTCTAAATCACATATAGGTTATATAACATAAGATAACGCTATTATCTCTGTTTGAAAATACCCATGTACTACTTAATGTAAAGAATTTGAAAATAATTCAATTTTTTTTATGCAGAACTGTTAAAAATTTTCTAATCTACCGGTAAATGGCTGTACTTTTTTTATTCAATGTTAGAGACTCTTGTTAGCTTAAAAAAGAGCTTATTAAAGTTGAATGGGTATATCGCAGTATACAGATTTGAGCGTGCGATGGTGGTTGAAATTTGAATGCGTGTATAAATATTGTTTTTGTAAAATCTCTGCCTTGTTTTTGAATATGAAAAGTAAAACATAGCACGTTAATATTAAATATATGCGGAAATCAACTGTGGATTATTGGTATAAATTTCTAATCCAGAATCACTACGCAAGGTCTTTAACATGACTTTTGTGTCACATCCAAGAAATTTAACTCCGCACAATAAAGATAAGACAGGCGATTCTTGTATTTTCCGGGTCACCCGTAAATAATGTAAGATTATGTAAGCAATAAGTATGCAATAGTACTTGAAAAGTCTCGGATCATCTATAAAGTAAATCACTCCGGGCAGAGATTTGTATGAAATAGTTTAATGCACGTACGCGTAGCGCAAGAGAACTCTTAACAAAAGCTCGTCCTTGACTCGTAAAAAATATGCATCAAAACCTCCATACGTGTAGAGCAACCGCAGACATTTAATGATTGGTAAGTCGCGAAATGGGCGCAACGCGTCTGTGTACGTGCCGTATCATTCGAATATCATGCGATGAGATGACATCCTCCGTTTCAGACGATATCGATGTTGATATCACTTAAGATGTATCGTTTTGCTGATTTTAAGGCCACACCAAAACGAAGTATATAAATGATCGGTGATCGAGATCGTGATTCTTTGTAACACGTTGTTTTCTTTTCGATATTTCCCCATTGTCGTGCTGATTTATTTCACCGCGAATGCCTGCCTTTTATCGAATCAGCTTTGCGCAAAATATCTGTAACCTGTTAAATGAAATCCCAACTTTCCAAGCATTTCTATATGCGCTAAACAGTTAACGAATAATTCTTATAATTTTCAAATACAATGTTAAAATTTTTAGCAAATTTTTATTAATTTTAGCCAAAATTATAAATATCGCGTCGATTTAATTTTTCTGGAAACACTAGTATTCCCATAATAATGTAACCACGTATTTAAAAAAAATCTTAATTATATAGGAGACGCATATTAAAAGTGCGTTTAAAACTAAGAAAACTATTAGCATAAATAAGTCGTGTTTAAAAGCGTTTGTTTAATAAAAAGCGACAACAACGTGGTCGAATAAAATTATATTTATCACCCGTCTGAAAATTTAACCAATTCTTTTATCTAATTTCGCAAAGCGCTTAGAGAATATCATAACATCGTGATTTTCAAAAAGCAAAAATAATTTATCACTTAAAATTAGCTGGCAAACTTTAAACATTTTCTAGTTATAAATTTAATTTTCATGACATTTCAAAAGTGAAAAATACTTAGTCTCTTTAGTATTTTCTGAGGAAAACCAGACTTAATAACTAAGAACTGACTCGCTTCGTTGACAAAGCTATAGATAATTTATTATAATCGATATTTCTTTAAAAATTTTCCAAGTACTTCATAAATGAATGTAAACTCTAAATAAAAACAATCTTTACAATTGGTATTAAGTAGTGCAAGGTCTTATTCTCGAGTTAAAAAATCTAAGGTGAATCCCCATAATCAATGTGACATCAAATGCATAATAAAAAAGTTTAGAAAGACGTACTACGACGTCATTCGTTTAAAGCGAATTTCCTAATTCAAAATTCTTGTTATTAAAGTTTATTGAAGTTTAAAAGTAATGTATTTTTCGTTTTAAGCATAAAATTTACACGATACCGGTGCGCAAATGTAAATTTTTATCTCGTTTTCTCGCAAATGAGATTGACAATGAATTTGGCGCGCAGACGAGACTGCGAAATTTTGTCGAGAATAAAGTCGCCCTGACGAATTTCAAATGAGCAGAACCGATCATAATTTGCGGAAGAAACTTCCCCAAAAAAGCCAGCGCTGGCATGGAAATCTCACGAGTGTATCGGCGACCCGGAGCGATTATTTCATAAGAGGCGCAGATGTAATGACGAGGCCTCATTAGAACGCGCGGTATGTAGCACCGCGCACTAGGCTACATCTTTCCTTCTATAAGTACGCGCATTACGCGTCATTACAATGTATGCACAGTGTGTGTGCATCGTCAGTTCAGAGAGCATCGCGAGCCGACAAAATTAACAAATTGGAGGCCGTCACGTTCGGTCGTTCGGGAAAGGTCAGATGAGCGTAGATTTGAATTATCCTTTCAAACGTGTCGCGGGATTTCAGGAGATAGACACGCTTATCATGCATGATATGCATGCTAAAGTACATTCCATTGCCGGCGTCGCGGCTATTATTGCCAAGGCTTTTATTCAAAGAACCGAATATTTCTGGAGAAGAGCAGAATGCCCATGCGCATTGCAACGTGAACACGCGCGGGTTGTTAGATTAAAACGCCTTTCTGCTTCGCAATAATATTATCGCGACACATTTTTCGGATTCTCGAAGTTTGGAGATCCGTGGCTTCGCAACTCGAAAGAACGGCATTTCGTCTCGCTGGTGCAGCGGATTCATGTTCAGCCACGCGAAAGTCCAGATTTTGAAGTAATATCTCCGAAAGCTAGAATTGTAAAATAGAGACCCTTGTGGTTCTAGATCTTGACATAGTTCAGCTATAAGAATCTGAAATTGACAAAAGAAAGCTAATTCACAACGATCATTTTAATTGACGGCAATGCGCACTGCAACTTAAAGCACTGGATTAATTCACTTCGTTTGTTCTTAGCTTTTGACGTGTGTAATGCACTTCTGTTAGCTCATTACATACAACATGCCAAGTATTTAATACACCTGTTGAACTAAATATAAAACCTAAGGTTTTTTAACTCGGTTAACCAGCTCTACTAAGGATGCGTTTAATGTTTCGCCAGGCACGTGCATTTAATCGTCCAAATATTGATAATTCTGCAGAAAATATACCAAATTTTAATGTAAAATACTTAACAATAAATTTAGAATAATAACCATCGGATAAAATGGGAGCTTTTATTTGAGTCGATTAAATCACAAATCGTTCAACTTGATTTTTTTTTGCTAAATTTATTACTCTTTTTATTATTCAATGTATGCAAATCTTCAGTATCGGCTAATACACACAATTATAAACTCTTTAATTCAAGAATATGGAAATTTTAACCGGGTACTTCATATTTACATAATTATTACTGGCTTCTAATTGCTACATTCAAGAATAAAATTCAAAAAATAAAAATAGTTTTCTAATTTTTCGCATTGACTTTAATTACACTCGAAATAAAATTTCCCGTGTGATTACGATTAAAAGCGTAAATTTGAACTAATTTATTTCTATTTCATTGAGTTTCACCTCTTTTTGCAAGTGCCTCGATAAATTAGAGTATCAACTTTCTATGTTATCCAAATTCGTTCGGATCACTCACTATTCAGTTTAGTTTTCCTATATTTCTAAACAATAAGAATTTGACGTTCTCGTACAATTCTATACACTATAAAGCATTATGACACCGCATTAAATAATGAGCTGCATAAATTAAAAAAATACTTTATGACCGAAGTGGCTATTGTGGTTGACTGGACATTTCCATTTTCGCAATAGTTAAATCACCGAAACAGATGAATTTTTTGTTATTTCAGTTAATTAAAGGCAGAGAAATATTATGTACAAAATACAAATTTTCAAACATTAATATAAAAGCAGCGCCGACTGGTTCTTTTTAAATGCTGGAAATGATATGCGTTTCAAAGTAATCTTAATGAAGTGTATCAATAAAACTTGTCTACTATTCGTAAAAGACTGAAAATTTTAATGATTTTTTAAAAACGTATTGTATCTCATTAAATTAATAATTATGCCAAAAGACTGCCTTACAATATAATAATCACAATTTAAATTCTATTCTATATACATTTATACGACCGTGAAATAATACGTACGTCAATTATATACCGGTTAATGAAATTGACATTGCGATTTCTTTCTTATGAATTCGCATCACGATGAGTGAACAAAAGATTTGTCACCTACAATTTTGACTTTCAAAAACATGCGGATGTCCGAAAAACTACATCCGCTAAAAGGTCACGTGTCATCTTTACCGACCTCGTTAAGGTTGTTTCTCCAATTTTAATCCTTTATCACACGCGCGAAATTGCACGATTAGTTTCTAATTTGAAATTGAATTGAATTCAAATTTTTACAATTATATTAATATTCGATGTACGTTAAATTAACATTTGAACCATGTATTTTAAATATATCTTTTATTCAAAATAAATACGTTGGTTGTTGATAAATTTTGAAAAATTTTTAAAACTCTAAACACGTTAACGATACGAAAATTTTGTAAAAAATCATTTCACGTTACATTTTGTAGTTTTAGTAATAAACATACGATTAAATAATATTTTAATTATACCGTTATGGTTGAAAACGATTCATTGGGACGAAATATTTCACAACCGCATTGTTTATCTTTACGTAACTTTGTCTTTTTACGAACATAAATGTAACATTATTGGGTGATAAAATTTTATGCTTCATTCAGTCTTATGGACTTTTGAGTGAAACTTACTTAAAGTTGTATCATCCAGTGATATTAGTGCTTGATATATTTCAAAAGGAATAGCATCTTCTTATTCTCAAAATAGAAAAGTTACGAGACAAAAAATTCAATGAGGACATTCAAGGAAGGCAGTAAACGTGACGGTTCTAGCAAATTAAAAAGAAAAAAGTAACGATGCAATCTTAAAACTATTGATTTTTCTGACAAATTACTTTTTAACGCGTAATAATAGAAATAGTAAATTTTTAAACGAACGATTATCGACGTGCGAACTTTGAAGAAATTGCTTTTAATTACGACGAGTAATATTCTTTTTAAAGTTAACTTGATTCTTCCTTCTTCCGCAGAAAAATCTAACCCAACATCGTTCTCACTAATTACGCAGGCCAATGATCCCCACATTATATTTGTATTAATGCGCGGACTCGAAAAAATTTTAAAAATTACGAATTTTCCATTCCAACTAATGGCTATTCGATATGGATATAAATAGAAAAGCCCTCGTCACCAAAATACTTTCTCCAGTTTTATCGAGAACGTCCGATCTAGAAATTTTGGAAAACAAACACATCTACTCACAAGCGGCCACGAGTATTTTCGTAAAGCGTTTTGCTAAACGAAAAAGCAAGCGATTGCAGTGGGACGAGCATCTGAGGTCGCGAGCCGCCGTAGAGCTCGTGAAATGAAAATCGTTAGGAATGCCGGATAGCAGCCGATGGGGACCTCGACTTCCGAGTGAGCGAGATAATAAACGCAACAACGGAGGCGAAGAATTCCTCACACCTTACAATCGACAAGTGCTTTGTGTAAAGACAACAAAGCCTCGCCCTTGTACGGATCGTAATCGCGAGTGCGGAGGATTTACACGCGTTCGGTACGCGCGGAATGCGATGCTTGTAACCGAGGCAAGGATTGAAGAGTGAAAATGTGCGGCTGGAAGCGGTAGCCCTGACTCGGCCGGAGAGCTCAACGATCCCGTTTCCTTCCTTCTTCAGTTGCATCGTAAACGATTTATGCGCGGTTCGTCGAGCGCAAAAAAAAACCGGCGGCGCCGCTGCGACTCGGCCGAACTCTTTTTCGTCACGATTTCACCCGCGGAAGTCGCAACTTTGAGATTTTTGTTTGGATGAGGAAATCATGCATCTTGCCTTCGGATACTCGACTTTGATAAGACAGCAATTCCTCTTGCAATCATCGAGATTCCAACTCGCTGTTTTATCTGATTAGATTTATATCTGCTTGGTTGATTTTTTTGCTTTCTTCTTATCTGCGATTTGAATGGGGTGGTGAGAACTATAATTAAAGCACGAACAAAGCGCATAATTGTATAAAAGAATTTACGCTGACTTCTTAAGACGATAAATATTGCGATTCATATTCTCTTATTTTATTAGACGTATTTCTGTTGCAGTTTAAAGAACACGCAAACTACGATGTTTTTAGCCGACTAATTAATACTGAAATTCGCTCTAAATTTTAAACGCCTGAGAAAAAGCTCAATTCTGAAAACAGAAAATAATTTCTTTTCTGCAATTTAAGAAATTATTTACTAATTTCATAATTAAATTACGCCGCCTGCAAATAATAGCTTGAAATCAAGTAGTTTATGCGAATGCTTTTAGTTGTAGCGCAATTAAATGTACGCATGTTTACAAAGTCTGATAAGAGCTCTTTACGAACCTGTTGTAACAAATATAACAATTGCCTTATTGGACATTTAATAAAGAGTATAAATAGCATTACTTATTCTCGGTAAAAATTCGTTTAGAAACAAATTGTTTTTATATAATGTGCAATTGATATAAGTCAAAATATGTTTTAAAAAGAAATTTTTCAAAAATATTATACACGAATAGTGATAACAATAAACTCGCTTTACTAAATATTATATTTCATTATCAAAATAAGATTGCTCATAAATTATTGTTGAATCCATACGCAGCATTTAAAAAGCATCAGTCTCTTCTTTTCTTAAAGAGCGCTATTTTTTAATACATTTTTATATGGAAATTAAATTAACCGGTTGCTTAACCCTGCATCGCATATTATTTAAATAATAAGGTTATTCAATTGTTTTTGTTAAGAAGTAAAATAACAATCGCACACATATAGACGCAGGTCAACGTATTCTTTTCAGCGTCCATAAATCAGTATTCAACGTAGTGTGACAACGTAAATCTTTTACAATTAATGAGTCACATACATCTATTGTATTTTACTAAATAGATGTTTAAAATTATTTAGTATTTACCTTAAAAATTAAATTATTTTTTGTTCGAATAAATACGTACGTGGAATAAACGAATAATACGTTATTTAACGATTGGTAAATCATTAATAAAAAAATTAAATATTTATATTATAATTGTTAGACAATTTTATTGAATATAACGATATATATTAAATCTTAAAATGCGCCGTCGATAAATAATGTTATTTGTAGGAACCAATAATCTTAAAAAAATTTTTATAAAGGTAAATATAATAATAGTGATAAGACTTAATTGAACAAGTAAAAAGTTTATAAAATTTAAATAAAAATGGTTTTTGATGAATCGCAAAATTGGAAGCTGACCCTTTCGCTAATTAATTATGAATAGGGCATTTAATCCTACAGTAGCTCATTTACGTATAAAGAATCGATAAATTGATAATAATTAATAAATTACTAAACCATGTTCTTATTTAATACGGAACTCGTGACGGCTGACTTCCGCGAAAATAATAATAATTTTTAAAAACTACACTTCTGCAACTGTATTGAAAAGAATTAAAGGCATAAAGTAGATGTCGCATTAAACAAGTAAACAAATAAACAAGCACGTAAGTTAACATTTTTTCACGTAAAACAAAGATATCCGCGGTCTTTTAACAGGAGCACGGAAATTAATAATTCAGCCAAGCACCGAATTATTTTAATACTTATTCTAACGGGCTGGTATTGAAAATTATTTTTATTTTGAAACGCTTGGATGGCAGTGGAGCGAGCGAATAATATATCACACGTCGCGCCACGCGATAACAAAGAACACTAAGCGCTTAGCAAACGTACGGCGAAAGAAAGACAAAAAGTACCAGAAGCAAGCGTCTGCCGAAAAGTAGGAAGTATTGGTTAAGTGTCACTCACCGCGACCTCCTCGCTGAGGATATCGTGGGCTGCGCTCAGCATGACAACGTATCCGTAATTGTTGCACAGCCCGAGCACCCAAAATGCCAGGAGATTCCTCCATCCGGTCCTCGGGCCCGCGTCACCGTCCACTCCGAAGCCGTTCTTCGACGTCGCCACCACCTCCTTCTTCTTGCTCGACATCCTGCAGGCTTTCACCAGCGGCTCCTTTACCCACGGAGTACCAAAAAGAGAGAGAGAGAGAGAGAGAGAGAGAGAGAGAGAGAGTAGGTGTGTGTTTAAAGCGCGTTGGAGAAACAAAATCCTGAAGCCGCGCGCGCGTCTACTATGTGGCTCCCGGGGCGATGCTGATCGATGCGCGCCTCTGACGTTACTGTGTCACTGTGTCGGCCGCAAGCCACTTGGTTCGCTCGCGCGCCTTTACACCGGATAAGTGCTCCGATAATGGCCCGCCAAGAGTCGCACGAGTGCGCGCCCAATAAATCCGCAAGCGTGTGACACGCGAGCCCCTCACCGGCCCCTTTTATAAGGCCCGCGACTTTTCCCGGCGCCCGCCCCTCCCGCGCGCCCGCTCGCGTAGGTGAGCGACGCCCGCGAGCTTTTCACGGGTCGCCTCCTCTTTTTCAGAGATCATGTCGGCCGGTTCCACTGCGCTCTTTATCATCGGCAGAGTCTGCGATCTCGCGGCTTTTTACAAGCGAAGCTTTTCTCTAACTTTCTCGCGCTTATCGCTGCTCGCGAGAGATTACTCGGGGAATCGTCGTGCCGCGCGCCGACTTCGCAACGATAACTGTAATCGTTTTTTACTTCAAAGCCGCGGCCCGGCAGTTTTTCGAGCCAGACTCTTCTCGCGGGAATAAAGAGCTTAAAAGCTTCCGTCTAAACTGATTTTCCTAAATTAAAAACTTTTATTCCCGAGCGCTGTTTGTGAGGTTTCGGTGCGCTAAGCGTTTTCTCGCAAAATGATAAAATACAATATTTGCAACGAAGCGTATATCCGTCGAGATAATGGCTTTGTCGACGTTGCAAACATGAGACAGAGATGAATTAGTAAGAAGATGGCATTTGATGTTAAATCCACTTTTTAGTTACTGTTTTTTTTTCTCACGCGTGAAACAATTTTCACAAGAGAACTAATGCCATCCGGAAATAGTCAATTTTACGCGAAGCAGTGGGTAATTAAACTCCCAGAGATCTGATACATGTGCATGTTATTCTAACGAAACTTCCGATATTAATTTTTCTATCAATATTCTCCAGTTCATTGATAAAAAACATAAACTCACAAAAATGAAAAAGAACCTATTGACGATTTTTCAACATTCTTAATCTAAATATTTCATTGGAGAAATCAAGCAATGTTACAATAATCAAATAACTAATTTCCTGAAATTTGATTAGATTTTAAACTTTCAAACATTATTAGCAACTTTTTCACATGAGCATTGTTTATTATAAATATTAAACAACAGATCACGAATAACAAAATATCGTTCCATGTATAATATTGACATATTTATTTCTACTCCACATTCAATGTTGTATAAAATTATCGATAAAAGATATTGCTTATTTTTAAAATTAATAGATAAAATATTTGTGGATATAAATATCTAAGAATAAGAAATATAATTGTTACAAAAATAATCTATTGCATTAATGAAATATTGGATTTTACACTTGGACATATTGTTGAATTCTACAAATAAATCTATATAGAAGTGCGATATTTTTTATTTTTGAAAATAAATAATAAATTACTGAAAATAATCGGATTCTTCGGTAAGAAATAAATCCTACAAATCAATATTATTATAAAAAAAAGAAAAGTTTATGAATATTGAACGTATAGGTTTTTAGAATTCATACTTGCACCTCTTTTTTCTAATTTTCTAATCATTTTTTCAAAAGAATAAACATGTAAAAAATATTAAATTATAAACAATATAAAAAAAAAACATAGTTTTTTTGAAATAAAAGATTTTCAACTAATGATTTGTTTAACTGTCAAGAAAAATATAATACACTGTGGTTATTTCGTTAATACAATAAAGTCTTAATTTTTTTAAGCTTCAAAAAAAATTTTTTATTTACATCGAAACGTAATAAGTTAATCAAAACATTTTTGTGATAAATTAAAGAAGAGATTTTATTAATAACGTTACGAAATTTTACGTTACGAAAATGAGTGCGAAAGAAATACTAAAATTAATAAAAACAAAAAACAATCGATTCATAATTTAGAAAACAGTTAAACTATACTTTATTAATAATAAATAATGTATTTGAATTAAGAAGAAACATAAATACTTTAAATTACACGTACAAATTACGAGTTGTAAATAAAAAAGTGTAGATACTTAGATATTTTTTGCTTAAGCATATTTTCAATAGAGGTTTACTTTGATAAAAAATAATCTTTTTCTCGAATATTATCTGTGCATAAAAATGGCTTTTACAAAATCGGTTCCATGAATCAAATAAAAGCAGAATAAAAATACATAGAAGCTATTGATTTTTCTTTCATAGAAATATGAATTCGACACTGAATCGAAAATAACATTAATAGGTCTCAATTAACAGATTTTTAATCAATTTCAATGCTCCATAATTACATCAATAAATGTAATAATAAAAATTGTTTGACAGCAGTTTATAAAAACTGCTTTTCGTATTTTTTTAGTTAGAATATTACAAAAATAAAATGAAAACAATATCGAAAAACATGGTAGTTCTTGATAACTCTTATAAATCTCGTTTACTTAGAAATAAAGAGAACAACAAATTCAATTGAAATCAATAACGTCTCATCAATTTGAAAAAAGTCACTTATTAGTTGCGTTAAATTCACTTCCTTTGGATCTTTGATGAAGCCATACTTATGATGAATAAATACCTAATGAAAGTCGATAAGCCAACCAAGAGATACGTACGCGTATACACACATATATCGCAGCCTCGCACTCGGCCTGCAAAAACAATGAATCCTATTTCGTAACTCGATTCACGATCGCGAAAAAAAAGAAAAAATCTTGATCGCCGTGCTGCCTTGTTTCCTCTTTATCTACCGAGACAGCAGTATCTATTTTGAAAATATACCTTACAGATTTTCACGCCTCCAAATCTCCCCCGACCTGGAAAGATGAGTCGGAGCTCTAGCGGGAAGCTGAGCTGCCCCTATTCTTCTCGGGACTAGATGAAAAATGACGACCAAGAGGTGACACAAATGCAAACACGTGGTCGAGAGGATGACATAGCGCGCACGGAATTTCCTTTCGCCCGACGACGGCGAACGCCGTGTGCGTATAACCGCGTCATTTGTATCTTGCGCGTGGCAGTGGAGCGTGAGACGAGGCATTTCCCACACGAATGGATGATTTTCTGTTTGCGAGCCAATGCGTGCGGATGTCAACGAGGCAATTTACATGCTTTGGTGCTTCGATTCTCGAAATATTTCGTGGCACCAGGAAAAGGACTTTTGCTCTAATTCGTTGGAAAACCCAATTTGGTAATTAAATCATTTCCTCCACAATTTTCCATTCCAACCTACGATTACTTAATCAGTCCTTTTTTACGTACTAAACCAGTTACCTCAAGTTCGTTAAATTTTTTTTTTCAATCACTTGTAACCATGACATTCGAAATATCATTTTAATGTCACGCAAAACCTTCGATTAATTAAGAAATATTCGATCTACATCCTATTTTCAATTTAAAAAAAAGGTAAATTAATATCAATTATATTTCATTATTTAAATTAGATTATTTTCGGTTTTTGGCAATTCATTTTACTCAAAAAGCAGATTCGTTAATTTACATTTGTAATCCATAAAACAGAATAAAAATATCTAAATTCTTATTGTCGTATATGAGTACTTATCAGTTTTAATTTCTTATTATTTCCTAAGTGTCATATGTCATATATCATATACTTGTGTTTAGCATTACTAATTTTATTAAAACACTCGTAACTACATTTACAATTCATAAAACGGGACTGTCGGTAATACAGAAAACCTGATCCATCATCCCCTAGAAAAAAGAATGATGGCAATAGCAGTGATTTAGCAATAAACAGAAATAGCGTTACTCGTTTACATGTGCGGTAGTTTGGGAGCGATAGATCCTCGTGGTATTTGCAAGTACTTTGCGTAACACGGGGTAACAAAAAAGTACTTCAGCATAGGAGCCCTTGAACCGCATTGCTGTAGAAAAAGAGAAATGAGCGAATGAGAATCCGTTAAATACGCGTGAAAGAATAAAACGAGATCAGTTTGACCAGCAGTGCTACTACGTACATTGATACATTTCACGTACAATACAATTATTCAAGAGTTGGTAGTTAATAACTAAATGGATTTTCATACAAGTAAGATATAAGTTATTTTAATGGTGTCTTTTAATATTATTTAATTTGAACAACGTGTAGTGCAATTAAAATAGTCTTGTTTTACTTGTTATTGTAAGCATTGTCTTTGTTATTTGTAGTACATACGAATTTAAATTTTATTACATTTTTGCATTTTCAAACAATCATTTAGATTTTATAATTTTCAAGCCTTTCTATATTGCAATCGTCATTAACTGCTTAACATAGAAGCAAGAGGAGTGCAAGAAAAAATTAAAAATTAAAACTGAATTTACTTAAAAGTATGTTAAAGTAAACAAGGTAATTATATTTCAAGTTTTGTTCTGAAATAAACCATTGTTTATCATGTCGCGTATAAAGCCACGAATTTATTCAATTTGAATGATTTTGGAAATTTAGCTACTTTTTGAGCACGAAATTTTTCACATGTACGTAAGCACATACTCGTGCAAAATAAAAAATATAACCCAAAATATAAGAGAAAAATAAATACACTTTTACATATAAAACGTAGAGCACGGAATGAATATAAACGTAATAAAGACTGCCCAGATCACAGACATCGAATAACTGCGTGGCACAATTTAAACTCGGAATGAATTCAGAATGAAAAGCGCCCCCGTAGTGGGCTATTCCGTTGCACCGACTCTGACACTACCGCCGACGAAATAGATCCAACGTATGACCACCGCCGTGATTATTCCATGAAAGAAAATCTGATAGAATCTAAAAATAGGACTGGAGCCTGTGTGGTGATGGTTTGATGTGTCAATAATTGTGGAGACCTTATCAAGTGTGCTTTCGAAAAGGAGGACATTGCAACACTCGTACGTGGAAGCGCATCACGGAAACGTGAGATTGTATTTTATTTTGATGGCTATTAAAAGCATTGATAAGAGTTTGTCTTACAATAGAATTTTATAAGCATTCGTTGCTTAAGGATTCGTAATAATTATTGTACTCATAGCTAATAATGAAGGAGTCTGCACTTAATTGCGAATATTTTACTCTTTTCCACGCGTTTATCGAAGGTACATTTAATAAAAAAATTGTAAGAAATCTGTTTACTTCAATCTCTACTTATTTTAAATCTGCTTTACGCATTTACGAATAACTCTTCTTGATTAAGCTTTTTTTAAGGAACGCATGCTATGCCATTATTAATTCATAAAAAAAAACAAACTCACCTTAATATTACGTGTTTAAATAGTAGAAAATTAAATTTATAAAATTTCATTTTCTGTAAATTATGAAAAAATATGAATATTCTTTTATCCATAAAATTAATATTTTTATTATTGCGGTGTTCGTGCTTGAGCATTTATTACAATATTATCTGCATAAAGTAAAACATAAATGTTTGCTTCAAATTAATTTTTGACCGTGTAGACTTGCTCTACAATATTAACTGTAAAAATTGTTGTATAAAAATTAACTTTCCATTTCCAATTTTAAACTTATATATATTTGAAGATATATAAACTTGCAATATAGTATTTAATAACATTTTTATCAATAAATCCATTAGTAAAAGAATGAATTAAAATATAAACATACCATTTATTCTACAATTATTGAATTATTCATTCTCCATAACGAATAAAAAATAAAAAGTTATTTTAAATACTATCCGAATCCATTTTTTTCAAAATATTAATTATAATAAACATACCTAGTACATAAAAGCTTATGATATATGATACTTTCTATATAATATATTTGCATTAATAATGTAATGTCAGAAAAAAAATATCCAAGAACATCTGTCTTTATATACCACTTGTATGTTTATAATTTTATAACTTATTAGGGATATTTTTATCTTTTTATTTTATTAAAATTTAAAATATTTATCTGTAAAATTTTTTTTAAATGCAATATAATATAAATGTAAGAAAATCTGTTCAGTTTGCAATTTGTGAATAAACATTTCATTTTGTACGAGGGAAGCTGTAAAAATTATGGGTATATATTAAAGTATACGAAGGTTAAATTGGTAGGCGCCAATGTTGGTATAATTTAAAATTGAATTACCACAACATTAATATTGAATTTTGTTTAAATGTAATTGAGTATTAGTGTTTTGTTTTAAAGAATTTCAATTTAATATAATACTTCGAGCTGTACTAACGAGCCTATAAAAAAATAAAAATAATAATGTTACAAATTTATATCTTATACATTCAGAAAATATATTTCAATAACTTAAATTGTGAAGCTTCGAAGAAGAATTTCATAACTACCGCATTCCACGAAATACTACACGTGTTATGTTATTTTTATATGCTACAAAGAATTATTAGATACGATGCCACGAACGAGAGATCGATTTTAAATGCATTATCAAAATGCACATTTTTTGTACTATCCCCTAGCATGTGATGCCAAGCAATAAATATACAAAGAGTTCACAATTATTACAGCATAAAGCAATTACGAAGTATTGCGGCAGGATTTATTCCATCATTATACGATTTTTCATACATTTCATTTTTTCTCCATGTTACTCTTATCACTCAATATACATTATTTACTATATAGCTTTTTCTAATTTTATTCATACTCACCTATCATTTCTTTACCCTACTACACTTTTTCACACAGCAATTTCGGCTAATTAGTTTATAATCCGAAAAATAAATTCGACTTCTCATCAAATAATAATATTGGCAGATGGATCAGTTTATTGCGAGGATATCATACATCTGAAATATACAACAAAAAAGCCATTACTAAAATATTAAATCCGAAATTTACTATACCAAAAAAAGGTCCATATTTGAAACCTACGTAACAGATTTAGAATTCAAAATTTTTTAACAATTGATCAAAGACATATTTTTATTGTGCGCAGTAGATTTTGCATTTCCAATATATCATAAAACATACACTTATCATTTAAATTTTTGACAAAAATAAATATTATTTTCTTCACATACCTACATCTTGTGTTTCACGTATTTTTCTCAATGTGATTAGTTATGAAATACTCGACGGCTCTCGGTTTGCCTTGAATATATCATAAACTTACAAGGTATCTATTTTTTTAGAGATAAAGTAATGCTCTTATTTAATTTATCAAGCACTGCTAACAGCAATAGAATTTAATCAATACAGATTAATTACGTTTAATTTTGATTACTGGAACAAAAGAACCAGTAAATAAAATAGATGGCAGAAATGATTCAAAAGTTAATTCTAGAATATCTGAATAACTGATAAATTAATTCCTTATATGTATATGTATATAATATAATTTAGCGTAAATCATCTATCTAATCTTGTAAATATTACATAGTAAGTAGAGAAACATTGCTTTAGACCAAATACACCTGAAATTTAAATGTACATCATTTGGGGATCGCCACCTTAAGGCTCCACTCGTTAATATATAATTTTTTTAAAGCAATCTTGTTTTTATTAATTTAAAAACAGAAACTTTAAAAAAATCTCATTAATATAAAAAATATAAGCTAATCAAAAGTAAAATTTCATATGAAAATAATGTAACCACTTAATAAAGGTAATATACATTATATTAATATTCAATATCTTAACATAGTAATATATTTATAAAAATATTTTTGTCACAGAAAATTCTTGTAAATTTACCAATACAAGATTGTATGATAATCAACGTGAATATTTTTACTCATATGTTTATAAACAAATAATGTTAATAAGAGCGGGACCAATGACAAAAATATAATATTTAATACTGAAAGAAATGGTGTAGGAAGGAGCAGAAGAAGTGAGGAATGTTGTGATCAGGAGTATTGAAAAGGGAACAAAATGTTATAGGAAAGTACAAAAAGTCGAGAGAAACAGGTAAAGAAGAAGACATAAAAAATTTTAAAATGAAAAAAAAGTACAGAGAATGTTAAAAAGTAAACAAATAAAAAATATAAATAAATAAACCAAAGAAACAATGAAGCTAAATCGAGTAAAGCTTTCTGGAGGCTGATTAACAAAGCAAGGAAGAACAGTGAAAGGATAAATAGCAGGATCTAGAAAGAAAAGTAGGAGAAACATTTTAAAGCAATATATGGGGAAGCAAAGTGAAAAAAGATGAAGATCAAACACGTAACTGATAAATTGAGACCAGAGGAGAGAGAAAAGGCAAAAAATGATGAGATACTGGAGATCATAAATAAAATGAAATTAAGAAGAAATCTAGGATAGGACGAAATAAAAAATAGAATACAGAAGCATGGAAGTAAGACATTAAAAAAAGAAATGGAAAAATGCAGAAGTGGGAAAGTGGGATAGTGGTACTGATTTTCAACAAAGATGAGAAGGAAAACACAAAAAGAAATTATAAAGGAATTACACTTTGGGAGGATTGAATACGAATTAATATTCAATTTAGAAAAAACATTTAGTATTACATTTTGATACTAAAAACAAAAAGAAGTAGGATAAAAATAAAGGTAGCTAACACATTATGATAGATTGCAATATTATGTGATCCAAATCAATCAAGTAGGAAAGTATTATGAAAGATAATAAGAAAGATAAAACGTACTGTACAAGATTCATTGAAGTAGATGAGTGAATAAAAACAATAGCAAGAAAGAAGAAGAACAAATGAATAAATGAATAATGTATTAAGTAATTTGAATTCACTTAAAAAATAGTATTTTCTTTAGAGTATATCGACATTATTACAAAGGTCATGACGAAGATAATCTAAAATTATCTAAATAAAAAAATTATTTGCAAATAACTTCGTAAGAAAAGAAGAAAACGAATTTATTAAAGGAAGATGAAAATCGTGAACCTTATTATAAATGATATATATTAATACAATATGATATACAAAAATCGTATCAAATACGCATGACGTGTCAATTTATTAATATACATACATATAATTTTTTAAATAATGAGATGTTTTAGTGAATTAAATTATTTATATTAAATAAAATAAATTAAATTAATTAAAAACGTTTTAAATGAACTCTGTGTTCCTATACATTATATTGTATGAAATTATAATATCACCTCATCATTCACTCACCTGTAAAGTTCTAATGCGCAAACATTACAGATATTAAGTAAGGTACTAATAAAACTTTCGTTTAAATTTAAAAGCAATATATTTAAATCAATAAAATTGCAAGTTTGATTTCAAATATTTTTATAGTTTTTGAATAATTATAAAGAAATCAAATCATGCAATCATTACCACAGATTTAAATAAAAATTTAAGCACCAAACAGTAAATATTTTAATGAATAAATTAATTAAATACTAACATTATAATTCATAAGTTTACAATAAACTATATTAGTTCGAATTTCTCATATTCTAGAGTAATTAATTTACTTCAATCTCAAATTAAACGTGTCTAAAGTAAACGATTAAAAGTGAACCAGCTACTACACAAAATAAAGAATTTACACTATAACTGAGTTGACTAACGTTATACACTATAACTGAATTTATTAACGTTACAATAGAAAATAGAAGCCGTATATGTTAATTAAATTTCACTTTATTATATATTTAAATTAGTCGGACAAAATATTGCAGACTATAATTAATTAGATGCTTAGTTCTATAAACATAGATATGTGCCACATATTTATATACCTTTGAACAAGTTATATTGCACGCCATAGGCTAAAGCGTATAATGTTATGCGTATGCTAGCACGTATAAAATATATGTTAATATATTTATTCAGCGTTGATCTCTTGTAAATTAAAATACCGTTGTTAAAAATCGATATAAATTAAAAATATTAATTATATTTTATAATTATACTCTTGTAATTATTTTAAATTATCTCTATTTATACATTTTACATTTAGCGTGAATTTGATAAATACGTCTACCAAACATTAATATTTATTTGTAAAAATATATAAATGTATTCATTACATTGAAAAATATTTTTATGCTATTATAGATTTTGGAATTTATAAATCGACATGTTTTGTTCTAAAATGCACTATTCATACTAAATAAATATTATAATTTAATATTTAATTGTTTGCAATATCTTTAAATTTAATTAAAAATTTATTTACTATTGCAAAACTGGAATTCAATAAACATTTAGTAAAAATTTCGAAAATGTGTATTACTATATATATATATATATATATATATATATATATATCTTATACTATTATATTTATAAATCTTAGTTAGTAATATTATTTTCATTTGTTAAAATCGACTCATACTGTATATGCTCTAAGAAATAAGTGCCTTATAACGTATTTTTGCTATTAAGTCTAAAAAAAAGTTTTTTAATTATTTTTATTGTTTAAAATTTTAATTATTTTTCCAAACACTGGATTATGAAACACTATGCATTAAAATATTGACACGTTGATAATTAATCACATATAAATTAAAGTATACCTAATGTACTAAAATTATTACATATTATCAAAGTAGCTAATACCCAGGCATTTATTATGTATATTTATAAACTTTATGAAAATTTTTCAAGCACAATTATTTCACTATTCCTTAAAATAAATTATACTTTTTGAAACACTCAAGAACACATTGAAGCTCAGCTGTCATAATAACAGTTAAACGTTTAAAAAAAATTTTTACGCTAATTACATAAGTCAAGAATAAAAATAAAAATATGGAAGTACTTATATTATCTGATATAATATAAAAAATAAGATTCATTTTTAATAAATCGAAATCAATAATAGATGACTAGTATGATATTGTAATGCATGTTGAAAGCAATAGCTGTTAGTTGATAGACGATCTTAAAAGAATTGCAAGTTGTATAAAAAATCATAGCGTTTAAATTGTTACGTAATATAACAATACTATTTATTTCTAAATAAAATTATACATCATAGCGCTATATTTACTTGAAATTAGTATTATTTTGCAGTATTACTTGGCAATTCCTTGAAATATTTAAGTTAGACATATTATTTTTTAAATGTTTGGTCGTCCATTATTTATGAAATTATTAGAAGAATTAAATAAGACAATAATACATGATGATAGTAAATTTTAAAATATTATATTAACGTATACATAAAAATAAAATATACAAAAACTTTGAACATGAACATATTTACAAAATTGAATATTTGCGTATTCTTCTAATTTATATATTTTTAGTGTTCAATTAATTTTGCTCTTATCAATAAATAATATAATAACAGTTATTTTTTCATAAAACTTGACATTGAATCATTAATTATTGATCATGTATACTATAAAAATATAATTAATTGTTTTCTTAGTAAGTTGACATTTATAACAAAATGCATTATGTAAGACTATATTATAATGTGTATAATTTGATTATTAGTGAAAATTATTTTTTGATTTCATTTTTTAATATTACTTAAAGGTACTTTATTTTATAATTTAAACAAAATTAAACTATATAATTTAAAAATTTTTTTTTAAAAGCAATAAAATTTATAGTAAAACAATGTTTATTATAGTTTTATTTAATTTATCAACAAACGCTATACGCAAAAATGTTGATAATATACATAAATATTTTATAAATAATAATGGTATTTTTGTAATATAAACTATCTTTTAATAATAATTTCTTTAAAATTTCATCAGATGATCATATATGTGTAAAATAAATTGATGAAGCTTCCTTTTTAAAAAAAGTTTTAGTAGTTTAATAATTAATACAAGTATAGCATTTGTTTGTATTTTTATCTATATTACATGAAGCTCCAAAGGGCCCATATGCTAAATCTGATGATTGTACTACTTCCTTCTTCTCACTTATATGCATTCTGAAATTAATTTAATATCAACGAATCATGGATAAAAAAAAATAATGTAAAATTTTAATATTGCTAATCAGTACCATTTAAAAAAAAAGAAATTTGCTACATATTCAAAATATTTAAATTAAATTAAATTAAAAAATCAATCAAAATAAACTCTTTTTTATACACACTTATTAAAATCTTTTATATCAAATTTGATATACTGTTTCTACTAAGAGTAAGACAATCGTAACAATCAGTCATAATTGACCTATCTATCATTTATCAGACTTATAAATAAAAAAAAGCGTTAAATGGAAGTTGACGTTCACTTTATTTTAATTGTTCTACAATTGTTTCGAAGTCATATCAATCTTTCTAAAACAAAGTAATCCAAAATACAAGAATTAAAAATTTTACTAAAAACTTAATTATGAATGTGTAACAATTTAAAATGATATAAAAATTAAATAATAAAATTTATGATAATAATTTATGTAAGCTTTTTAAATAATTCAAAAAAAAAAAATCATAAACAAAACTATGTTTCAAAGCATATTGATTTACTGATTTAAGAATATAAAAATTTGTACATATAAAATTAAAAAATTCTTTATTTACACATTTTTTAACATATCACTTATAATACTAACAAGTATAATTTTTAGAATAAATAAAAAAAGAAGAGCATAAATATCAAATATTTAAATATGTATAATTAACATCTATACCTCTAAAAATGAAATTAATTTATATGAAAATTAATTTATGCACACTTGTAAAAATGAAAATAATTAAAAAGATGCAAAAGTTGAATAATACTTTATAATAATAACTTAATTAAATCTTGTTCTTGTCTTTGAATAATTTGGCTATAGATTACAGTTACATAAAGTAGTCCTTATAATCCAAACTCTTGCAAATTTAGTTTCATTTTCTAAGTTTGATAAAAAGTAACTTCTTTTGTAAAAAAAGCAAATAGTATAAATATAGGGTAAACTGTATAAATCTATTTTTAACACATCAAATAATAATTCTGGTTTACCAACGACATAATAGATAAATAAAGTACCGCTTCTTTTTTTATTGCCGTAACAGGTATTTTTATTCCGATTTAAGGCTTTTTCTTTACAATTAAATCCTCACAAACAACAAATGTTAATAATAAGAGTACTTTCCTAATTAATATTTTTATTGTAAGACGAACATTTTTGTTAATTTTAATTATTGTTCCAATAACCACATAAGCGAAGTGTTTCGGGAGGGTTAACGTTAATTTAACGATAAACATAACCTGCTTAACTTAAAGATAATATTATTGTCTGATTTTGCCATCTATTGGATGGTAGTATGTATTCATATACGCTTTTATATACCAAATTGATCGATAAAACAGTGAGGATATATACTAGGTTATATACGTTAATCGTAAACTTCAAATTTAAACTTCAGTATAACGCTTTTTATGTTTACGGAAATTATAATGAAAATTTTTCAATTTTTAAGTTAATTCTATACAAAAAAAGTAAAAAAGGTTATACACATAATATAAATCAAGTAAAATTTTAATAGTACTTTTTATACTTTTACTTTACTTTTAAATTTTACAGTTTAATGAATTTTATAGGTTATCGTAACAAGTGAATAAATACAATAAATTATATTTATAGTGTTCAAGAAATTATATTTAATAATAAAACTTGTTAGAATGGAAATTGACAGATTAAAGGAAGCAGTCGATATTTTGGAAAATACAATATTAAACTTTCCATTTGGAGTAGACACTAAAGATGATTATATGCCAATAAAAGATAAAATTACAGCTATAAGACAATCTTTAACAGCAATAAACGCTAGGTGTTTGACTTTAAAAGCAATAATTAATTTAAGTATGTATAAATAAATTTAATTAAAATAAAATTAACAGTACTAATTCTTATTTTTATTTTAAGATGTATCGCCAGATGTATCACAAAAAAACTTGTATAAATCATTTGAAAAATTAAATGAAAATACCAATAAATATTTAATAAATAAAAGAGCTTTATCAATATGTCATCAAAGCAGAGCTATACAAGATATAATTTTTAAAAATCAAGGATCAAGGGAAATTCAAGTGTAATTTTAACTATATTAATTTAATAAAATATTAAAATTTTATCATCAGAAGTATCATTTTAATAATTTACATTTTTATAATAGAAAAGTTAAATCATGTTTAAAGAAATTGTTCATTTTAAATGATAAAGCAATGGCAAACAATGATAAAAGAAAGGAACTAATGAAAAAGCAATATCATTTAAGATTTCAATCCCATTGTGCTATATATGATTATCATGAGTTTTTGAAAGAAAAAGAAAATTATAGAAATAAGAAACTTGCAGAAGAAAATCCAAATGCTACAGCGTAAGATATTTCAAAATTGAATTGTTTTTATTCATTGATTACATGTATTTTGTTCTATTTTTGTTCAATTTTTATATTTTACTTCTGTTGTAGATTAAGAGAAAAAATCAATCGTTCTCTTTTTAAAATATGCACAATGAAAAAGCTTATAACAAACTTGATTGCACCTATGTGTCATGAGTTAAAAAAAAACGAAGTGCTTGTGGAAATGCTTGCTAAACATAAGTATACAGTCAATTATGAAACAATTCTAGAAATGACACAAAATGAAAGTCATTCAAGTAGTCATTCGAGTTGATTTTTAGACACAAATCTCATTGTTAACTTATTGATTAAGATTTAGATTATTTACATCATTTTGTATGATTTCATATAAATATATTAAAAATCTATAAATAAAGATTAATTTCTTACATTTTGACCGTTTTTTGATACAAGATTTAAATTTCAGAACATAGTTGCATCTTAATTATGTTTGGATATAATTAAATAAGTAATAATTTATATGAAAGAATCTTGCAGTTTCTTTTTTCTAAATTTTCTTTAAAATCGTGTTATTTGATTAGATATTTCTATAAATTCTGAATATTTAAACAAAAAAAATGCCTTTTGTTAAAGGTATGTAAAGATTTGTAAATAAAATATTTTATCATAATGATGTATTTAATAATTTTAATTGATTAGTATGAAACAAAGATTTTAAATATTCAACATTGCTATACATAGTTTTTGTAATATATATATATATATAATAATATGTAAAAATTTACTTTTAAGAAATGTTCATAATATTAATGTACAATTCTTTTAAATTAAGTATTATAATAAAAGTTATTATGCAATATTAATTGAATTTTATACTATTTATGTATCTATAATAATGAAAAATATATAGAACATTTGCTATTTTATACTTTCATATATATCACTTAAACAACTCTTGTAATTATTCATTTATGTATAGATAATTATAAAATTTAACTTATTAAATGAGTTGTTATATCATTATTTAAAAAAAAACCTGATATTTTAGATTCAAATTCCTGTACTTTTAATAATTATATAACAAATTTGTATTTAATGGAAAAGGGACATTTTATTTGACACGTGTAAGTCATTCATTACTACACTGTATTAAAAAAGAATTATATATTAATTTTCAAAAGATACAATACTTTTGTTACTCTCTTGTATTAAATAATTTTTTCATTTGAAGTTTTTAATAATTATAATTATCTAAAAAATATATTTTACATAATAATTTACACTATATTAAAATAAAACAGTAAAACAAATGACAATATTGAAATTTTTTTAAATTGTTGAATAAATTTTATTTTCTTTCTAAATATGATGATCATTATTTTAACAATATACTTGCATAGTTTCCGTAAGAAATTAACATAAAACAGCATTATACTAGATAATTTAATGATTAATACATATCTTCTTCGAAAAACTTTACAAATAAAAATGTTAATTTTACTCATATAAATTCTTTGACTTATTTATAAAAAATCGTGTACAGTTCTTCGCACATATGTCAATCGTCATATAAGACCATTTATAAAATATTTTATTCGTGCTTTTTATTATTTTTGTCTTAAATAATATTTATAATGTATATTTTAATAGTTATAACTCTTGTTTAAAAAAAATTTATGTAATAAACTCTATACGGTGTATCAATATACTATTTTTCACATAAAACTGAATGAAATCTATTTTTCAAATATCATATTTAGTTTTGTATAAATAAAATATGTTTCATTAATGACGTTTACGAAATAATTAAAGCGAATTAAAATTAAAAAAACCTGTACTCTTTTATCGTGAATAAATTAAACTTTAAATATAAATTACAAATATTTCATTTTATATGATATCATAAACGAATCATTTCATTGATTTTCAAATAATTTTAGAAAATGATTACTTCAATATATAGTTACAATTAAATTATTAGTATTACATAACATAATATAATATTAATTACTATAATTATAACAAATATAATTATTTAAATACCAAAATTTCTACTAATTATTCGGAAAAAGTTTTTGCATAATATTTTCAGAATGAAATTTTCACTAAACATGAATTACGTAATTATTAAAATTGATTTTAATTTTTCAAATTCCTTTGTATTATTTACTAGAATCTTCCATCTACACGTCCAATTGTGTATTACTCATTTAATTGATATTTTTTTCAATATTATATGCTTTTAAACTTTTTTACAAATGTTTTTATGTATATGAAATAATTAATATATGCATGGCTTCATATTTTAAACGAAAATATTTTTCTTTACTATATAATAAATAATAAAAATAAAAAAAAATTTCATAACATGTAGCTCTTCATTTATTTATGTTAATATAATTAAAGTATTACACCCGTCAATATTCGTTTATTTAATATATCTATTTTAAATTATAAATTAAATTTGGATTATTTGATTACAAAAAGATTTGATTGGAAAAGTTAAAAGAAACGGGCTTTATATTTAAAAATGTATCCAAAAATTGTGTATGTAGATACGACTACTATTTATATGATATTTATATTGACCATTGTATATTTTTATTCTAAACAATAAATTACACGTGAAAAATAAAGATTTAATTTTTAAATCGCAATTAACGATGTAAATTGATCGTTAAAATTCTAATAGAGGTTTCATATATTTTATATATTCTTCCAAATTGATTATACAATAATGAATATTTCAAACTTATTATATACAAAATATATAGAAAAATATATAATAGATACTATATACATAATGTAATTAATAAAAAAAAATGCAATATTTTTACAAATTTTTAATACTATCTTTTACTACAAAAGTTTTCCTCTGATTCACAATTAATTTATGGGAAAACATGTTGTATTTTTAAAATGAGGTCTACAAATATAATGAATTCATCATTAGTAAAATGATTAATAATCAATGAAAACCTCAAAATAAAAATAAACAAATTATAAAAAGAAGAAGAATATATATATATATATCTATATTTACTAAATAATCTCTTACCATAATATATTTCTTATTATAGAATTATATTTTAGTCGATTTTATAATAAGAAAATTTTATTATATCAATAATTTTCACTATTATTATTGTTTTTTATTTATGTTAATAAATTTATTAACTAATGTATATGTATTACAATTAAATACGTAATGGATAAATGATTGTTATTAGAATTATTGCATTAGTGATGATTGTTTTATGTTTTACTTTAAACCTTTATCGAATAAAAATAAATTTTCATAATATAACATATTACCTATTGTATAATATAACACTATTACCTCCGTAATCATAGAAATATTATCAATTATGATTAAACATATTTTTTACAAAATGAATCTTAAAGACTATGTACAACAAAGTGGAATAACAAAACAATAAATTTATAATCGACAACGTGTATTTAAATATTCTAAAAATCTATTTATTCTAGCCCGTTAATTGAAGAAAATAAATTAATCAATTCGATAGAATCTGCTTATTTTTGTGCAGTGTGATGTATAATATTTAATAAATAATAAAATTAATCATATGTAATATATGTACAGTACCTTGAATAGAATATGCCATTAAAAACAAATCAAAATTCACTTCAAACGAACTAATAAGATGATTTAATAAACTTTGTATTTGATGATACATTTATTGATTAATTTAATTAGATAAATGAAATCAAATTATTTCCTTAAAATTACACTTCACCAGCTTCAATAACAAGAATTTACTTTACTGAAACACTTTACTAATGAAACATGTAGATTGGATTTGTCCTTCACGCAGTATATTGTTTGGCAATAACCAGATGTCAATTTTGATTGTTCTCAATGAGATCTTCTAAACAAAACTATTAATATTTTAACATGTAATATTCCAATTATTTTTTCTACTACTGACCTTATTAATGCGTAGGTCAGAGATTTACTTAAATAATTTTTTAAATCTACAGTTTACCGTGTTTCTTGTTATCAAGGATAGATAAGGTAAATAAAAATAATTACAAATTAGATGTAAGAACATCTATCGCTTAACCATTCCATCCACAAGTCTAAAATAAACTTAATATAAAATCATAAAAGTATTGTTCTACTGAAAATATATTATAATTGTAAATATATTTACAATTTAGAAACTCGACTATTATGGTTGATTCATCTGAATAAATAATTGTAATTATTTATTTATTTAGCAGAAACAAAACTAAAAATCAATTGATAATGGATAAAATATTGTTATATTTATTTAGTAATGTTTTTTTTCGATTAAAAATTTATAAAACAAATTATGGAAACTTCAAAATATACACTATTGAAAAGCTTTAGAAATATTATTATTATTTAAATGTTTTAGATGCATTTTTAGCATTATTTTATATTAAAATTCTAATTTATAATTTTTGACAATGTAAGATGGCACGTATTTCGCCAATTTTTCAATATTATTTAAATATAAAAATTTAAAAAACCAAATTTTAAACTGAACTTTTTTTCTATATGATATTTTAGTGAGATTTATTACACATAAAAATTACAGTAATATTTTTGTAATTTATCTTCAATCTTATCTTCACGAACATGAAAATCTACCGTTTTTTCGATGAGTTGTGCTACAAATTTAAACCAATTTTATACTTTTAAAATCTATGGTTTGAAAAAGTTACAAGCTGTCCATTTTATATAAAAAATGAAATAAAATTTTGAAATACATTATTTTAATTCTTATTTTTAAAACCTAACACGGTAATTTAAAAAAATAATTATGTATGGGTAAATTCAATTACTATAGAGGAAAGTAATTTTGCTAATAAATAGTTTCAGTTAAAAAAAAATGTCCCTTTAATTAAATCGAATTTTTTATTATTCAGTGTACAATATTAGAGCAAAAACCATCATTTTACAAACATTTGATAATTATGAATAAATAAATGAATAAATACATTATTAAAGGACGAAGTGATATGCAGTCGATAAAATAGATTTCGATGATTTTCACATCTTGTTCAGCAGATGTCGTGCATAGCTAAATATATCTCTTATGTTTCAACTATAATATTAATCATACTATTTATCAATAATTTTGCAAATACCGCCCAATATTTGTTCACTGTCAAGTTCATTTTTTTGACGATTCAAAATGTGAATGTTTGAAGAACGACATTTTATTGAATGTCAAACCTAATCTTATAATATAGAAGATAAGATTGTCGATGCTATTTCATAGCGCTCGTAAAATCGCGAATAAATAAGATTATTGTAACTGCCTTGCAAATTCAAATTGATCCCGATACGATTAAAGCTACCGCGTGAGGAAGAAGGGGCGTGAATCAAAGGGCGCTTGAGCCCACGTCCATGTACGCGGCCTCGTGCAACCCGGAGCCAAGGGTGATCGTGATGTTAATTACAGGATCGCCGGACTCAGTTAGTTGTTGCTCGTTCTCTTCGCGTATACGAGGCCTTAGATCCGTCAGTCGCAGAGCCCCGAGGTCCTCTGTACTCTTGCAATCGGCCTTCGACACTCCGTTCATTTTTTTACACGTGGACGATGTAGTAAGTGTCGATGCCGTTGCTCCTCGATGGCAGTGTGGGTACATCGTCGTCGATCTGCAATTAATTCAATGCCACTTTTTAATATTGTTTGTGTCCCTTCCGTTTATCTTATTTTTTTTTACTTTCAATTATTGGTTATATTATTGTTTCGTATTCAGGAACTCTATCGCAAAATATGCTGAAGCACATTAACAAACCTTTAAAAACTTTATTTCATCAATTGTAACAAGGAAAGGTAATCTAAATTTTAGCTTTTTTTACAGTCCTTGAATCGATTACTTTTTACTACGAGGAGTGTTTTAATTAATACAATATCTGCAAAAATATCTTATATTTATCTACTAACTGTGATGAGATCAGAATTTACATTAAACAAGTTATTCTTTAATAATTAACTAATTAACTAATTAAATCGTAGCACAAAATTACGAAAATTTCTTCTAGAAAATTGTAAGATTATTAAAAGTAAAATTTCCTAAGATTTTCAATTTCCAAATTCAATAAAACTATCGACAAGGTAAGGATTTATTCGTTTACACATAAAAGTATTTAAATAATTTAAATAAAATAAGAGAATATTTTCTATATACAAAAATATAAAAGGATGTATAAAAGTATTTATTAACTATAACAACTATTTTTAATTAATTATAAAAATCAATAAAGGAATTAGTCCATATTAGCCGCGTAGCCAATGATATTTCATCCATAGTCTAATTTTTAATTTTAAAATCTTGTAATCAAATATACGCAACTTTGCCTACTTTATAAAATTAAATATATTTCTAACTTCATAATAAAATAATCTTGAATTATCAAATGGCTGTCAATAATATGTTAAAGGCTTATAAAAATAATGATGTAATCGTTTCTAATTCCTATAAATCAAGCCCAATTTTAAACAAAAAAAGATAAAATTTTTTATATTATTTTGCATCATCATAAAAATAAGAATCACGAATGTGCATATGTGAATAAATCTATAATTAGATCTACAAGTCAAAACTATATTGATTAAAATTATATTGACTAAAATTACAAACTAATTTTATTTGCTATAAAAGTACTGCCATCAATTAGAATTTTATCTTAAAAAGTTAAAATAAACATTTTTGTGATTATTTTTTATATTATCATTTGTGAGATAATAAATTAAACAGAATGATAATTAATGCGTATTTATTATTATCTAGTAATACATACGAGACGTACTAGATAGATTGATACCAAATATTTTCGAAAATACTTACTCAAATATGAGCAACCAATAAGTGCTTGGAGTATTATAATAATAAAGGTGTATCGATATTTTATTCTGTCATGTTCTTATTTACTGTAAACAAGTGCTTAAGCAATGCAGCATTTATATCAATGAACATTTTGTATACATTTTAGCGAACGTTTACCATGTAACAACAGAACTGTTTGCGAGCTTTATAAATTTAAATTAATAATTGAATCAATTACTTGATAATTTATATTTTGTTCAACACTTTTAAATTTAAAATTGGATAAAAATAAATTTGTAATTTTTTAGTTAATTGTAATTCGTACACATAGGTGCATCCGAAATATTCATTTGTGTTTAATTTCAATATCAATCAATAAGCAATAATTTTTTTAAATTTGAAAGTTTATTCATTTTTCCAAGTATTTATGAAAAACTAATAAATCAAGTTTAATTTAAAATCATTTCATACGAGGTTAGCCTCGTGTAATTATTATGGTTTTAAGAAAATTTAACACTAAATAAGTCTTTGAAATCTAAATGAACAAATAAAGTTTGGTTGTGACGTAAAAAAGGAGGGAGGGATTTTCAATGTATTGGGTAGATAAAGAAATAAATCAGATCTAAACCGGACTATTTGGTAAATTATCAAATTATCAACATAATGGAGTATTTAAAGCATTTAAAAGTATCGATTCACTACTTTATTAAATATTTCAAATAGGGAAGAGGAAGGAGAATTTCATATTTGCCCGACATGCCAATAAATCCACTTTAATTTCAATTTAATTAACGCAATTTTTTAATTTTATCAAATGAAGAATTATTTTAAGTGAAATAAAGAGAGACAGAGAGAATTGGCATGGTCGCGTAACATGCGAAACAAGAGGGGAAAGGAGGAGGAAAATGTAGACCAGTGACCTCTGCAAGTCATCAACGAGCCTGTTGACGTCGAGTTCGGCCCAGTGCCGGTCACCCTCGACTCCAGTTTCGCATCGCCGTTTATGTAACCTTTCCGTGGACGTCCCCAACAGGCACTCGCTGGTGTCCCCATCCTCGTAGGTACTGCACTCCCATACTTGAAGCTCATCACCATCGGTCCTTACCGGCGACGATCTTGACGATGTCCTGCCAAGCATTAACGACTGACACAGCGACATTAGCAATTCCTTGTCAGTCTGGATGGACAGCGTCCGCCGCTTTATGCTGCTTCTGCAAGCTACGTTGGCACGATTACTGGCTCAAGCTCATTCGAGTTGCGTATCCTGCATTTAATTACGTTAGCCATGCGAGCTTCATAAATCACTTAGCTTGGCTAATCACTAGCGATTAATGAACAAATAGCAGCACTTCATTTTAAGTATCTCTTGTCTTTGTAATCAGCACTTTCATCGAAAGGGTTTCTGCTTGAAAATATTCTCAAAATTCGTTGTTTTAATTAATAACAACCAAAAGCCGAATACGACTCCGCATAAGCTATCAATTAAAGAAATTGTACAAATATCAAAGAACCAATAAATAACCAATTTACTTCATTTTTCTGCAAGATAAAGAAATTCTGGAAAGTGTATTTTTTTAATTTTTAACGTGTCATTAATAAATTAAATAAGATGAGTTAATACCCCTTGATGAAAATTGATTAAAGAGCGTGAATATTTAAAAACACCTCATTTTTATTTAATTGTTATCCATTGCAAATACAGATTTTTTTATAATTATTTTTTAGCGTTAAGCAAAGATTATCAATTTATTCTTAAATTTGTTTGTTAAACTAACAAACTATTCGTTCAGTATCTATAAAAAGATTCTTCTTTAATCTTATAGTTGTTTTTTTTTTATCACGTAACCGTGTATACTTTTATTCTACTTTTTCATTGTTATGGATTTTTAAATTGTTAATTGAGCAAAATTTTCAACGCAAGTATAACTACAGGTAGGAAAATTTCTTATCCGATAAACACCCAAAAATTGGTCATCATAATTTAACACCAGACAAATATTCGAATGGAATGTAAAAGTTACAAAAATAAAATAGGGTATTCTTATTTTTAACAAACATAGTTAAAGATAAGTTCTCGAGCAGAAGCGGCTCTCACCCTGATAATAAAAATAAGCTTTGAAAATGTTGAAGAAAAAAATCTTCAGTTTCCCCCAAAACGAAATAAAAACGAATTACTAGAACAAGCAATGTCAGCTGAAGCAATCCCAGGAGTGCCGCATGCTTGTGAGGGTTATACGTGCGCAAGTTCACTCACCAGAGGATGACTCATTTTCATCGGATTCGGCGATTCGATATACGGCGCGTTTCGGCGGCGGCTCGGCGATGGCCGCCGCGACGCGCGCCCCAATGTGGCATCTGATGGATTTGCTCGTGGTGAAAAGAGCGCGGTTGTTGCGCTCTGGCCTCAGCACGATGATGTAGAGCTTTGGCATGAAGAGAAAGACGAGGGTGACCGAGGCACTCAGCGTCACACACATGCACATTGTTATCACCTGCGACATTTTGAGGATTCTGTTAAATTGTGTCGGATCGATCTGCCAACATCGAGTCACGCTCTTCTAGCGCTCCAACGCACATAAGTCAACAGAATGTTCAATTAACATCTGATACGATCGTTATCGTTCTAACTTGATTTAAAGCTAAAAATTTCAACTTTTCCGCGGCTTTTAATTACAAATTAATTTAGTCTCTGCAAAATGTTTGCCCAACTGCTTTAGAATTTTGTTCATCGATGGAAAATCAAGTACATTTTGAGCAGCTGTTTATTGTAAAATATTTTTTCAAATGTTGCGTTGGTATTTCAGGACGGAAATTGAAATAGATTTTAAAGATAAATAATCGATTAAAAATAGTTAATTTGAACCAACACTTTAATCAATATAATTAACCAAATTATAACAAGATACGTTGCAGCAGATGCGAAGATTGTATTAGTTGCATATTTACTGTTCTACGTTATCATTTGTAGTATTGAATGCGAAAATCAATAATTAAGGCAATAAATTCTATGGCAATGCATTAGATTATAAAAGTTGTAATAAATGAAAATTTATAAATATGTATTTGGGCAGATCGCGCATGCTATTTATTATAATATATTTCGCCTAAGCGATTAAATTTGAGATACAGATCTTTCTCGTAATATATGGATAGAATAAAACAATAACGACACTAACATTAATAAAATGTCATATTTGTAATCCAGGCCTTACAAAGCAGCGTCATAAACTACTAAAGTCAGTTAATCCTGCATTATTGCCCTAGGATAAGCTTGTGTAAGCCACATTTAGAGGGCCGCCCCTTTAAGCGCCTCACAGCTTAAGAATGCTTCGTCGCTATCGATATAAGAGCGGATGGACAATGTCACCTTGCTCTCGCTGCCGAAGTATATGGGGACGAAGGCTATCCAGATGACGCAGGTCGTGTACATGGCGAAGCCGATGAACTTGGCCTCGTTGAAGTTCTCGGGCACGTTGCGAGTCTTGATGGCGTAAAGAGTACAAAGGCCGATCAGCAGTGCATCGAAGGCCAAGGGTGAGAGGACCGCGCGAGGCGTCGTTGCGCACGTAAGGACGGAGCGTTGCCGGGTCGGGAACTCGAGGATCGGCTTTGCAGGCTCCATCATCAACATCGTCGTGGCTATTGCGACTTCAATCGTGATCAGGATACACGTCATCATTATCTGCGGAACGTCGACTTGCTTATCCTTTCCGTCCCCCTCCTTCTCTCTCTCTCTCTCTCGTTTTAAGATATCAACGACTACCATTTTATTTGTAACTTGATCACTTCAAGTATTCTAATTCTTAATCAATATTGCTTAATAACACTTTCTAACTGCGTTAAAAGTAATTGGAAATAAATTAGTGAAATAGCCGGTAGTTGCATTTCAAAATTGAAAATTTATTTTAAAAGGTGCTTCATCGTTAACGTCCACACTATTGAATAAACGTTCATATTCTTTTCTCGTTAAAAAAATCATGATGCATCTGATTATCACTTATTTTACAATTTTTTTTTTTTTTTTATTGTCTACTTAATAGATTTAAATTATGAAATTAATAGATTAATTTAAATGTAAATTGGTTATTTTATTTATTAAATTTGTTAAATTCAGTTGATTTATTTTGTACAAATTTGCAAATGCTAGTATTGTCTCTCTTTATAAAAAATTCATAAGAATTGTATTGAAAATATTTTATAAATGTATCGCTTATTAATTATGATTATATTAAGTTGTCAGAACGCGATACAACTGACATTGGAATAATAAAATTTTCGAATTAAATGTTATTCTTTTTATTTAAATTAATCTTATTATTTGTAAGCAATTATATGAATATCTTACAAACAAACATTTCATTGTTAAACTATATATTTTAGAGTTTCTTACGTCGAATTTAAAATAATCACGAATATATTACACGGCGTTGAACAATATTTTTATGAATAAGTAATTTTTAATAAATTTCAAAATAAGCATTTAAGTACAGATTGAATGATGCGTGAAATAAAAATTTTACATTAATTCCAACTTACTATACCGTACAAGAAGTATCATATGATGGTGTATAAAAGTGACGGAGCCAACCTAATAAGCCAGAATTCGATAAGCGCAGATCGAACTGAATAAACGCTACTCTTAATTACTGTTCAATTGGATAATCGAATAAACCGTATTTCAAATAAAATGTCATAAATTCCTATAAATTAAAGTCTTATTACGATTATAAAAAGCTGTGCATGACACGTTTATTTAATTAGAATATTGAAATTATAGATGCTGAAATTTTACTATTGAATGGATAAATAAAAATTTCAATAATAAAAGAAATATCATCAAGCCTTGAGAAATTTTTGAAAGTATGACAATATACAGATATAATAAAATATTATATATGTATACGAATATACGAGAATTTGAATCGTTTAAGTATTTTTTCGGGAAATTTAATTTTTTCCGTTATTAAACTCCGCACCATGAGGGAAATAATTTTTCGAAATTCCTGCGTGATCGGATTTTATTAAAATTTTCACTATAAAGCCAGACTGATTCGAGCCGAACTTACGTATGTATATATATGTATACATATATATCCGTATATATATAAATTTATCTGTACTTACTGTGCAAACCCAGATGGAAAATGTCCGACAGTAGAGTCGTGCACTAGTTTTTATTTTCCATTAGAGAATCTGAAAATGGCAAGGATAACAAAGGATGATGCATACCTGGGCAGTGGCGGACATAAATAGAGGCTTTCGTTTTGGAAATCGTTTTTTCGATCCAGCCAATATTCGAGCGATCCTGTTGGTCTTTGTGAAGAGGCTCGCGTAAATCATCGCGAAACTGATACCGGGCATCAATCGGCTGAGGGTGCACGAGGTGTACGTCGGCTTCGCCAGGATCGGCAGCACCTATCAAAAAACATTCATTACAACCAACCTCGCTTTCTCTTCTCTTTTCTCTTTTCTCTCCCTTTTCCTGCTTCTCGCCTTCGAAATAACGTGCCTCCACTGCAATATCGATTCGGCAATAAAATATACTAAATCTTTATTCTGTGATTAGGCCGCGCACGTTTGAAGATACTCGTTTTCCTCATTGGCATGCTGCACCACCACTCCCACCATCTGTTAGTAGTAGACACTATTTTCACTTGTCTGGCAACGGCACCCCAGTATATCCCGCTACTTTGTGCCTTCACTTTGCAATCACCAATTTGCGACTTTCCTTGCGTCAAGGTGTTCATGCGAGCGAAGATGAAATTTATCGTTTATTAGATCGAGGCAAACTCGGGCTAACTTTATTTATAGCGCGATAATTGATCTGGCTAATTCCATACGCTTTAAAATTGAAGCTACACTCAGTATTTAATATTGGTTGAAAAGAAAAGTAAAAAACAAAATCATGAACTTGCACCTCTGCACGTAAATTATCAATGATTAATGAAACAACAACCCGCGAAGATAAATAAAACATTTGTTTTTTATTTTCAATTAACGCTGCTTCAAAATCCTTGAAACGTTGAGAAAAGATGGACGCGTACTAAGCAAACTTACGGAAGTATGGGAAAGGGTCATTCCCGCGAGGATGAGGTAACTGAGCTCTCGCGTGCTCGCCTTAACGACCGGTGTGTTGTTGTGCTTTATGAAGATGTGGCAGGTGACGAAGGTCGCCAACAAACCGATAGCTGACGAGGTCATTGCTATTATTGCCTCGACATCGCTCCACATTGTATACTCCACTGGTATAACGTAGCATGCTGCAAACATAATTGACCATTTTGAAAGATTTTACCGCGATCGATACTCGAAATCGTAGATCGAATACAAGCCAACTCCATGGCTTACGTAATCAATTATTACGTAATAAATGTTGCAAACTCTATCGAGTATGTGAAAGTTAAGGGGACACTTATGGAAACGTCTATATTCAGGAGAGGGATTTAAACCCTCCTCTTATTTTTCAAAATAATCTACCATAAACGCATCCGTTAAAGACGTATTAGCATGAAGAGAACATCCGATTCATTGCAATGCATCTCAAGTTAATCGACTGGATCTAAGTTCGTAGCACTATTCTGGATTTTCCTATTCCAGATTATCTCTAAGTAATGAGATACTATATTTCAACCAATAATTAAATAAACTATCTACACTAATATAATGTCTATTTGTATTCATCTTAAAACAATGTTTTTACCTTTTCATAAATCATGTTTTATTTTTTATGTGATGTGTTCTGTATTTTTTTATTTTTATCTTAAGATATTTAAAAATTTTCATCTTGCGAACTACGAGTCGTAATAAATTAATATTCCCAATATTACTGTAGTTTCTCGAGTTAAAAATTAGTTCCAAAATTATGGAGAACTTTGAAAACATACAATCTCTACATAATTAGTTTTCCATTAAAAATATTGTAAGATTAATAACATTATTATTATATATTAGATATTTTTTTAATTTTGATGCTCTTAAGAAGCTGTCTTTAATAAAGGAGATATTTGAGGCTCGCTGCCAAATCTAAATTTATACAATAAAAATTTTATTATCTTCTATTTTCTTATTTTTATTTTTAAGCAAAAAGAGATTCTGAATATTAAAAGCAATGAAACTGGAAAAATCGAAACCTATAACTCTCATAAAACTTAATGTCCAAAAATAAAAAACTGTAAAATTATAAATATTAGATTAGCTCAGGTTGGTATTGGTACATCAGCAACGAAGTAATCTTCTTGGATCGTAAATAACGACATCTACTTTAAACGCTCCCATTCATAAACATCGATAAAATCATTACGCACCTGTCTTATTCTTATTGGGCAACTGTCCATTAGGACAGGGAATGCATTTGCTCTGTTCCTCGTCAACCAGTTGGTCATGATCGCAAGGTACGCAAGCCCAGCAGCAGCGCTTCTCTTGACCGCCGGTTTTGAAATTCTGTAAGAGAATAATCGTTATAATCGACTACACGTGCTAATCTTGGCAAAAAAAAAAAAAAAATTCCAAGAATTGCATGTGATCGTAATGAATAGCTTCAAGGAAACTTGATTAAATCTACGAATGAAAAACAGTCACGAGAAAGGAGGAGATTAATTAATGCGGATACGAATTAAACACAGAATTAAAGAACCGTATTGATATCAGGTGCTTCGCCGCTTGCTTTTGGCCATTCAGGTCTCGTTTGATGTTGGCTAGCGGTGGAGTAGGTAGTATAATTTTGCATACGTCGAATGAGCGAGACGCGAATGCCACGAAATACTTTCACATTACTGACGGTAGTTTCGAAAAGTCAGTGGATTCGCTTCTTTGAAAGAATGAAGGAAAAAACGGAGCTTTGAATCTCTTATTGAAAGTTAAAAATATATGCTCAATGTAAATGAACGAAAACACTATTCTACGTCATATTTTAAAGTTTATTTTTAATTTCTTATCAAAATTTTAATATTTGAATGTCATTTCTTTTCTTGAATTTTACGCAAATAATTTTTTAATTCTATTCTCATAGGTATTTTCGTATTTAATCTCGATCATAATTAAATATCTAAAGAAGACACTACTGCGCGCACTAATGAGTACATAAGAAAACTAGAGCGTAATTTTTGAAATAGTTTAATTTTTTTAAATAATCATCTAAATATTTCTAAAAAAATTGTTTTAACATTGTCTATTTAAAAAATACGAGCACTCGCTGCATTAATTATTGTCAAAATCAAGATCAAACTACCCGCGTTTTCTTAAAAATAATTTAAAACATGCAATTTTATTAGGGGTTATGTAAGGTTGATGGAATAAATTTTCGCGATGTTTATAAAACTAAGATCGAATTCTAACGAAATACATTAACTATTTTTATTCAATACAGTTGTGCAATGTAGCAGCAACCATAAAACAATAGCTCCGAGATATCGAATCTGTTGGGCGCGCATCGATCATAAAAAGATTCTTTCCGGACGATTCGTAGAGAAGAAAAAGGTCCTGCTGCATAAAACAGAAATAAATGTAAAGTCGCGAACGGAGCACTCGAATGGAAAAATGTAAATGGAGGAAGAATTTACGAGGATCAGACGATCGTCACAGGTCAATGGGGGTTGCACCCGAAGGTCAGATTAAACGGCGGGATTTGTGGTAACGATCACTTACCTTGTACTGTCCCAGGGGACAGGGCTTGGAGCAAACGCTCTCGACGAGGCTGGGGTTGCGAGACTGGGGTAAGCCACTGAACGTCAGCGTCCCGTTGTTCCACTCGCCAATCTGGACATATGCGTACGTGCCGTTCGGCATCAACTGGTAGTTCAGGATCTCGTACCTGCGAAGGCACGGCACAAAGGTTATGTGAACATAACGGAATAACGGCTTTTAAGTCAGTCCGTTCCGGGCGCATTCGCTTCGGGAATTGCAGGTCTCTCGTTTGGTCTCACCGCCGTGTTGACTTTGGTTGGATCAACATTGCTAGCTCGATTATTTTACGAAAAGGGCTTCGTGATTTTATTTTCAACTCTGCGTCCTTCAAAAACACTCTCCAAACAACTAAATCTAATGACGTATCGCAATTCGTGTTTTTAATTTAATAGATTATGAATTTTTCGGATTATTGCTTGTAACGTATTAATTTATCAAGTGTCATGTGCACATTTTATATGCATATATAAATTCCTTCCTTTCGGGTACAAAATATTAATTCTGTGAAAATCCGTTTAACAAGAAGAAACTTTTTACCTTGTATCAACTGTTTGAAAAATATTCAACTACATTAAATATTAAATTTATATTAATTATTATAATCGATTTTTTTAACTTTTAAATAATGTCAGTGTATAATTTTTGGCAATAAATATATAAGTAATGTAAGTTCTATTAAAACAGTAGTAAAAAATTAAGGAACTCTCGTAAATTGTTACAATACTATAAATAGAGAAATAAGTTCAACTTGAAATTAAAATGTGATAAAACTTTTAATTGTGTGTAAGGCCAAAAATATATAGTTTTCAATGAATTTACTAATCGAATAAGAATTAAAGCTTAATATATTGTAAAAGCAACGTTTTAAAATTTGTAAGCGATAAATTAAATTAAATTTTATTAAATTAGTATTTCATGATATGCAATGATAAAAATTGAATTCAAAATTTGTTAAATGTACTCATGTATTATAAATTAATGCTTTATTTTGTGGTAACAAATGATTTCTTTGGTACAATTAACTTTACATAGTTTGTTTCAATCAATTGCTGAAATTTAAATAAATTAGTGAAATGATTAATAAAATTAGCTTTTATCAAAATTTAGCAATATTTTACGTAAATTGTAATCGACATTTAGTATTTCAAACTTTGCATTACACAGCTTATAAAAGATCAGCTGAGATTAATTCACTGCTGAATATACTTGAAATATCGCAAAATATCGATAGTATTTAACAAGAGGTATAGTAATAACTACAATGAACGACAACAAAATTGTATAACTCTTGTAAGACTTGTATTTATACCATTGCTCTTTTCAATTAAAATACGTACAGAGATTTTAAATGCTAGGGTCTCGAGTAGAACAATGGAAGTGACAAATCGATAATTATTCAACCATTCAAGTAGTGCCAATGCTAAAAACTGGTACTCCAGGTCGTCAAGCTCAAAACCACGATGCTAAAGATAAACAAAAAAGCAAGTGAAAAAACGAGGGCCTAGTCTTCGCTTTAATTAAATCACTCGAACTCGAGAGCAAACACTCATTTATTCAAGGGAACGAGAGAACGAGAAAAAGGGTCACGAGAGAGAAGAGAGAGAGAGAGAGAGAGAGAGAGAGAGAGAGAAAGTTGAAAGTGGAGAGAAACGAAACAATGGAAGAATTTTTACCAACGATTACGAGAAAAAGTACCCACGTGGAAAAGCTTATGACAAAGTTTGTAAAATGGTTGATGAAAAGTTGGCGTGGTTGAAAACTTTATCTCGACACGCTGACCGGATATTGAAATTCAATATTTACGGGAGAAAGTATTTCAGGACCGCGACAGTTGTTTTGTTAGACTGCAAGCCTTCCCTTTTCCATCGTAACAATCGTCACTCACTAGTCCTCGATCTCTAGTGTGTTCTACAGTTCATTAAAGTTACCATAAGATTCGAGCTTTTCTACTCAATTTCGTCGACAATCTACATGCGGGACTAAAAAATGGTTAGTAAGAAATATCTCGCCATTAAAATCATTTTAATACGAAACTTAATGCGTATTTCTACAAGCTATTTTAAATTTATGATATAACGGCTAATTTAACTTTTAAAATTTATTATATTTATTTTACACTTTGTTTAAATATAACGTATTTTCAATGTATTCATTTCTTAGTTCATAGAATTTTGCAATTTTTTATTGTCAAATACATCAAAGAGAATAAAGCATACCAACAACAAAAGATTTTATGTAATTTTTTCGTATAAAGAATGAGAGTTAATAAATATAATATATTACTAAGATATTCTTATTTGTTTAAATAAATGAAATAAGTTTTAACGTGTACAAAAAAAAATATTACTTGTTATTTTAAAATAACAAAAATAACGACTCCCCTTTTCGTATTTAATGAATTTTTATAGATCCTGTCTTTTCATTATATTCTATGGCTATCATCCTACTAAATTTATCTTTGTGTGTGTGTGTTTTTTTTTGTATTTTTGTAACCTGAAAAACCAAAAATATATGACAATATGTAAATAACTTGAACAGAACAATCACCGATTCAAAAGTAGAAATTAAAAAAATTTTCTGAATTAATAAGTTTAAAAGATAAAAGTTTACTCAAGTATTATATGCAAGTTTATAAATATTTCGGAAAGATACTTTATTAGAAGTTAAATCTAAATAAAAATTTATAGATACACGAAATACAGATTTGGGAAATAGACATACGCACCGACCTTCCCGGTGGATCCCCTCGTCGATCGAACTCTACAAATTCCTCACCAAAGGTAAAGGTCACGTTCATCAAATGGTTCTGCGTTGCAATAAAAAGCGTAAATGAATAAATATTTTAATTAACTGTGCTTGAATGTGCATAAATATTTAAGTAGAGTAATTACCTTGAAATGTGTGCCGTTGAATGGAAACATTTCTTTGCAGACACCAGTGTAGTTGTGGCCACAAATTTCTTCCAGCATATTATGCAATCCATGCGCCATTACCCAAAACGACTTCATTACGAAGCTCATCTTCGGATCTTGCCTGTATCTCTCGTAAGTTAGCTTTTCTTCTCCTGCAAAACAATATACGAATATACCCATGCAAGAATGTTTAAAAAGTTCCAGATTTTTCGATTTATCCTGCACTTTATCCAATACTCGAAATAAAAATTTACCTTTTGTTTAAATTTTAACTTGTTTAATCATAATTATTTCTGACGAATATCAAATATCAAAGTAAAATCGTGCTTTTTATAAAAGCGGTGGTGCTTTGTAAAACAAGCGACTTCAAACCTCGACAATAAACTGCGGTACACAGTTAAACCGCCTCCACCCCAGATTAAAACTAATAAAGTCAGTAGCGCTAATATCAGTTGCCTCTAGTGTTTTCAAATGCGATTATGCCGTCTGATAACGTAATGAACAAAATAAGTAATGCTTCAAAGGAATCAGAAATTACGTCTCGCAAATAAGTCTCATGAGTAAGAACTTCACAGCTTAAAGAACACAATGTCTTTGGTTGCCGTCTGCATTGTTATGAAGCAGCGTCACGGAACTCAGCCATCTGCTTTTATACTCAACTTGAGCAAGTGGTTCGAAATCACTTGTCGAGTGGCTTCGACTTGCTGAGCAAGCTCCTTCGCGTCTGGGACTAGCGGAGATTTTCTTACAAAAGCTACTTTGATTCTTCACCTTCAACTGTTTTAGCGTTTTAAGGTACTTTTTTACCGGCGATTCAATGTAATGAAAATTTTAAGGGTATTTTTTACAATTGAAGTACGAAAACAATGCAACGGTTTATACGCTGTTGACAGCAGCATTGATATGAATAGAGCTTTTTGCGAGTTCGCGTTTCAGAGCTCTAATTTGGTTTGCTTTGCAAAACATTTTATGCGGAATAACGTTACAGTTAATTAATTAAAAGTAGTGCGAATTTATTTTTACAAAATTGAAATATCATCCCGCGCATCATAAAGACCGCATAAATCGCAAAAGCTCTATTATTTAACATAAAAAACGGAACATCTTATAAAAAGGGTGACGCCACTAGCAAAGAGAAGAGAAAATTGATTTTTCTTATAAAAAGTCACAAAAAAGGCGAAACAGATAAACAACGCTGAGCGCCCTCAAAGCCAGCAGTAGCAGCTTTATTTTCTTTTTTGCTCGCGTCGTTTCTAAAAGAGAAGAGGTTAATAACGCAGCGGCAACCAAATAAATCCGACGTTCGAGCGATTAAATCCCGTTCGTATACACACATCGGACGTGTAATTAGAATCGGGTAAACGCGATTATGTGTTACGTGTTCATATAAGCGTTATACTCACTTCGTTGCTCCCGTCACTCTTTTACATGTGCGTCATTGTCAAAGCTTACCTCACACCCACCGCATAAATACGCACACTAGATCACACTCTACCTCACTATACGTCACTATTTGAAACAAAAAACAAGATTAATACCACTAACTCAACACTAGATATCGGGTACTTAACTTTTATTATATAAGACCGATTTTTTTTTTTAAATAGTCTATAAATGCGGTTTGCGGAAGATTATTTGGATTATCGTGTATGTTTCTTTTTCACATTTAATTGAGCACCGGTTGAATTTATAATTGGTTGTGTTGTCAAGTAGAATATTAAATGTTCTATAAAATAAATCTACCGAATTTTACATATATTTTAAAATTTTTTAAAATAACTTTTAAAATCGAAAGAAAGAATACTAGTATATATATGTGAATTATACATTCGAACATTTTTAATAAATTTTATTATTTCCAAAATTGTAATTTATTCCATTCGATTAGTTTTATTAATTAATTTTCTATATTTTTTAAAGATAACTTAAGATAATTTAAGATAATAAAACCAACATTTCGAAAAAGATTCAATAAAAGTAGTCGTTTAAATCTGTCTACTACTGAGTAATGATCAAAACGTTTATCTTATGTCTATTACTGCTTTCAAATTGTATTAAAATATATTCTATATCGGAAATTTTAATTCGTAAGAATTGTCTTCACCTTAAAAAATAAAAATTATCAAAAAAATAGTCGAACACAATTAAGAATCAATAGAGGAAACAAATTCTGACCGAGTAATTCAATCCAAGAACTAAAAAAAAGGCAACATTAACTCATATTTCTCTAACAAATTTTTGCAAAATATACGTGCTCGTTGACTTTGGCGTTAATGGACACTCGACAAACGAAAGTTTTTGTTATCGCATTTCTACGTGTGTGCCTGCACAGTCATTCGGTGTCGTTAAGTGGAACCGAGAGAGTGATGAGTCTCGCACGTATGTGTCGAAATTGACGCGACCATTCGCTGTTGCAACTAGTCGAAAGAGAGAAAAAAAGAAAGTCCATTTATACGAAAACTAGAGTTAACTTACGAGTACAATTGTTAAGTGGTCATACATGCGTGATTGATTTCATTTTTTTTTTTTTTTTTGTATGATAAAAGTTCATAAAAGGAGAATAAGCTATAGCATTGATAAAAATGATAACGTGATCTACTCTATAATCTAATTGGAAATAATTTTTTAATTTCTATCTTTTTCAGAGCCACTGATATTAATAACTATTACATTCACAAATTAAATAATTGTATTCAGTGCATTATGTTTTTAGGAAAATATACTCTTCTAGCATTAAAACAATTTCTATTCTAATAAAATATTGAGTTGATAAAGTTTTTCTTTTTCACATATGCTACTTTACAGACTATTATTTTCTTGTAAATTACGTGAAATAACAATTATTGATTAAATTTTTACGAGGCTCATTTGACAGATGTCATATTTTAATAGGTACTTTATTTCATAAAATAAATATTATAAGAATTATGTGATAATTACTTTAACTTGAGTTCTTTGAATTAGAAATTAATACTTTGAAACAAAATTTTTCCTTTAAAAAAAATTGGCTATTTTTAGATTTAAAATTTAAATGAAATAAAACTAAAAATCTTTAAAACGTGATTAAAAAGAACTTGAATATATTCAGAAACTTAGAATTCCAAAATAAGGCCAAAAGTAGCAGTAAAATGTTTATCTATTTACAGAAATAGTCTCAATAGCGGATCCTTTGCACTTTTTCCGCGAGTTGACTACCGTACATATACGTACACGAACAGCAAGAGCTACGCGATGAAGCAGCGCAGTAGTACGAATGCGTCTGTAGTCAGACCTCCTTCCGATCTGTTAAACACGTGTATACGAGCGAGTAAGTCTTTTTGCCTTCGCTGTTTCGACGTTTCTTATATGCATCACTTCATGGCGCGAGATAAACTGTGACTCCCGTATCGATATAAAAGTGAATACATTGCGTTTGCCGAGGAAGTCAATCGAGAAATTCAAGTAAAAACATCTCTATATATAAATGATTTGCAGTAAACATAATACGTAATCGATAGGAGAATGACTGATCATCATCGATCAATCGATTGCACTACCTTGTTTTCGTAATCTAACTACAAGTTCAAAGTAAGATTAGGGTATACAGTGAAGTCAATCGATACCATTGAATTCTCTAAAATTATGCTTTCAGTAATTAAAACGGATCTTGCACGTAGACTGGAATTTGAAATTATAATTTAAATAAACAGTAGCTGCAACTACGAATAAGACAATATTTGCTTTACTTAATGAAATAAACAACGTAACAATCTTAAATATACAAACATCCAGCCGTACTTAAATTTTGTTCTTTATGGAATAATTGTTTCGCCAAAAGCAATTTATACGTACACGTGCATATGAACAAATATGCTTTCATACAAATAAATGTATAGGCACTTTTTCTAAAAAAGGGTAAAATGATAATTTATTTTAGAACTTGGCTCGAGTAAAACAAATGTATTACGTATGATTTAGAACTTTCCGATGCAGTTTCGTCGTTTCCGCTTTCTTTTTTTAATTCTCGTTAACAAACTTTGCTCGTGAGCACGCGAATGCTTGACTAACTGCTAATGCATAGTTATACGAATTATAAAAAATAGTGCGACATTTATTCACGAAGAGTCGATAGAATGCGTGGACAAGTTTTGCTCGTCAGTAGTATGCACATGTTCTTTAGAGTTTCACGAAAAGCTGCGAAGTAAAGTAAATCCATCCGCAGATAAAGACAAACTAATCGAAGTGCCGTGTACAACCCGAGGCGTCTCTGGTAGAAGGGATCGCACAAAAGAGTGCGACGAAGACGTCGGAGTAAAGTCCTTACCGAGAGTCAATTCGGGCCAAAGCGAGAGCGCACGATCCGCTTTGATGGTCCGTCCGACTCCGAACAATGGCCCGTCCAATCAGTGAAAGCTCCCGTGCGCGCAAGTCTTGATTGCAGGGATGGCAATTATGGCTAGGGATAGAATCGATGTCTCCGACTACATAACGCATATTCCTAATGAATTAACAGGGCGCAGCGATGTCCTTTGACTATCCGCTGATCGCGTGTCCCATGTCGGTTATTCGCATGTAAATCAGTTCCTAAATATTTGCACCAGCTCGTGCCAGTCTTCGGCACTTCGCTGTCCGTTCTTTCCGTTTCTTAGACGATGCAAATAGGACAAGCCAAGCTCCTGAGTGCAGAACTGTAAAGAGGATGATCTGGAACACTGTCGGTAGATATTCCTTCCACTTGTACCTTCAGACAGCTGAAGACTACGTAAGCCACCGATATACCATAAATGTCTTCAATGAAGTTTTTGAGAAACATTTAAATGTAGGCCAAATCTTCTAAAGCTAAACGAGTATATTTCAAAAGGATATACTCTTACCACGAATAATAAAAATGCAATTTTAAGGAAAACATTGGAAAGGACATTTCTCCTGCTTGATTCGATTGTCAAAGCTAATACAAGAATAAATTGCTGAGAGATATAATATTCCCGTTGAACATAAGATAAAAGGAAAAAAGCAGATAAAATCATATCTTTTTATTTTATCGTCGCCGCATGTTTAAACCGTAAAAAATAAAATTTTCGATTAACGGCAAAACTAAAAATGGTAAATTAGTCGACATATGACGCTGTATATGATATATCGCAGAACGCAAAAGTCAGCAAACACTTTTCCTTTCCTAAGAAAAAAATGTAGCATTACAATACAAAGAGTCCACAACCATTTTAATTACTACGCGTATGTATAATATAAAAATCCACGTAAAAAATTAATTACTCGTGCAGAAAACTGCGCAAAAGTAAGTAAAAATATTTTATGTACAACTCATTATTTTACGAGTATTTAAAATCATGTATCTATATTTCACAAATAAAAATAATATCTTAGGAAAATACTTTAAAAATTTAATCATTTCAAAAAATGCCTTGAAAAGAAGAAAAAATAATAATAATCAGAAATGTGATTTTCGCATATTTCCTCGTTGGCGTGAACCAATATTCATGAACCATTTTTCCATCGAACGAAGTTGGCTTTGTAACGACAACCTCTTTATCCACGTGTACATCCCGAACAACGTACTTCATCATCGAGAAACGAAATTTTTCATTCGTCAGCGTGTACATGTGTGTACGTATTAGAGAATCTCTAATCGATATGAATCGCGCGCAGCAGCTGCCGATGAGGCATCTTTTGAATAATCAAACGAAACTTGACTTTTTCGCGCCTCGATTTCCATGATCTGGCTCGAATATTTGAAGGCGAACGATAAATAAGTTATACATGCGGTACATGCTAGAGTCTTTTATTTTTTCGCGATTCTAATGACACACCAGTCGTGTTATACTCCCACTTTCGAATTCTGATATTTACGACTCGCGCTATCGGGGACGGGTCCTTAATCGCGTTTGTCTCCCCCGTGCATGTGCATTCGAACGATATCCACGCAAAAGCTAGAATACGCATAAAAACAATAGCACTGGAATAACGATGAAAAAATGCGCGGTTTACTCGCTATAAAATAACGTCATTCGAAATATGCATGCATTGACAGAAAAAGCGTGAAATTACTCATTGAGAAATGATCAATTTAGGATTTTCATAACGAACGAAATTTCACCATTTTCCCAAAAATGAATGTGTCCATTTATTCTAGGTAATTGCATTACATTCGAATAAATCAGGAAACAATTTTTTATCGTAAACTTTAGTTAATAACTTACTACCTGATTATATTGTAATAATTAATTACTTTCATCGGTCTTGCGCGATAGAAAATTTAAAACTTTTTTTTTAAATTTAAAGTTATGTAATTTAAAAATTTTACTATAAAAACACATCATTTTCTTTTTATAAAATTAATTTAGCTTTATATTTTTCTACAAGTGTTCCGAACTATATTATTTAGGCCTAAATTGTAATAGAAATGAAAAATCTTTAATCTGGCAATTGTACTCCTATTTTTAAATTATTTTTAAGTAATCAACTACTTTATCAGAAAGTAGAGGTTTACTCTGGATTAAGTACAAAGCATTTGTTATTATTGTAATCATTCTTACAATGGACAAAAGTACGGAATAACTCGGATTATATTTTAAATTCCTATATTTTCCATGAAAAGCATCTTCCTCGTAATACAGTTTTATGATTTGTATATTTCAGTTTTGTTGTTCACTTATTATATGTCGTAATAAAAAACGAAAGCCTCATATCGAATGAACAGTTAAAAACACGAAACTTTTAAACGATTAAAATTAACTCTTTTCAAACAATGCACAAACCGTGAATATCGATGAAGTATTCAAATTTGTTTCGACAATGATATTTTCGTTTTGAAAGATTATAATGTTTCGTGATTATGAATAAAAGATTTTTTCCACATTTTTCTCGTATCTTTAACTTCAAAAAATTATTTGATGTTCAGTTCTTTAAATGTACTAAATAGTTTTTCCCGAGAACTAGAAAAATCACAACCAGAAAATATGTAGGAAAATGTATATAATTTTGAAGTATTGAATTAGGAAGATATGCGGGTAAATTTGTATTACTTTCGTATTGTATTTATTTGTAAACTTCAAATAAATCGTATATTTTTTGAAGGTATGAGATGTCAGTTAAATGGATTTTCTTTGCACGAAAATCTTTATTAATGCTTTTGACATTAAAGTATTTGAAAAGAAATCAAAGCTACGTAAAAGACGCACCATTTATAATATATTCTATTTATGAGAATTCAGTGGAATTAGATTTAATTTTCAAAAAATTATCGTTTCATTCCAGATCGTCATAATTTGGAAAAAAAGTAATTGAAGATAAGTAAAAAATTTTAGAAGCAGATATTTCTGCTTTAATTGTAAACGTATACTATTTTACAATCTGTGTGGTTATACTAGTAGACAATTAATTAAACGAGCCAAAGGATAGGTGAACTCACCGGTACAATTGGGATACCCAGGCAGCTTGTAACTAATGTCCTTGTCGGTCTCCCAAGGTAAGGTGCAGTTGAAATTGAACTGCCAGAACTCGTTGAACCAAGGATTACGCGTGTTATTGAATGGGTGGAGAGAGAGATAGTAATTGTCGAATTCAGCGACGTAGGGGGAGTGAATCCGTATGGAGAGACTGCCCCAGGCTTCGCTTTCTAAGTCATGAACAACATCGTCGCGATCTGCCCAGCCATCGCTGCAAACAAAACGATAATTTCAGATTGAATGCCTGCTCGACTCTTTAAACTACTTTTTTATATTTAACGCTGTTGGCTGTTTCGCTTTAGTGCAACAACGACAACTATTATGCATTAGAATAGTTGCACAAAGCTTTGCATCGATTAAAAATATTCGATAATATTGAACTATTGTGTATTTCGGAATGCTGAAGGCAAATTATCACAAGAAAACGTTTGCGCTGCATTTTCATTTTTTCAAATATTTAAAGAAGCAGAAAAATTAAAATTTTTTACATTCATAAATATTATTACATTTGTGAGAAAATGTTGTGGTATTTACATTAAATATTATAATAATAATAATATTTATATGTGCAGCATATTTACGGTTTTCAATTGCAGATTAGATATATTATTATCATTATTCTACTGAATGCAATCTACGAAGATCAAAATTGTGTTAAATTTAATATTGAGAATTATTAAAAAAGACTAGGGTATTGATCAGATGAATAAAAATAATAATAATAATCAATTATAAAATTTTAAAACTATTTTTTAATATTTTGCCAATAAAATTGCTCGATACCGTCACTAAAGATAGCTTAATAAAAAAACTTTATAATAAAAAGGCTTATTCGTCAATTTATACGATAACATTAAATTATAAAATTTTTGAATTATTTGAATTATTTTACAAAAAATAACTTAAGATTTTCTACTTTGAGTTTAGCATTCACCATTCAAATTTATTAGTTGCAACACAAGTCATTTCTTAATACTAATATATTTATAAATTTTACTTTTTATTAATATATAATAACTTTTTATAATATAAATTTTAATTTTATTACTTTTATATAATAAATAATTATCCTATTTTTTAACATCAGTTAACATAATTCTACTCTTTATTAGTCATGAATTTTAAATAATTTTTGTAAGTTGTACGTATTATAGAAAGCACATAGAACAAGAAGCCTTCATTTTTACAAGCATAATAGTATTAAGCTTGAAGTATCATGGGTATTCCCTAAATTTCGTTTTATAATTACTTTGAATCACTCAATTATAATGAATCTTTATAATATTTTATAATACAATTTTATCAATATAATTGGATATTTTAAATATAATAATTTTCTATAATACTAACTTTAAACTACAACTTTTATGTGCTAAATAAAAAATAGTGATTATTTTTCTATTTTTACAATAATAGCCTCTATTTTAATATTAATTTTTTTTAATTATACAGTGTAACGAAGAAGTTGATATAAACAAAATTAATTTAGCGCTAATCTGACATTTTTTACAATATTTTTATTAAAATGAATTCAGAATTTCAGAATATATGTTCCATGTAATCATTTGAAGAATAATTTATGAAAAGAGAACGTGAATTTAAATTGAACTATCAGCAAAGTTTTCATCTGCTAAAAGATGAATATAGGTTATGAAATTAGTAATTTATAATTCAATTATAGAGAATATCAGATTATGTATGTAAATTGTAAGAATTTGAAAAAAATTATGTATGTTTATGTACAAATAATCTATTTTTGAACGATAAGTTGGTCGGATTAAATATTAAAATCAATTCAATCCCTAAGTTGTAGTTATAGTTGTAAGAAAACAGTATGATATACATTTTTAATATTATTTTATATAATATATGTAATCAAGTTTTATCGATTCTACGATGAACAAACAATTAAATTGATATCAGAAAATATTTTCACGAATACTATCGGAATCGAATCTACTACTATAGGAGAATATATAATCATTTTCTTTAGAAATATTTGATTAGTAATCAATATTGAAATGTTTATATGTATGACTTGTATGTTTAATAGATGAAGGATGTAATTCAGTAATCGAAATCGATATTAATACAAATCTAAATATACATACTTACATATATATTGATTTCTAATGCGATAACAATAATACTAATCCAATCTCAATATCTGCAATTTGAACGCATATTAATAGTGTGCTTTATTAACTGTTCAATAAGCCAATAAAGTTTATTATGTTTTTTTATTTTCAATTTTTAATGAAATTTATATAGCAATTAATAATAAAACTAATTCGTGCACAATGATCTCATATTAAAAAGTCTTCAAAATTATTACAAAATATCTTTAAAATTTTTACATGATTTCTCTTTCTATATAAATCATTTAAAAGTGTAGAAAAATTTTTCTACGCTAAAAAATATATTTTTGTTACAATTCATAGAACATTATAACTTCTGTTTTCTATCGACAACTTTAACTTTCTTTAAAAAAAAAATACAATAAGTTTTCTCTTTTCTGGAACGATGCTCCTATAAATTAAAAATATTAATAGAGTTATAAGTTTATCTTTATTTAACAATAAATATAAATGTCACAATTAGATACTATTTTTAATTGATCTGATCTTTCTAAAATTAAAAAAATTGACATTATTAATTAGAGAACGTTTATAAAAAGAAAAAAAGCACCGAGTATTTCAGTATTTTACACTCGAATCTTGAAGTTACAATAATCATGCATCAGATGCGCCGTTCGCGGACTCAATATACTTAATTTTTGGTCTTTAGAAACACTGGCATGTAATGTTTCTAGCTTGGGCTCCGCTTTTTTCCAAGAGCCATCCGAGACCAAGGCATAGAAAGAGAAAAGCCGTTGTGGCATTCGCCGCTTCTCTGTTCGCCGCAGGACATACACACACAAGAATATACTCTTATATTCTTTTCAAACTGGCATTATATACGGGGTGTTCCATCTGCTTGAATAAGGAAAGTAAGCGTGCGATATTACACAAGCAAAATACTCCGTCGAATACTTTGGATCTCAATACTTTTAAATTGAAAATGTCCAACTTTAATTTTCTGAAATTCTTACGATGATTCGAAGGGAAAAGTATAAGCGCTAAAACTTAAAAAAGTTTTAATGCAATAATTAAGTTTCAGAATCATTAATCGTATTCAATGTAGTTTTATAGTCTCCGGCATAAAACAGCGGAAAGTGGCTAGAGCATCGATGTTAGAGTATTGCCAATGAAGCAAAAACAAATTATTGATTCTTAATGAAAAACTTTTTCACGGTAAGATTTTATCAAAAGAAGCATTTTAAAACTTGCATTTTTTAATAATAAAACTTAGAAATATAGAAAAACTTTTCGCTACTTTAGAAACACGGAATAAGGCGTAGATACATACGGGAAATAGCCTCAGGACACTGCCTCGGCTTTGGGAACGCAAACGAATGCAATAGTAGTCGTGCAATAGTGTCCAATGGAGACGATGTCAACTAATATACGCCAGTACATTTGCGAGAAATAAAAAGGCATATAAATGTGTACAAACACAGCCATTGAAACGCACACCTAGGCAAACGAATTCACTTTCAGTTACTCTTGCCATTTAAATTCCACTCATTCACAACGTTTCTTCTCAACTTCTATTCAACTGCGTTGCTTCTAGTCTTTCTTTTAAATTTTGCCTCGGTGAGTCACTTTTTTCGATTCTTTTTTTTTGTTCCTTTTGTGCTACTTTGATTTAATTGCTCGTCGGCGTACCCGTTTCTTCTCTGACTTCAATCAGATTAAATAAAAATTTATTTCGTAAAATTTTAGGTGTAACATTGTTCTATCGGAGCGTTACGCGAAATATTCGGTTAATTGCTAAAACTTCTTTTTATTAAAAATACGTTAAACTCTACTCGAATGAAATCTTATCCATAATTCCAAACTATTAAAGTGTTTGTTGGAATTTCATTATGTTTCACTTGAATAGTTTGGATACTACGTCTCGAGCATTGTCCTAATGTAAATATAAGCATTATTGTATGGCAAAGAAGATTACTAATTATTTGGATAGCCCGAAGTCCAATGAAACCGTAATAAAGTACAATCAAGTATATTCTTGTCACTCGTTAATAATCACATTTCGATCCCTCGATGGTGATTCTTGCACCAGGGAAGCAATTAAGCAGTGCAAGATCAATGTGGGATTTTTTATTTTTTCCCTTTCATCTTCACCACCATTGCAATGTCGAATGATTCTTTCCTGGACTCTGCGAAAGCTCCAAGCTTCAATCGATCTGCATCAACACATCATCACTCGCTTACTCGTTAATAAGAGGCGAAGTAAAGCCGCAAAGCAGTCGCGCGGAACCTTAAGATTATCGGCATTAATGAACTTTTCTTTCTTGGTTCAATGCAAATCGGGGAAACGGCAGCACGTGACTTTCGTAAACACGATCTTCAAAAGCTCGGCGCGTTCACTGGTCAAAGGCTTCTAATGCCACGCAAGAGCCTCCCTTCCACGATCGCAGCAATCAAATTTAATACTTTGCTCACACGAGGCTGCCACGACGCCACGCACGCAGTGTAAGCCATTGGAGAATTTTGTGCTCAGCTTTTCTACAATTCAATTTCCAAGCCGGGAACGTTGCCTGCACTTGTGGGAAGAAGCGCGCGCTTAACCAGAAAATTCAGCGGATTATCCAAAAGGTTTTTGTGTGCGGGAACTGGAGATTAAAACCGATAATCCCTAAAAGCGTACTCTTTGGTTTAGTAAGTTGTTGGTATCGAATATATATTTTGACATCTTAAACAATTAATTTCTTTTTATGTTTATTTATCAATAATAAATTATAACATACTTTCACTTTCTGTGAGAGTCGGGGAAACTTATTCTAGAAACATCTGGATAAGCACGTGTATAAAATTATAATGTAAATTATCGATTAAATTACGAAAAGTTGACGAATCTAATAAGATTTTATAACTGATTCGCAATAAAATATAAAATTAAGGATATTTTAAGTGTTGATCGTTGATTGCTTCTAGTATTTAAAATAAAATATAGCATTCTAACATCGAAGATAAAAATATATCAATAAATTTTCTTCATTCTGATATTTTATAACTATAATTGTTTAATTTAAAAATAAAAAGTTATTTTCATTTCATGACCAAGTCAAACCAGCTTATCTAGATAAAGTTTCAAGTTCCTTAAAATTTATTTCAACTAAAAATTTTAATAATATGCTCGTTTAAGATTGATGTATCGATGTCATTTTGATTCAATTATTACATTTAAAGTATATGCTCGTTTTATCATAAACTTTTAACGCATTATTTGTAAAATGTATAAGGCTATCCATATTTTATAAAATTAACTTTTTATTCAATTTGCTCGTCAAATATTTATTATAGGTCATAAAAGTAAAGTAATGATAATCTACATATATTTCGAATATTCCCTGCGCTTAGAATGTAGTTTTAAATTCACACTATAAAACAGCCACATTCCGCACATAAAAATTATATGTATTTCACGTATTTTTAAATAAACTTGAAGTGATTCTTATAAGATTACTTGTATTTGCGTAAAAATATTCAAACTTATTAAAAATTATTAAAAAATTTTATCGGTTATTATCGATTATTTTTAATAATAGTACTGCGTCTTTATAGATTATTTCACAAAAACTATAAGACTTCTACTATTTTTCTTGTTATTCAATGAACATGAGCTGACATTGGACCAATGTATATAAGTATAAACTGCGGTACTCTTAGCCTAAACCTCATGACCCCATGATGACCTGTGGTCCAAGCTAAAGATGAAAATTCGCTATCCATAGATACGTGACCGCAATTACGAGCTTCCGACTTCCGTAACTGAGTAACTGAGTGGACCATAAGATAACAGGCCAGACAGAAACGGAGTCAGGAATCGCGGCAACGAGTTCCCACAAGCTCGTCACGAGACATTCGAAAGCACGACAAGTATAAAAGAGAAGGAAAACGCGAGAGGTAGATGCTTTCAGATTTCCTCCTTATAACTAACTTCCGTTCGTTGGTTCGTTCGTACGAACTCGCGACTAAAGTCCTTTTCCTCTCTCTTATTGCCTCGTCCGTTTCTCCGCGCAATTCTTTAATTTTTCGCTTTCCAGCTCATTTTCTTCGATTCCTTCACACTCTGGATACTCTCGGCAAAGGTACTAAGAGACAAACGCAGAACAGATATACTTTTCCTCGAGCTTGGCTCCTCGAATCGACATCCTGCCGATCGTTCCTCTGACTTCTTCCATCTCATCTTTTGCTTCTTTCTCAATCTAGTTTCGTTTCGTTGGATTCATCGTGCCGGATTTAGCTAGATAGTGATGTAATTGCATTTGCTCCTTACTGAAAAAAAGTTTCGTTCTCCTCGACTCTTGTCGAAAGTCAACAAAAGCGTAAAAGGAAGAAGAAAAAGAGGAAAATCGCGTTTTTTGCTTTTTTTATTATAAGCGCTAATTAATTCAATAGACCATTCCTTGCAAACATTATACAACACTTTTCTTTTTATGATATCTTTATTCTCTGTATAGTTGTTTTATCTGTAATTTTTATTGCGCTTTTTCTACGTCTATTCATTGTTATTTTCCTTGCACTCGTTAAAAATTCTGCTAAAAAATAAAGATTCAATTTTTTCTTCGATATGTGATGATCATTTAGGTTTCACAAAAAGAGTACTTAACAATATTTTATATTCAAGATCCATAAACCTCTTTAAAATAAAAGAAAATTTTTTACTCCACTTTGATTTAAAGGCACTTTAAATATTTTATTGTAAAAAGTGGAGGAAAACGATGAATAATGTCTAAAAAAAATGACGGAACCAAACGCTTAAATCTCTATTACATTCTTCTCAAGTTAGGGAGCTCTTTTTAATCATTTGAAAGAATTTTAAACACTTGTGGAAACATTTATTTCTTTCAGTTGATTCATAATACAAAGCATTAAAATGAAAGTTTTTAAATGAACGTCTTCTAACTATCAAGTGACAGGTTGCAATTCTCTTCGTATTATAAAAATATAATTTTAAAAAGTTCGTTAAAAGTTTACTTTTTTTAGTAAAATTCATAAAAATTAATGAAAATAATTGAGTTTTATATAATTTCTATTATCAAATTTATTATCAAATTTAATTATATGTATAATTCTATTACAAATAAAATGTAAGAATCAATTTTGTTTTTATTGTAAAAAAAATTACAATAAAGATGTATTTTTTAAATCATTAAGAATCTAAAAATGATAAATTTTGTTGTAAAATTGAGATCTATAAGTACTTTTTTCTAGAAGATTACAATGTTACTTACTAAACCGAGAATTTATGTAATTTCTTAGAAATAATTAAGGATCTACAAGAAAATTTCTAAATTATATTGTATGACACTAGTGATCGAGTAATTACAAAATTTGAAATAACATTCTTCTTATGATTAAACATTCATACTGATCAGTTAATAAATAAAAATTTAAGTCTTTAACATCAATTAAAAGTTTAATATTTTATAACAAAAGATATGACGCAAGATATTTGTATTGCATATAAAACTTAAATGACATCAATAACTAAATCTTAAATTTATGATGAAACTTAATTAATAACGAAAGCTACTGCGCGACAAATATAAATTGGGCCACATTAAAAAATAATATCTACTGTACAATGAAATTCTAAAAAGCTTGATTATATTGAAATTATACGTTATGAACTTTCATCAGAAATTAAATACTAATATAATCTTAGGATTAAGTAATAGTTTAAGTAAGCACATATTTAATTAAAATAGAATGTTAGATATTCAAATGAAAATTCCATTCTACGGTAGGATGAAATAGACTACTCAACTAAGGATAAGTTTTTGTTATAAAGTAAAAAAGTCAATAATAAAGAATCAATTTGGCAGTAAATTAAAAATTAAATTACGTTTTGCTCGTATTAAAATTTATTTTGGTATAAATATGCCGAAATGCTAAATGGCATTTATACATTTATACGAGAAAATATTTTATGCACGCGCGCGCACACATGAGTTTGTGTGCATATATGTACATGACATGTAGAAGGATCGCCTCTTAAAGGGTGAATAAATGAAAATGTAGAGGGGATTCCATTATACACGAGCCGGCGTACAATCACGCAGGACTTATATTTTACACGAGTAATCAGTATGTATTAGACTACCCATTACGTGTATATATTCTTATATTTGAGACTAAAAAAATTGTTTTGTAATTTACGCATTTTATTATTAAGAGTAACGCTTTTAATAGCAAATAAAAAATTTCTTAAAGTGTATCGATTATTATAATTAAAATAGTGCATTATAATATCGTACAGTGATTGACGTAAACTGAAAAAATATTATTTCTTGTGCGTAAAATAAAACAAATAATATCTGTAAGAGATTACAATTTAATTCAAACATTCGATACATTTTAATTTTCCAACTAATCTCGTTCCGTCAATCATTAAATATTCAAAATGCTGCATTTACAAAAACGTTGATATTTATTTCGTTGCATCTATTTGATCAATAAGGATACAATTATCAATTATCAGAAAAAAAATAAATTACTAAACAACCAAAATATTCAAGCTTAGCGATTCAATTACTTGCATATAAAAAACAAAGTTTCGTTTCTATTTTTCCAAAAAATTATAAATACATGTACAACAATTAAAGGTTGAATCCAAAAAACGGTCACATCGGAACAGCGTTTTTGATCAATTTTCCCATAATCGCGTTATCGCTTGAAAGTTCCGTCGCGCACTCACGGCACTCCTGACTAAAGAGCGCGAACTAAAATGCTAAACGAATTATTTGTCTTTTCACTTACCTGCCAACGAACACAAAACGACCCGTTAAGTTCATTCTCTTTGAGGCCTCCATCAAATGTCGCACCGTGAAGCCCTCGCAGAAGCAGACGACGACGTTGGCCGCGCGATCCTGATCGAGATTCGCGATGACGGCGTCAAAAGCCGATTCGTCGGCCGTCGTGAGGATTGAGTCCTCCCGAGCGACGCACACGCCGTTCCTCTCGGCCAACTCCCGGAACGCCTGGATTCCGCTGGTCCCGTAATTCTCTGCAACCCAACAATCTCCATTTTTTACGATCCAAGCAATGCCACTCCGGGCTCAGATATTGTATTAAGAAATGTAAATTGCAAGTCCAGCTACAATTATTGGAAATACCGCCGGTATGTTTTAGATTTCCATCTGCAATTGTTTTCCAAGATTTTTCTTCATTTTCGGAGAAACGCTTATTTCAAAATTTAAGTCATTCAAATGTATTCACAAATTGTGTCAACTGCAGTATCTTCACGTAAGCTGACATTACATTTTAGACGCAACTATCATCGTGCAAGTAAAGTGAATTATATAAATTTAAGTCCATTATTCGTGAACATAAGCAAGTTTTAATTGCTGTTCTTATAAAAAGTAATTATGAAAACCTTTGCTCTCGCTATAAATTTGGTAAAGTTAAGTTAAATATTGTCACGTATGATGCTAACGCGGATACTTCGTGCCACACACTACACCGCGAATTCCTTGCTCAACATGAAAGAGCTGCGAACAAAAGGACACACCGCGTTCCTCAACAACAATTTAATGTACAAAGCTTACATCAGTCTCAGAATGATCAACATAACCGCGAGTTCGGAGCACTAGATAGGTGGTGAAAATCAGTCGTTCCGCCCAAGATCCTCGATAAAGCGGCCACCTCAATAGAGTTACATAACATATAAATAAACAACGTTTATTAATAATTAGAATGAGTTATATAAGGATATAAAACGATCCCGAGGCAGTCAGAATATCAATTTTTCATAAGAGTTCTATTTGCTCACTTACATCACTTATATACATATACAGTCTTGCATAACAATATATAACATGAGATAACAAAGGTTATATCTATTCAATTATATAAAGAAGCTGGTCAATGTATAAATATTACTGAATAAATATTTTTATAAATATTAACATTATCCCAATTTTTCGCCCGTTAAACCTGATTCCTTTACACAATTTTTTATTTCAAATTTGATATTACATAATTTTAGAAATATTTTCTTAACGAACAAACACGTTTTTACAATCGAAGTTTCTGTTAAATTTTTAGTTTTCATGAGATCTAAAGCAATCAAAATTAAAAATAATCATATTTTAAACGCCAAATTATGTATTCACTCTTACGTCATTCACGTTATGTACTTTAATTTTTCAAAAACTATATAAACTGAAAATTCATCACTGATAAATTTTCAAAATTATATGAATATAAAATTATTCCACCTTTTACCATTTAAATTTACATAACTCTTTTGTTTGTTATAAAATGCTTTTACGTAATTTAAGCTACAATTTTAATACATATTACCTTTAGAAACTTATTAATACGCTCATTTTATAAAAAATTAATTTTACTACCTTTTTCTTTTTAACTAATAAAAAAAAATATAAAATTTTATAAGAATCTAAAATAACAATAAAAATTAAATTTCATCATCATCACCCAAAATAAGATATTTTATTTGATACATTAAATATTTTTATTTCTAATTTCATAAAATAAATTTTATCATTTGATTTTTTGTCAATCATTTATATGTTTTTGTATCGATTTTATATGAAATAAGTATATTAAACATTAGTAATATAAAAGAATTATTACTTTTTAGAATGTTATCTCTACAACTTCACTATACTTACTTATTATATATTATGATTTGCATAATCTCACAATTAGCTGAGGGTATAAGTAGACGAAATTAAAAGTAATTCATGCACGTTAACCATTTGGCATGTCACGTTTTTATATGCAAGTATAAGTAGATAAAGTCAAAATAGTTCATTTTCATTATGCATTTTTTTATATCATTATTTTTATCAGTACAAAATTTTTTGTAACTGGAATTCGAAAAAATAAATAGTTGAATTTTAAAACAAAAACTTTATTTTAAATACATAAAAGAATAAAATCTTATTAGTTATTCAATTATTTAAAATATTACCATATTTATAAATACTTTTAAATACAAATAATAAATAAAGTTCAAGAAATTTTAAGTACACAAAAAAACAATTTAAATAGTATATACGAATATAATTTCTTCTGACATAAAAATAATAAATTTTTTGTTCAATAAAAATTATTTGTTAGTAAAAAATTTTTTAATAACTATTTTATTTTTTATTGTTTATATATACACATAAAAAAATGTTTCATTGCTTCTTGTACGTATTTATTTTATAAAGTAGAATACAAAAGTATGAAAAGTACATTGGTATTTAGAAAATAAATATTAAGGTGATATTTAAAGTTAAGTACATATAAAAATAATTAAAAATCATTTTTAGGCGTTATTTTGTAGGATCACAATAAAATAATTCTTACGTTTTTTTATTTGTAATTTAGCAAAATAACTTAATAATTCCATATTTTTAAATACCTGCAAGAGTATTGTTTTTTACACTTTTAATTAATATATTTAAAAACACTATCTATAAAAAATAAAGATTTTTTTCAATTTCTTAAAAACTGCGTACATAATTTTGAAACTAAAAATATTGCCAAGGTTTCGAAAAAATAAGGATGAATAAAAAAATGTAAACTATAATTTAGTAACTTTAATTAAGCTTTTTCTCAGTTACCTGCGAAAAACTTAACTTTACTAATACAATTATGCATTTCGTAGCACACACTTTTCAAGATATTGCTTCTCCTGCAATGACTTTTTGATTCGCGCTTTTTTATTGTAAAAAAAGTTTAGTATTTATCCATAGAATTTTATCCAGTTTATCGGCTTCTCGAAAATAGGAAATAATCTCCGGCAGGCGCAGTCGTCGCCAACCCCCTTCTTCCTGCGGTTCGTGGACTTTGGCTTCCTACGGTGCGCGGTTAAATTGAAAAGGCAATTACGACAACCACCAATGGAGATTTTATCGGGCCAGCCATATTTATGCACAAACTTCAGCCAATAGCTGTCTTGCGGCTATATCGGAACGACTAATTCGCTTTGCCAGATTATTTCCGATGTAGGACCAAGAGTTCCGTTCCCACAAACGATTTCTCTGTGGGTCCACGGATCCTGAAATCTTCAGCACTACTTTGGTCTTTCTCTACCATATCGGTACTGTTTTGCCACGGAAAAAACTAGATTTGTACATTACGAACTCAAGTCAATGGATTCTTTAATACAATTATTTAAACAATTTTTATGCATTTTCTTCGGTAACAATGCGAGTCGTTGCTTTTATTTAATTCTTTTTATTGATTGATGGAAAATAAATTAACTTAAAACGCGAAAGACAAACACAACTTCTTTGTATTTGCTCAAAAATTATTATTTGTTATTTCGCACGAAAAATTTAAAAGTCTGCGTTTTTTTATTCATCTACCAAATTGAAAATAATACTTTCTTATTACCTAAAAAATGAAATAATCCGTAATCCTATTTATTTATTAGATTTTATATTCATATTTTTTATTATTTTCAATTTAGATTTTTTAGATTTTTCTATCATATTACACATTACGTAATTATTAAAAAAATCAGAAAAATTAAAAATTTACGTCGAAATTATTAATTTTTAAAGAATTTATGCATTTTTCAAAAAATTACAGATTCCAATCGTGTTTCCAAGTTTTACCGTATATTTATACACTTTTATTAATTATACATATCAAATTTGTGTTTAAAAAAAGTATCAACTTTATAATGTACGGAGTAGAATATCAGGTCTGAATCATCTAATAGATTTTTCGGGCCATAGCTTATTTACCTGCACAAACTTGATTAAATGGTAGACTTATCAGTTAGCCCCGTTTCATGATGTTAACCGCGTTATTGTTTTCGTCAGCACAATGATCTGACACTTTTTGTTTATAAACGACGTAAATTCATTACTTTGAGGTATAAGGAAACGAGATAACGTTAATGGATTTTTGGTTATCGAAAACTAATGTTCTAGGGTGTATTAAAACTTCATCCACATGTAACGATATAAGTTGCATGGAAGCTTCTGTTAGAAATTACGAAATATTTATATTCAGTAAAACAAACCTGGCTGTGATCAGACCAGTTTATATAGTTAAAAATTACTAACTTATTTGAGTCATTTGTAAATATAATATAAAAACAATTTACTTCACTGATTTAAAGTATCGTTTATATGTTAATCTAACTTGGTATAATGTTATGCACAAATAGATAAAATAAAATTTTACAAATGATTAAGACTTGGTACTTATCTATTAATAGTTTATGTAACTATATGAATTTATAATTCCAAATAAAACTTTAATGAAGATTTCACAATTAAGCGCCCATTAAAATATCATCGTAAATATATACTAAATTTGTCTTAAGGTGATAAGATATGTATATATATCAAATATATAAAATTTAATTTAAAAAAATATATTAAGACACAATAACTTATTAAATATTTAAAGGAATAGTAAGAATAAAAATTTTTTATCTTGCAATTTTATATTTAAATATGCGAATCATTATATATTTTTTCTTATAAAACAAGTATTACATGTTTGAATTTCCGCATTTTTCTCATAATAGAAAAAATTCTAATATTCATTGCGCATTATATTATACAAACGTTAAATATTTTTCTTTTGAATTTACATTAATTTTAATAAACTACCCTATTTACGTTATATCAATGAGATAATATTCTTATTTTCTGCGGAACATTTATTGCATCTTCGCGCAAAAATCAATAAGCAGAAGCTACTCAATATTTATACGTACTTTAAGAGAAAAAACAAAATAAAATGCAGACAAACGCCTATTTCGTTCAGTATTACTTAACGCATATTATCATATTCTGTGTTCACAGAGTAAAATACAGTGAAAATCCCAGGTGGATTTAGCGTATGCATCTAATGTCACTCAACAGGATTTAATCCCATGAGTGCAGAGAATTTTACTGCGCTTGAACAAGCAGATTCGTTCTTTTACTATAAAGTATCCAGGTTTCTTCAAAATTTCTGTCTAGTAATCCCTAATCTTTTTACTGAGACTTCCTATTTCTGCATCGGTTAAGCCGAAGAACCATCAAATCGCTAACCGGGATTATTCATGCAAAAATTTTAGATAATAAAAGACCAGGTTCTATTGTGATATTCGATAAAAATTTTCCTTTAAAATTGGCAGGTAATGTTAATATAGTTAGGTAAAAATGAATAGCAGGTTTATTACCCGTGCATTCAAATTATCTTAGGAGCTAATAGTAATGGAATAGCATATAAGATAAAACGTTTTAACTCGCAACGTTAAAAACTTATAAGATTACGATATCATAATATGACTTTATCGTATCCTTACATTTTATAAAACTAAAAATTTTAAAGTAGAATCAAATATATAAAATTGCATAATATACAAAGTGATATTAATAATTTGATTAAGAAATTTATGACTCTCTAAATGTTAATATTAAAGTTTCTCGCATCTCAATGAAATCTAGAAATAACAAAAACTGCTTCATTTATCGACATAATTGTATTTAAGACATAAAAACAGTTCAAAATTTTATCACGCGTTCTTAAAAATATTTGCGTTGGTATGAAAAAATATTTTTTAACCGGTAATACAAATTTCTATCTTATATTTCAAGTTCAAATGGTTATGAAATAAAAAAGCAGCAAAAAATATTTATAACGCATTGAATGGAATAAGAATTAAACGGGTTTCGAAATATAAAAATTAACCAACATCGATACTTCCATAAAAGAATTCCAATTCCAAAATAGTTAAATGAATATTAATTAATGCAATTACTGATCAGTCGTAACGAATTTGTTAAGCTAAAATGCACTTGACACTCACCGCTGATGAAATTGTTACGGTTAAGATATCGCCATCTTGACACTTTAATTTTCGTAGTCCAACCAAACTCTAGCCGTCTAATTGAGCGCCACTGAAATAATTTTAATTACTCCCGCCAGCACTAAAAAGCATGCTCCGCTAGTTTTATTATCGAAATTATTGTATTATGGACGCGATTATACGTCGAGCAAAATTAGCACGCGGCCGGAGTTCGCGGGTGAATCTCGATCTCGCCTCGGCCTTTTTCCGATGGTGAATCGTTCCGTTGAACAATGTTCACTTTGGAGAACATCGCGAATCATAGATCAAGCGCTGCCAGTCAAGTAAAAGTAATGTCGAAAAGAAAAATTATGCTCGACCTTTTTTGCGCGCCAAGTTTTTTGAAAAACAGCGCGGCCAACCGTGACTACATTTGTTAATGACCTGGAAAAACGAGCCGAGCTCTAATTAATGTATCGTGAAGCGGTGCAAGATGCTGCGTTCCTTCATTAGTGTTCTCTCTAAATGCTAGAAAACACAAATGCGCTCCTGCACACACTGCACTTGGCATATAATTTAAACTTGCATTTTTGTTTTTTTAACTTTGTCAGAAAAATATAATCATGTGAAAATTTTAATGCATCGAAGGTCCTTTGATTTGGCTGCTTAATACATTCTTTTTGATTTTCGATGCGGATACAAGCTGAAATAAGAATTTTCATATGTTTTCATAATTTATTTGCTGCTTTTACGAGTAATGTATTCTATCTCTGTCAATTATCTTCATTAAGGGTGTATTTCAAACTACAGCTTTTCAAGTCGTAATTTTTAATTGAACACACCTCGCTCGTGTCATATATTATAAACTACCATAAACGTTTGAACTTAAAAATAATATTTTTTAAACTTTAACTGTATTTCAAAATTAGTAAATTTTTTTTAGAATAATTATAATTCCACTTGATAATTTATTGTAAAGATACTGATTATATCATTATTTCCACTTTTGTGCTTTAAAAGAAACAGTGATAAATGTATTTGAGTCTTAATCATAAAATGAAACACGAGCGCACCGCTTTATCCTCTTGATTTCATTATTTAATTGCAATGTTCGTTATGTATTAATACGAAAATAATAAGCCAATCTAAGTGATTTTGCGTATTAAATCCTTTGATCTATTAAAAGCGCCGTTGTTCCTAAAAATTACTTGATTAATTAATTCAATGCTATTATGTCGTTAAACTTTTACAATAAATAATCGAATAATACCTCGAAAATTTTTCAAATTCTGTATATTTCGATTATTTTTTAGAAGTGCAACTTCAAGTAGTACGACCAAAAGAGATATGGTAGTATTTTAAAATTAATTTCAAGATGACTGGGTATCACAATTTTTTATCTACCCTTACTATTAATAATTCGAGCAGTAAATCAAACGAAGGTAAAAACTCAAAATTGTGCAAAACACAGCTTTACTTTATAATGACCATGACTTGTGTCACCCCAAGCTCAGTTCACGTGATCAGCTAATTGATTAAAGTCTCGCATGAAACGGCCCAGTGCTCTGTCTAAAAGTCATCTCTTTTGCCGAAAACTGAAATCCACAGCTGTAATTGAGACGAATGAAGAGAATCATTAATTTTACGAGACATTCGCGTATAAATATTTCGGACTATTTGACAAAGACCCTCGTCTAATAATACATTTAATTTGCTGTTTTTTACTATCAGATGATAAATATATGATAATTAATGTGACTAAACGTTAATATTTCAATTACTAAATTGTTTTCTAGTGAATTTAAACCCTCATATTTATTTGATTAATAACATCGTAATAAACTCTAAGAATATAATTAAAGAAGTTTTTATTTGTGTAATTAATATTCATATTTAATTAAAAAGTTAATTCTCATGAGAAGTAATTTTTTCCAGGACCTCTTCTAATCATATTTATGATCTCCTTACAGTCCGTGCAGTGCCATTTTTCTTTTTCGAGCACTTTTACGAAACTTGCGCGAACCGTTCAAAGTAACGACGTTTGTTCTTATTTAATTAATAAACTACCCTTAAAGTTTGCATTTGCAAACTTGAATATCAATCAATAACTCAATTATACATTAAACTTCCGCTGAGAATACCGGCGCTTGTCATTTCGCGCGAAACCCACTTCAAACTTCCTCCGAATCTAGATATATACACGTATTGCCGCTAGGCTTCTCGCCGTTCTCCAAAGATTAAGAAAATGAACGTGGAAATTTTTACCACGAGCGAGGCTCTGGACCATCGCTGCTCCTGATAATTACGCTTATCGGTAGAAACACAATTGGCCAGCGTTAAGAAGAAGGGGAAACGAACTTGAGTACAATCGATTCAGCACTTTGCTTGATTGACTCTCGATCGTGTGTACCCCAACGCATACACGTATTTGTCAATGTGGTTGTTATCGACGACTGTGTCGGTTTGCCGTTGGGTCGGTTCATCGGTTATGACCGAGATCCTCGCAAGCGACGAGCGCGGTGCTCCTATTTTTCCTCTTCGGGATTTGCCAGCTCGGTTTTCTGACTCTCAACGGATGTATTCAAATCTGGGAGACCCTCTTTCAATCGATTTCAATAGCATTGAATGCAGGACTGCGCCTCGATCAAAGGAGAAAGAGTACGTGTCGATAAAGTTCCCGGAAATTAAATTTAATATTCGTTTGTGCAGTCTCTTGTAAAGAATTAATTACAGGAGCAGTTTTAGAATCCATTCTCACCACGATCGAATGAAAACGAAATTCCTTCGAGCTCCGTATTATCACGTTAATCAAGCTAAATCAGCATCTCCATCCGTAGCAGTTAGTTAGACCTTACCTTTTTCAAATTACTTTCGTCCACTCTTTTAATTCACATAAAAATAAATACATTAAGCGCGTGAATTTTTATACGTCACTTAGAGCTTATTTATTTAAAAAATCTATTTAAAAATTAATTACGGAAAAATACTCCATCGAGGAAAGCCAATGAAAAATGTCGCGCGAATTAATTATTTTAAATTTTTAAAATCCACAAGTTAACAATAAGCCGTGCTGCATTAAAACTTTGTATATTAAACGAAAACTTGTCATATATAACACGTGAATATGCTCGCATTACTTAATTAAAGCTTTGCGTGTCGTTTCATTTCACAACTATAAAAAATTACAAATTTAGAAATTCAAAAATTAATTTTCAGAAAAACCATTATTAAATGCAATGAAATTTTTCCTTTTAATGAGATTGAACCACAATTTTTAATTATATAATGCACGTCTTTTATTTTATGCATGCTTTTATTATAATACTTAAAAGTGGCATTTGATAAATTGCAATTAGTGGTCTACTATTGCTTTGCAAAAGTATTTAAACCATTTATAAGTATAACTAATGATTTGACTTGAGCTCCGACTAATGACATACCTTAATCAAATTAACTATGGAAAATAAATGCGCATTGAGCTTCGTATTATATAGATTTTATATGCAATGCATTTGAAGCCATTTCAGCTTCCATACGTAAAATTGTTTACCGTCCGTATAATGAGATTTATCCGTCACTAATGATTGACCGCGTACAGGCTACTGCAATAATAAATAAATCAATACCAAAAGTATCAAAATCCTTGCGCTATTGTTACATTTTTCGATATTTTTTTAAGCCAAATCGTATTCCTGCATTCTCCGCTGATACATTCAGCAAATTACGAGCTAATAAGGAAATAGCGTGCAATGTATTCGGATTATAGGGCGTTGCAACAGGCATGAGCAAACTGCAGAAAATCGCCATCGATTAGTGTTGCGCGTGAAGAGAATAATCCGTAAGAAGAGAAAGATGTTAGCATAAAGTTCCAGCAGCACCAGGTGCCGTAATCCAGGTCATAATTCGAAACCAGAGTTGACGCTTTTTAAAGTAAACGCGGTCCACGAACGAAATCGGCCGGGACAAATTGCCAGGCTGCTGATGTATTCGCGAATCGGAGCGACGGCTATTCCTCGCGAACGATGCGAATGAGGCAAACGGGGCGAACGGGGCGAATGTTGGCGAATTCGTGTAGGCATTGAACAATTTAGGGGACCGCAAACGGGTGTCGCGCCGCGCAAGTTTTGTCTTTATGCAATTGCTATAAAACATTCGTCTATCCCTATTTTTCTCTCGTTCTCGGGCAAAGCCATCAACCTACTTTCAGGCTAATTAGGCGCCTCCAAGAATACGTGTTTTTCTCACAATTTTTTGTTTAATATGTACTTGCATTTGCAATATTAATTACTAATTATTGTATTTACATTGCACGCTTGATGGGTATATTCTGCAACTGTTGTGGAAAGTTTTTTTTTGAGTTTGTTACTTTAGTCGATTTTATGACTATTCTTCAATACTACTAATGAATAAACTGATAAAATAGTGAAGTAAATAAATTTTTGAACGAAAAGGGCTTATCTCCCTGTAACAGCCATTATCAGAACTCATAATCGAGTACAATAACGAAATAATCCGGTTATCAGTGTCACTTAACTTTCCCTCTCGTTTAATTTAAATGGTTTTCACGTCTAAATTTAACACTACATTTAATCTTAGCCAGCACTTTGCCTTTAATTCTTCTTCGTCTTAATTTAAATTCATAAAATTAATGATTCGTGTAATTATTTTAAATATTTTAAATAAGATCCTAATAAACAGAATATTCGATGTGTAATTTTTAACGCCTATTCATTAAATGGTTTTTTTAACTATATACGGATAAAAAGTTTTAGCAGTAATTTTTTAAACGAAGAACGTAATACATTTTTGAAATTGAAACGTTGAAACATTTTAAAACATTTTTGTAGTTACTGTTATTTAACACAAATTATTTAGTCAGGAGAAATCAAGTTTGATACCTTGTAATGATAATTTCATTTTCGAATAAAAAGTAAAAAAATTGTTTTATCTTTTAAACTTGTAATTTCTCATACAAAATCAATATTTTGACTGTCAAATTAATAAGATATTTAACGATAATAACCACAATTTAAACATAAAAACGATACGAATAAAAATTAATATTTCAAATATTAAACATTTATAATATGTAATTTAATTATAATGATTGAAAAACATAATTAGGATTATTTTTTCGGACGTGTAACTTTTGTTGCTAAAATATCTATATCTTTTTAAGCATAAAAGCTAAATGAATAATTTCATATGTTTCATGCCAACGTTACATTTTTTGCATGAAAAATACGATATACTATAGTAACACTGTAATTCTATATTTTTTTGTGAAAATTTTATTCCTTTAAAACCTTCTCTAAACTATTCCTTTAAAACATCCATTTACTTTTCCTGATTTTTTATTTTGTTCATAACAAACAAATTTAATAAATATTCTAATAAATTAATATTCATTATATTTTGCAATTATTTTCAATATAAAATTCATTATAGAAAAAATCAATAATTGATTACAATGCTACTATTTTTTAAACATATAATAGGTAAATTTAAAAATTTCTATAATTATTAACTTTAAAGTACCATAAATTAATAATTAAAAAAAAAATAAAGTAATTCAAAGTAAAACTAAAATGTTGTAGTTTATAAATAACTTGATTAAAACTTCCATAAATGTTTTAAATTTAAAAATTTATTTAATATTTGGTATTCAGTGAAAATATAACTCATCTCTATTCGCCATATTGAATTTAAATTTGAAAAATCGTGGCTTGAAATATTCTAAATGTTCTTTTGGAAAAAGAACACGTATTTGGCCGACGAATACAAGTAATGTAGATCTTACTCGGTTAAAAAATTTTTTCATTGTTGTGGCAACTGGAATTTTCATTTTTCAAAAATATTCTCAGGCACATATGTAAACTGCTTACCAGTAGAATATAAAAAAATTTAATCCGGCACTAATCGTGAATTCACTTTAAAGAAACGAAAAATAGATCCATTTACATAGCGAAGCTTATTCATGTCTCCGATCAAAGAACGAACATTAAATTATAGAGCTGGAAACTTTATATATTAAGATCAGTAACTATATTAGCATCACTGTAATACAAATAAAAAAGAAAGATCTTCTCGAGTACGAGATCAAAGACAAGCCAAGTGACACTGACTCTCATTACGACGTACGAATTTTTTAAGTCAAAGTAATTCACACGTACCGCATAGCGCAACTTCTCCTTTTACACTCTATAAAATCACGCTTATTTTTACATTTGCTGTAAATATAATTAAAATCAAGATCAAGTTAAAGATAATTTAGGATTTATTTATGGACAAAAGCATTTTGTGAAACGAGCGAATTTTCTAAACCTACGACTTCTGTTTTTATGTTCGTACTTTAATCGCTATTTGTTTAAAATGAAATTCATACTGAGCATAATTTTTTTCTTCCTGTTTTAAAGCACGTATTTCCCAATTACTGGTGATCAATTCAAAAACAATGAAGTGCCAATCTCTATCTTTTACGATCGCAATTTAAGAAGACAACGAAGAGATGTAGCTGTTTTATTAAACATCTGTTTTCGAAACTCACGGCAACTGGATGAAATTAATCACTCTAACAAAGAAGGTTCGAATTCGCTTAGCGTGCATTGCACGAGAGGTAATTTAAAGTGATCCTCAAAAAAAAGAAAGCAACTTTTATGTATCGTTTAATTAGAAGTTGAATAGTTCTCCACGTGTAATCAAATTTTGTTGTGCTTTTCGCTTCGTCAAAACATTAACGAATATTTTATTGCTCAGTCTGTTCCTGACTTATCTTAAGTCTTACACATTTATTTACTTGCTTATTTATGTTATGTAATTTCCATAAATAATGCGAACCACCACTTCAAACATTGAGCGATTACAAATATTTAGCTAAAAAATTAATGAATTCTACTAAACAGAAATAACATATTTACACAATTAATGAACATGTACGTTTTCCCTTCACTTAGTTTAAGATTTAATTTTCTATTGCTGATCATATTTAACAAATTTTGTTCGCGTATTTAACCACAATTCAGAATAATTACCTTATTGCTTATTCTTCTTCAGAATCGTTAGAAATCTTTATAAAGCATTGTACATATTGTCTAATTATGCACAGTACCATGAAGTTTAACTTTTAAAGACAACGGCAATTTATAAACTGAGTCGCCTGAGTCTTAGTTATATATAAATAAAAATCTTTAACATTTTTAACAAATCATCAAATTACCTTTATTTTTGCACGAAAAAAAGGATTATTCATGATCACTTACAAAATAATATACATATCAGCAATATTCATTTTATGAAAAAAACTATAAACTTGCATTATTTATAAACATTATAATTTTTTATTTGCATTCTTAAGCAAAATTATAGGTAAACGTGTTTCAATGGAAAATTATTTTTATTGAAAAAATACACATCTTGCTTAAATATCTAAGTATTTACATTTTTTTTAATTGCGGAATTTTTTTGTGCATTATTTACTCTCTTGCTAGACTTATTTTTACATTACTTAAAATTTCATTAATTATACTCTTAATATTAAATTTTTAATTTTTCTTCTTTTATCTAGAATAATATTTTAAAAGATAAATATTTAAGCTTTTAATAACTGTAATTTTTTTACATTATTCAGTATACTAAATTTAATTATAATTAAAAATATATTTACAATCATAAACTAAAATCCATGCTTACAGAAATCAATATTAAAAATCAAATGTATGATTATGAACTTATAATATGATACCTTCATGAATTTATAGCCCTGTACTGAAATTTATAGAACATTTTAGCAATTTTTTAAGAATTTAATTGAAAAATATATCGAGCTAAAAATATTACAGAGATTTAATATATATATAATCTCGTATTACCCTTATTTCGTTTATTTTTTTCTTTCCCATGAAAACATAAACCTCTTATTATCTCTTTTCAAGTTTTCATAAATATCAGCACACTTTGGAAAATTTCACGTCATTTAATATTCAAAAAAGCGTTAATAAAAAAAATAAAATAATAGCGGCTATGAAAAATATTTTCCACCTAAATTGCTATATTTTAATTACATTAATTACTTCGAGCAAGCCATTTCGCGATACAAAACCAGTTCCTGTCTTTCAGCTTCCATAATCGCATAAGCGTTTCGCCATTCAGTCTCGCTTTTTATATAAATATCCAACTTTTTTTAAGCGCGGACAATATTTGAAAATTTAAAAACAATGCCCTAGAACCAAGTGAGCGTGGCTCTGATAGCAACACAAGAAGTACTTATTCAAATTAAATGAATTCTTTTGAATCCAGACACAATAAAAACAATGGCGAGCAGCTCTCAAAGCATAAGCATAAGTTTAACCAATGAAAAAAAATCGCGCGACCTATCTCAATTACGAAATGTTGCCATTGTTGCGAGCCCCACGTGTGACACGCCTCTCCATTGTGCGCCTTTCCGCGTTTTTTTGCGTCCGCGCGACCCCACGCAGCCATCCCCGTGTGTCCGACTCATCCCCAGGTGGCAACGCTTCGCCGCGGAACGCGAAAATGAATAGAAGTGCCGCGCTCATTGTCGAGGAAGTGCCCGTGCCACCGCAACGTCTGAACACATTGAAGGAGTCACCGGGCGTTGGCCCTTTTTCCACATTTCTCGCCATCTCCCGAGATCCATCCTCGATGTAGGTCAAGTCTCCCGCTCGGGCGCGAGCGCAAATCAGTTTTTCCATTTTTTTACCCTCTTCTTTCCTTTCAGCCGCGGAGCGGCTGAAGAATCCTGCTTTTTGTCAATAGGAATAACGCAGCGAGAGTACGAGACTTTCATCGAATTTCAATGAAGCTATATTTTTCGTTGATCAATGGACCGGATTTGGCGGATGAGAGGAACCGATGGATATTCTTCTAAATATTCGGTAAAAAAAATTTTAAGCAATGATACCTTGTGTCGAAAGTTCTCCTGTGATTGCGATTAATTCAGGGGAAGCACTGAATTATAGAAATTTTTCTAAATTTTCTTCAATATCAATGTCAAGAGAAATTGTGAGTTTATATCTTGATAAAAAAAAAATAACAGAATTAAATTCGTGTAGTATCGGTATTAATATTCAGAAAAATTAAAATTAAACTATTCTACGTTAGACTTTGGCTGCTTATACAAATTATTTAAATAATGCCAAACGAATAATAAACTTGAAATGTAAAGCTTGTGTTTTACTAAACAAATAAGTCGCTACATTTTGAAAGTATTTCAATATCGAGTCGATAAATACGTTTACTTACGCGTTAAATATTGTAAATACAAAAAATCAGTGTTTCAATTGGACTTGACATCGTTTATTACAAACAGTGTGCAGTGTGTTTATTGCAATTATTCTCGTGAAAGATCGAATCTCCATTGATTTATCGTCCGCGTTTCGCGCGAATCCAGCACTTGAAATTGCCATTAAAATAGAACAACCTGCACTTTGCAGATTCGAATTGTCGCACGTGCCCCGCGTCCCTCTCAGCACTTAAATCGCTCCCTCCTTTAACTTCAACTTCGCAAAGACGCAATTCGCATCTCTCACAGATAACTTTATGCCACCAATAACCCACTCGACTGGTTTTATACCTATTTTCGTGGCTGTTGATCGATTAAGTCCCCTGCATTATGCAAAGAGGTAAACGTCTACGCGATTTCCTGTTATATTGCTAGTCAAGTGACACCGTGAAATCTCTGTGCAACTACTTCCCGATTCTTGAGCATACTAATAGCACAATACGTGATCGCTTACTTTGATGTAGAATTTTAAAAAGAGGATACGAAGACGGCTTTCAAATCCACCAATAACATGACATGAATAAAGGTAATTATCTCTTAAATTATGATACTGCGAGTTGTAAAATTTCGTACAACTGCGTATGGTTTAATTTATAATTCAGGACATAAAAAATATTTTCAATTAGACAGATATTTGATATCTACCTTTACGTAGAATACGTCGAATAATTATTCTAAGTAAAAGAATATCCCACTAAGATCTGTATTCGTTTAATCGCACGCGACAAGCCCTGCAATTTTTCTTCTTAGCTTTTCTGCTTATTAAAGGGGTGACATTCGACTTTGCTATTGAATAAATTTTAATTTTGAATAATTGTACGGATGTCAGTTATCTTTTATACGCCAGTATTTATCGAGGTCCGCCTTTTCCATATGATATTCCGTCTTTACATCTTACTGGCAGCGGTATATCCTACGATATTCTCGGTGCGATCAGATATAAATAC